>WBNO01009690.1:0-99668 GCA_013400575.1 Peucedramus taeniatus
AGACAGAGTAAGGAAGTATCCAAGGACAGCCCATTAGGGTGTACTGCAAGTCGGTGTTCTGCAACACAGCTGAGTCACCCTGGGCCACACCAGGATGTGTAACTAACACCAAGAAGAAACAGACACTGAGCAGAAACAGCTGAGATGCTGGAGGGAAAAAAAAAAAACAGGTTTTCACCTTTGCAGGAAAATAATATAAGGGAAGGCAAACAAGCTAAAATAGGTGGGAAAAGGCTGAGAACAATAACAAAAAGGGAAATCTGTGAAAGGACCACAAGGGACATGCATTTTGATTCCATGTTTCCATGGAAAAAGTTTAACAGTAATTTTTATCTTCTTACTCCCATCATTCTTTTCATCCTTTGCTGGAAGTTAAAGTCAGAAATGCTATACCTGGATATTGTCAGAACCTGCTTCATCAGTGCCCAAGAGTTCCTGTTCATCTCTCCTGCTTGTCCCATGACTCATCACAAAAATCCAGAACAAATGTATGGGAATATAATAAAAAATCTATTTATTGCATTAAATTTTTTCCTCTAAGGTGGTGTAACTTCCAGTGAACTGCAAAAAAACATAATCTACAGAAAAGCATAAACAGTGGCCTGTCTACACTGTAAGGGGCAAACTCTGGCTTCCAAAATATCAGAATGGAACTAGCTAAGTTCCTTCAGAAAGATAAAAACCCAGTGATCTGATACACCAAAGTACCCATTTGTCATAATAATGTAGCCTCCATCAAAAGTCTACATTTGCTCTCCCATGTTATCACCTTAGATTTCTATATTTAGACCAGGAATTCAGTGTGCAGGAACCATGTCTGCTGTACAACAGTTACACCACAAACTTTTAAGATATTTCAAACACAAACAAAAGAACTTACAGGATAAAGGAGATTGGACCTTTCAAACACAGAACAGTATTTTCCTTCGTAAGGTACAATATTCAATGCCAGCATTCCTGGCATACTAAAGTAACAGTCCTAAACATCCATTATTTTATGGAAAGTGGATCCAAACATTCATGACTGCAGAAAAAATGAATGTATCAAACCACTGGAAGAGAGTTCCAAACCCAGGATTTTCTGTACTTAAAATACGTTAGGTCTGTATTTTACAAACTTGTCAAATAACAGAGTCCTGATCCTAAAAAGGATCTGAAAGCTACTTTAATATGCTGATGTAAAATAATTTATGAGTGAACCCCTTTGTCTGAAGCAAGCATTGCAGAAGAACTGTAGTTATTAAACAGTTGTCTTCAATCTAAATCATCTCAAAATTACAGCAAGAATATACAAACAGCTCTGCCTTCAAGGCAACAGCATCTGCAGATGAAACTGCAGGTAGATCTTAATGCTTTGAACAATGAGTGTGAAAAACAGAGGGATAAACTTCACTGCCAGTGGGAGGATGGCAGAGCCAGATGTTTTGTTAGAGAAAATGAGGAAATGATGAAAAGCCAGAGTATCAGGCAGCAATCTTTGCCTCTGAAGAACAGTGGCTGAAGGGGAAGGGGAGGAGAATTAACTCACCATCTCCAGAGACCAGCGGGGGCTGGCACAAGCCCCGTGGCCACTGTGGGGGTGGCGCAGGCGCCTTCATCTGCCCCAAGCCAGACCTGGGAGCAGCATCCCTGCACTGGGCTGGGGATTTGGCTCCATGTCCACGTTCCTGCCTCACCCCTTAACATCCGTGAATCCTGTGACTGAGCTTGGAAACTACTGTCCTGAGCTGGGGATTAGCAGCATTCTGGATAAAAAGGCATCGGAAATGCAGCATCCAGAGAAATTCAGTGCAGGACAAAAAACCTGCCACAATAGTTGTATAAATGCCTTCAAGGCATGAGTAATGGTAAAGGCCAAACAAGAACTTCAGCCTGGTTTAAATTTTTTTTTCTTTTCCTTCCCCCAGCTTTTATTCTCTCTCCCTGCAGCTTGTGTGGCGATGCCCAGAGCAGCCGGCGAAAGCCAGGGCGATGTGTCCTACACAGCCATGAATTCACTCAGGGCTGGCCAGCTCACACAATGTCCTCACAGAGCTCAAAGCCTCTGCTCTGAGCATGTGGGCAGACACAGGATGCTGGTGGGTGTGAGAAAGGGCTTGGCAGATGACTAGCCCAAAGCCCTGACCCGATGGGTAAGTGTGTGTCAGCCTCCAGCATTAATGCCAGGCTTAGGGCAGGCTCCTTTTTGGCTCAGTTTTTCCATGTTTACTGTAGTTACAGGACAACATTTAGAAAGAAAGGGTTACACAAGTGATTTTAAAGAGGCAGGGTGAGAACACAGCCTGTTGTTAAGGCTTCACTTTCCACCACCAGACCCAGATTTGTTTCCAACACTTCAGCCACCTGCTCTGAAACTGTCCAAGCTGCTGAGAAGATTCCTATGCTATTCTGCAGGCCCTTTGGAAAAAACGGATTTGCAACCCCCATCCCGTAATATGTACATGTGTACACCCATGCAGATGGAGAAAAAGAACTTCAGTGCACAAAGACAACCTGAATTTTGTCAGGTCCTCAGGGCGAGCAGTTTGTTAAAATAGTTGATTCCTAAGAAAATAAATTGGAGCCTGGAGAACTATAACAACCCCTTGTGTCGGGTCACCAGCAAGGTTCAGTAGTCTGGAACTGCACCAGACTCTGCTCCTCAGCACCAGCCATAGGAGGTGGGTGACACTGTACACTTTGGCCAGAATTTTATCCATTTATCTGATGACTCCAAGGAAGAGAAACATGAGAGATTGCAGTTAGGGGAAGGAAAAGTCTCTGCATTCTTCACACCTACTGTCCATCCCAACACTCATCTCAGTGCCATGTGGGTCTCTACTCTCTCCCATAGGCTCTTTTCCATGCCATTCAGTCCATCCCCTTCTTCCCACCCTCATCTCCTGCAGTCCTGCTGTCCCAGTCCCCTTCCTTTGCTCATCCTGCCACACTCTGGCCCAGCAGCTCCTTGCTCTTCTCCCTGTTCAGCAAAGCACAAACATGGGGGCCTACAAACCAAAACCAACGGGCAACAACAGACCTGAGGCCCTGTCCTGACAGCATCATCTCTTTTATCTGTAACAACTCCCAGAGAAGGAGGTTTCCTGGCCTCCCTAGGTGGTCTTGCAACAGTTTTATGATGGTAACAGGATGTTTTCACAACATCCAGCCTAAATCATCCTGGCAAATTAGCAAATCAGTAAATTAAACTGCCATGGAAATCTGGGACTTTAATAACCACTATTACATGTTGGCAGACTGCTGGATTGCACAATGGTTTTCTTTTTGCTGCAGCGAATAAATTTAGCTCTTTCAATCTCTTCTCACATTTCTTAATCTCTTCTCATTGTTTCCTTCTGGACACGTTCCAATCTGCCTCTGCCTGTGTCCTCCTCTGAGCAGGGCAACCCCACTTGAATTTGATGGCACTGATGATGGCTCCACAGTGCCACACATGAGTGAGTCACCTCCCGCACCTTACGGAGGACACTCCTTCAAATAAACTCTAAACAAAATTTGTCTCTCTTGCAGTTGGTTCATTTGTAATCCACCACAAATCCTCAGCCTTATTTTAGCCTATCCCTCTCCAGCTCAAACCTGACTTGGTAAAAGTGCATTTTGCTTTCTCCTTTGCAAATGCAGCACTCACTGTCTGCTTTTATCTCTTATCTGGATGTGCTCTCCAATTTCTTAAGGTCACTCTGAACCCTGACCCTGTTCTCTCAAGTGCCTACAATCCCTCCCAACCTGATATCATCTGAGTGTTATAAACATACCTCCATCTTCCAAATCATGACTGAAAATATTGCAAGTTGCCCCCCAGAAAGTGACCTTGCTGATACATCAATTGTTACTGCACTGCTTGGATCAGTGGAGGGAGGAAAGCACACGAGTTTTCTAAGCTTCATTCTCTTCAACTTCTGAAAACACAAACATTAATTAAATACTGATTGCTCTGGTGAAGGTAGAATGCATTCAGTTCAATAGGAACTAACCAATACAGTTAATAAATGCAATGGGAAGGCTATTTCCCAGTGAACTCTGTTCCTGAGGTCAGCCAGCTACAACTTTTCAGTCACAGGTTCAGACAACCAAAGCCATCGGATGAACCCACCAGCACAACCTCATCCATCCTGCCACGTGAAGACAAAGATTCAGCAAATAATGAATCACAACCAATTTCTGGGATCAACACAAGAGAAGCATATCAAGGTACAGTTCATTTTAAATTGCTGATTTACTTTTAAGATGCTGGAGCCACAGGCTCCATTTTAAATTATTTTAATATCGCAGCATGCAGAAGCCAAACCAAATTTCTCATGTGAGTTAAAAATTATTTCATTTTAAAAAATGCTGAAGTCTCATTTTAGTAGATCATATCAAGTGACTGTCCCAGCTCTATTCAAGATTCCCAAACTAAGCAGGAAGATAAGGACCAGGAGAGTCACCATAAGGATAAGCACCGACTGCCCACCATGCAAGGAGTGTGGGAAGTTCTGGTTACTGAGTTTTATAGCTGAAAAGATACAAAATCTGAGAAAAGATTCTAGAAATTTAAGAAATAGATAATTTAAAAACTCATTTTAATTGGAAAAAACGTTTTTCCATTATTTTCTCTTCAGTGCTAGTATCCGTACAGACCATTATTCTCCTAAACATTTTTTAACAGCAGCTTTTCCATGACATGTGCAAGAGTCTTCTGAAACAACTGCAGGAGAAAGTGTGAGATCTCACATCTGTAACACTGACATCACAGATCCAGCTAATTCTAAAATTTCTTATCAACTTTTCATTCTTCAGAACCCAGGTTAGAAGAGTTTCCCCCTTCTCTCTCCAGAGTGCTCAAGCTCCTGTCCTTCAGCCTGAACTATACAAGAAATTGCACTTTTTAAACTCCAAGACTTTTTTTTTAGTAACTTCTGCTTATGAAAACCAGTGAGCAAATTTCTCACCCATAAAAGAGGAGTTAGCAATAATTCCCAAGATGCAAAACTGCTGACAGCACCAGTGAGGCTGCAAAATACCTACAGCTTCTGACCACGGGCAAGCAGCAACACTTCTATTTGCAGCAAGCTAAAAAAATCATCTTTACTAACCAAAAATGCTCTGTAATGAGAAGTCCATGAGCACCTAGAAGACTCCTGGCTACAAAAAGCAGCAGCACTAGTCAGGATGTAGCAGCACAGGCACAATGTGCAATGGTGGCTTTCACCAGCTGCCTCTGACCAGTCCCCATGTGTGAATTAAGCCCTATTTATAAGCCTTCCACCTTTTGGTTGGTGTTTTTTTTGGTATTTGTTTTTTTTTTTTTCCAAATGACCTTAATATAGTGCAGTTGTTATTTTGTTTCTGTTGAACTTAGCAACAGCAAACCCTGTCAGTCCTGCAGCAAACTTTCCATTCCCCTGGCACTCCCATTCCTGCCTTGGAAAAGCCAGATTTCTAAAGAGGTGTTTGACAGGGTGGGAGGGAGAGGAAGAAGAGAAGAAAGCACACACATAAAACCCAAAATGGCTGTAAAACATGCAAAATAGAAGCCAAATTCTTTTTTTTTCTCTTTTGTCTTTGTTTGAAAGTAAAAGGCCATGTCCTAAATTGCATTTTCTGAAGATTTTTTACTTCACTACCAGATTAGGAAGTATTGGTCAGGAAAATTATCTTTAATAAAGGATCAGTAAAAAAAAATTCAGTAGCATCTTTATACTTACACAGTCCAGTAATGAAAGACTTCCATATCAGATAGCACAAATTTTGGCTCGGAAAGTTATTTTCTCCAGTCCCTAGCTAACTCACCAAGCAAACAGCTACAGAAATTAAGCCTTAACTTGTTAAAAACATAATAAACCTGATTTTATTACAAGCTTTGGCAAGACTGTTCTGCTGCTCAAAGAGCTTTACTGCATGATGAGCAAAGATTTTTGGAGCTCCACCCTGCATGTAAACTCATCCCCACAGTATTTTCTCTTTTAACAGCTTCATAATGGTACGGGAAGACACAAACACAGCTGCTCAAAGGCAACGTGCTCCAACACAAGGCTGCCATCAATTTGCCATTTACAAAACACTTTTTCAGGAACACAAAACCACACATAAAATACAGGAGAGCAAATACAAATCCATCTAGGAAAGGTAAGATCAAAAAAACCACAGCTATTGACAAAGCAGAATTTGTATTAGTGGTGCTTTAAATGAAAATTATGTTAATGTAAAGCTAAATATCAACCTTTTTTTTTTTAAATCACAGTCCATAAATATGGAAAGCACAAGTAATAAAATACAATACCAATGGATTTCTGATTCCTGGCATGACCTTTTTATATTGTTTCACTGCCATGAGGAATATGACATTTCCCCCCACATGTGATCCCTATATATACTCCCATCATTCATTTTTCTTCCAGCTAAGGCACAAACACTCCCAGCCCATGATGCCTTTAGACCTCAGAGTCTGCACACACACCAACATAAACCACAGCCATGGCCCCTTCTGCCAAAACCTCCCTGGAAACACAAAGCACAGAAGGGATGGACAGACTCTCCAGGACCACCCTGGCAGCAGCATTGCAGGGACCCTGAAGGTGCTGCTGGCCCCACACAGCATCACCAACCTCAAGTGCATTCCAGGACGTGGCTTTTGTTAAATCAAACACAAATCTTGGTACAACCTTGCCCCATTGAGGAACCTCTTGGCTCAATCTGTCACCGGCAAAGAAAATACGAGTGTGTCCGAATCCAGCGGTTGAAAATGCAAGGGCTAAAAAAGCCCAGGCTGTCTTTAAAAGGCTAAAGCAACATCACTGGACATAGTTCAGCTTTGCAGAGGCTACAGAAAAGAAACCAGCAGGTCACAGCAGCCGTGGTGTTTCTTTATAAAGCACAGCAAAGGACAAGGTGACAACACCTGCACTTACCCCTTCCTCTGTGCCGGCCTTCTGAAAATCCACCTCGTCCTCAGTTTTCATTTCCAGCATCCCTGTGCAAACACAAGGTCCACAAAGGTAATTTAAAACCAAATTTCTTTCATTGCTACTAACTTTTTTTTTGTTTTCTCAAACCAGTCCCCCCCACCCCAAAAAAAGAAAAGAAAACCCAACCCCCAAGGCCCTTCAACAAGTCCATCTGAATCCCTAAAAGACCATTTGATTTCCAAATTCTGGTTTCATTGCTGATTTCACTGCTTCCTTGCTATTCATTTTAACATCTATCCTATCTGGGACTGAAGGAAACTATGAAACAGCAGCAAGCATAGGGTGTAAGTTCTGACAACCTGTAGGTGAGGCCAAGCACATCTGCAGGTATTTGTTCACGTATTTTCTTGGCTCCCTTCATCTACATAAAGAACCAAACTTTTGCTATTTTTCTCCTTACCATAAACCAAAGATAACACAAGAAACCAGCCTTGTCTGCCCTCAATATGTATTTTAAGCATTGAAAAAAAAAAACACAAGCTGCAAAAATTCAACCCACCTGCACTGCCTTATGGATGAGAGAATTACCCCCCTGGACTAGCAAAGCAAAACCTTTGCTGCTGGAGTTCACAAAGTCCCCACTGACTTTCCCCTTCTCCACACTCCCATGATGGTGTCACCACCACAGTTGTACAAATTTCATGTCCCAGCTGCTTCCTCTGCCCAGCCAAGTTTTCATTAGTCACCATTCCCCAGGGGTTCCCCTGCTTACCTTTTTCTGGCATGAAGTCAACATGGTAATTCTCTTTCAACCCTAAGCTAAGGACTCTCATGACTCACAGGACACTTTCAGGGGAGTGAAGTGATTTGAGCAAAGCCACCCAGATGGAGAGTGGCTGTGTCAGGGCTAAACCCCCCTCTAATCCCACTCCCTCTCTCATTTCTACTAAAAACAAACACTGGATGGATGACAACGCCTTCTTAAGGGCGACGTATGCTTGCAGTGAGTTTACCCCTACAGGGATTTAGCAAGAGGAGCCTCCCATCTTCATGGGGAAATTGTCCTAACAATCGTCACTAATGGTTTTCCACTGCCTTTATTGTCTACCCTTGTTTCTTGGGACCATCTGGTTTTGCAATGATTTTGCCTAGATTGCACACATTTGTGGGCAGACTCAAAAATCAGAGATGATGCTACAAATTTGTGTGAGTTCCATTTGCTGGAAGATGTGCTCGGGGTCATGGCAATGCCACCATGGTTGAGATCCTGATCCAAAGACAGAACATGCAAGTAAGAAACATTTGGTGCACTGAGGACAGGAGAAGCAAGCTCACCCTGCTGGGTGAGAAATAGGGGATGAAGACATTTTGCCCTCAGGATGAAATTCAAGACATTTTTTTCACTCTGTCACTTCTTCCTAAATTTCTATTAAGAAATATCCCGAAGGAAAAGCACTATAAATCTATCACAGAGGTCTCTGGGCATGGAGCCCCTTACTGCACCTGTGGCACTGTTAGTGACATTAATTACCTGCTCATCCTGCCACTCTAACAGGGGAAGGAAATCATTCCAAGAGCTTTTCCATAGGGAAAATGCCACCAATGAGAATGAGGTGAAGACTCATAAGGTGATATTCTTCAGTCAAGGAATATTTTCTTGAAATGCTGAGATCTATAGGAGATATTTCTCCCAGGAGAATAGCTAAGGAGCAGTGATCACAGTATTTGTTATTTAAGATGACAGACCCCAACCAGACAATCTAACCTTGGTTTGGTTTCTGCCAACAAACTGCAACTACTCTGAGGTGTTTTGTCAGCACAAACCCATGGCATCTCTTCTCTTCTCACCCAGCCAGGCTACTGTGGTGTGATTTCATAACCTAACTCCTTTCTTTTTTAATGAGTAGCATCTACCTGCCTGACTTGCAGATAATGTGCTTGCAGAACCCATTACTCAGCTCTAATGCACTTCTGAGTCTGAAGCTAACAGTAGGAGGAGATGCCTCAGGAAAGCAGGATCTACCTTCATCAGCTTCTGTCAGGGTTGTGAGCAGTCACTAGATCCCTGTCTGGATAAGGAAATTAGCCTTTTGAAGTCTTTGTTTTGGAGGTAGGCAGGAACTAAACAGAGGCAATGAGATAAACAGGTGTATATTTGGGAGCAGCTTCACAATATAAATAAAAAAATTAAAGACCTCAATGATCTCGAGTAATGGCAACAGCAATTATCAGCTGATTACATGGCTGATAAATTACCATGACAATAAATCCCTCTGACTACAGAGTTTCTGAGAAATGGCCTTGTGACCTACACTTCCTTTGGGAAGGTTTTATTGTGTTCCACCAAAAAAAGATGTGATTCATCCAGAGAACTGATGAGTCCGAGTCCGGCACGGATACAAAATCCTCTGTGCAAGTCCAGACCTCAGAGAAAACTCCCCAGAACTGGCACAGGCAAAAAAAAAAGAAGGCTGCCTCTGAACTCATACAAAAAACGTGCTACCCAAGGCTAGACACCAACATGAAAAAAGTACACAGCAATAATTATAAACAACAAATCAGTTCTTTTGAATTACTGCCATATCAGAGTTCTAGATGGTGCTCTATAGGAGATCAGTGTCAGAAATACTCCAAATAGTGAGCTTGGATTCATAACAGTCTCTTGCCTCTGCTTAAAGCCAATTTTTTATTTGGGCTTCCTCAACATTTTGATTCAAAATAATCCTAAAGTAGTTCAAGAGAAAATACTACAATTTAAATTTTGTTTTGTGTGGCATCTCATTGCATATAAACCATTTCTGCTTAAGGACAGGTCAGACCATTTCATTCCAAGACCTTTCAGCCCCAAATCCTTATGTATTTTAAATCAGTAACAGGATCACCTCCTTTTTTCTCCCCTTTCCATATCCTAATACAGAATGATGACTTAACATTACTTTCCTACTTTAGCTGCTATCTTATTGGACTGTCTGGTCCCTTTTCCTTTTCAAACCTCACCTTGACAATGTCATGGTTCCAAGAATCCAACCAGGGGTAAAGACCTGGACTGTACAAATAGAGCTGGCAGAGCCAGAGGCTCCCAGGAAAAGGAGCCCAGCCAAGTACTAACTTAGAGCCACTCCCATCTACTGAACTGTCAAACCAACACAGCATTAAAACAGGTTCCTTCTGAAAACAGCTTTCTAATCCACCTTTAGATATTTTATTTACTAGTGATCTCTTGACTCATGTTTACTGGTTATCTCTTGACACACAAACATCCTAAAAATCATGAACTCAACAAAAAATAGATTTGCAGGACTTTCCACTGACACTCCCCTCCCCTCCAAGGCTTTCTCCTGCCCTCAATTATTCTGCTGTCACATATCATAACAAACTCTCTACCCCATACTGCACTTAGACTGAAAAAGCAGCTCTCAACATTAGAGCAGTGAAACAGCTTTATAACTTCACAACTTCATGATTTATATCATGGCAGATTTTGTTTTAATCATTTAAATGCTTTGTTTGTTTGTTTGTTTGTTAGGTGCTGGGAAAGCAAGAGGCACTGTATCATTTTCTCAGAGCAAAGAAAAAATGGCAACTGAAAAAGTTCAGCTGCTTCCACTGAACAGCTGCCTGAACAGGTGGGATACACAGATCAGATTAGTTCCATGCTTCAGTACCAAATTCACCTTTCATTAAATCCCAGGCTGAAACAACAAACCCCTTTCCTTTTCATTCAATGTACCCCTTTATCTCCATTCCTGGAGTTACCTGGTGATGTTTTCCATTAGCTCCTGCTGCATGGACCCGAGGTTTCTGTGCTGTCCCCCAAGCCCCACTGCTCTCTCCCATGACCATTCATCCACGGGAAATGCCAGTCCCACTTCCCAGCCCACAGGAGCCAGAAAAACTCATCATCCAAGTTCCAGCACTGCTGATATGCACTGGCAAACACCACCAGCTGCTCTGCCTGACAAAAAAGCTCTGAAGTCCGGAAAAGGCGGCTGGGGTAGGGCTCACTGGCTGTTTTAAATGACCTAATGCTGCCAATTAGGAAGCAGCTTCGGGCAGTTCAGAGGGACACTGGCAGCTGGCTCACATCCACAAGCAAAGAAAATCAGGAGAGCCACGTTGTACTCACTGGATCCACATCAGCAAAAATAAAGGGGAAAAGCGAAGGAGTAGCACCAAAGAAATAAACCCTCATGCCCACATGAAAGCTTATAACTTGAAGATAAAGTAATCCAAATAGATCAAGCACATTTATTTCTTCTCCAGGGAGGATTTACGTGCTGGAAATTCTTCTGTACGAATTCATAGGAGATGATGCTCTGTTCTTACCTCCAGTGCCAGACAACTGACACGTATTTGAATTAGAAGTTTCTATACGTAATTACAAATTGTTTCCCAGAAAAAAAAAAAACTTCGAACACTTCCTCTCCAACACAAGCATCCAGTTCTTACTTCCTTTCCTTCTCTGATGACGTGACAGAGACACGCCTACAAAGAAAAAACTAAAAAGTAGAAAACCAATTGATTTTTCCTACCTGTAACAGGCTCAGCGCCTTGCACTGCCAGGCTGACATTCTTCTTCTTTGTTGAGGAACTGAAATCTATTTGTCCATTAAGGCTGGCTCTGGCATCCACTGCAGTCTGGGGCTCAAGCCCCACTTCTTCTGTGGTGGGTACTTCAGAAGAACAAGGTGTCTCCTCTGCAAAAACCACTGCATCAAAACTTTTTACCATTTTAGGAACTTTATCCAGAGAAGAGGCATCATTAGCCGACACCAAACTCTTCTTCACTCCCACATATTCCAGTGACTCCACAGCCTGCAAGCGGCAGGAACACGGCGAGAAGGGCACTGCAGGTACAGCTTGGCTTTGCTTTCCACTGGGCTCAGCCAAGCCCTCCCCCTGAGCCCCTGTCAGGGCAGGAGCAGCGTCGCTGTCCCCAGCGGGACAGACGGTGTCAGTGCTGGAGTCACTGTCACACGTGGGCTCCTCTGCGATGGGCTGGAGCCCTGCCCGGGGCAGCACGCTCTCCGTGTCCTCCTGCTCCTCTGGAAACGCTGCAACAGGGGCCATTGTCACCGGCCTTGGCACCTCCTGACCCTCACAGGCATTGCTCGGGGCTCCCACCTCTGAGGTGTCCTTTAACTCGGGGGTGCTGCTGTGGGGGCAGATTCGTTGTAGGGTTTGAGTGGGGTCTTGCTCTTGGGTCAGCCCAGCATTTGGAGAAAGGTCACTCTCTGCACCCAGTGACTCATTTGCTGATGTGATGCCTTCTGCTGCAACCGCTGCTCCAGCCTTGCAATCTTCTTTGGGTTGGTCTGGCACTTTCAGCCCAGTGTCCACATTGCTGCTGCTGCTGCCCACCACAGGTCCCCCCAGACTGCAGGCAGAGGACTTCACAACAGCAGCAAGACGTTCCTCTGACAAAACCTGCTCGCTGCCATTCGCATGAGCCTCCTGCTCGGGCTCAGCTCTGCCTCCTTCAAGTTGCTGTGAGTGGCCCTGCCCCGGGGAGCCCTCATCCCCAGCATGGTCCCCAGGCCAGGCAGCAGCTACCCCGCCATGCTCCCCACCGTGCTGCCAGGAGAGCTCTGTCGAGCCTGCCCTCACTGCCACCGCTTCCTGGTTTTGTTTAGATTCCTCATTATGAGTTGCAGAGGGTGTGCCTATGAAATTATCCTCGGCACAGTCTGCGCCCTTGGCACATGGAGCTGATCCAGGGTCATTACCTTGCAGAGCTGCCTCCTGCCCGGGAGGTGCCACTGCAGCATCTCCCTCCTGACTCACGGCCGGCCCCTCTCCTGTGGATAGGGGAGAGGGTGATTCCACCTTGCTGCTCCTCCCCTCCTGCTCTGAAGTGCTTTCTGCTTTCTCTGCTCCAGCCTGGGCAGGCTCCTTCTCTGCCAGGCCTGTGCTCGCATCCTCTGGAGGGAGCGATGCAGGCTCACGTTCCTCACGTTCGCTCTGCTGAGCAGCGTCTGGTTTGAAGCTGCTGCCCATTTCACCCTTAACACCACTTTGAGCAGCAGAAGGGGCACAGGCAGCAACTTCCTGATCACCCTCTGCAGAATCTTTGCTTCCTCCATCTCTGCAGCTGCTGGTATCAGTTCCTACTGGCTCCTTTTCACTGCTCTCCATGGCTGCAGCCCCATGGTCAGCGATCTCACCACTCTCCTGGCAATGTGCAGCTTCTGCACCACTTTCATTAGATCCACCAACATCTCTGTTTGCAGGTTCAGCATCAGGGCCATCAGTTTCCACACTGCCTTCCAGTGAGGGCAAGCTGGATTTTCCATCTGTGCAGCCTGCTTCCACCTGCCCTTCTTGCTCCCCACTCTCACAGCTGCCATGGACTTCCAAACCAGCAGCAGGTTTTAATGCAGGAACCTTCACCCCATTCACTGCTGGCAATGCTTCTGCTGTGCTTGCAGTGACCTCCTGCCTCGCCGTGACACTGGCATCACCCAGGCTTTCCGTGAAGTCACCGTTTACCTGAGCAGTGCACGAGTCCACATCAGTCTCTTTGTTACTGCTGCTCTTGCAAAGGTCAGCAGAGACACTGCCAATGTCACCCTCTGCATTTGCACCGTCACAGGCTGGTACCACTCCCACATTTGCATCCTCCCCATCCGAACGCTCAGTGCCGTTGAAACCACTGAGTAAGGGCTGAGCGGTGCTGGATGACTCTTCCTTAGCTGGGTATTTCCCTTCCAGCTTTGCAGTCCTCTCACCAGGCTCTGCCATCCCATCCTGTGCCCGCCGCTGGCCCTTAGCCCTCTCAGGTGCCCCGGCACAGTTCCTGCACTCAGCCTGGCCCATGGCCACATCCAGGCCCTCCGAGGAAGCTGGGGCTTCACCTGCAGCTGCAGCTGCAGCCACAGCAGCACTGTCAGCAAATTCCTCAGCAGTTTGCACTTCCTGATGGGCACTGTCTGTACCAACCACACCAGCTTGATCCAGAACAACTCCAGCCGATGTCATTCCAGCTTCCTCATTTGTATTTCCAGAGGATGGAAGATTTACAGCACCATTTACACTTGCATACAGGCTCACAGTGCAGTCCTCATCTGATATAGTCCCAGAGCCCTCTGCAAATCTTAGCCCCGCCTCTCCTTCCTTTTTACACAATATCACTGTGTTTTTACTTTCACAGAAGCTGTCTGGAATGTTTGCATCCCCCAGGCTAACCACGTCTTTTGGGACATCAATAAAAGCTCCCAGACTGCTGCTGTTGCATTTCTCCTCCTGCTGGGCTCGGTCTGAGAGCTGTCCGATGTCCAGGTGAACCAGATCAGATGGGTTTTCCTGCTTTTCTTCTCTTGCCATTTCTTCTAGGCTCTGGGAGGTGGTGGTCATATGACCCTCTGCTCCTTTAGCATAGCTATCTCCAGAATCTCCCAGTACAGACTCTGTCTGCTGCCTTAAGCTCTGTAATAAATCACAAAAGAAAAAAAAACCAAAAAACAGGTTTATTCTGTCATGCAGTTACTCATGACCTGTATCTACCTAATCCTATTCCACATGAATCCCATTGCTGGTGTCACCCAGGAGAGAGCTACAAATGTACTGCAGTGGGTATTTTACATGTTGGTTTTATTAGCAAGAGGTAATATTGAAATTATTAGAATGACAGAAACGTTGGTTGAAAAGAACATCTAAAGGTCATCTAGTCCAACCACCTGCCTGAAACTGGCCTACTGCCACTGCAGCATCAGGTCAGCCATGACTTTATCTTGCCAAACCTTCAATGATGGAGTACCCACAGCCTCTCTGGACAATCTGTTACCATGCCACACCACCCTCCCATGAAGAATTTTCCCTAAAGCCAGCCTGAACAACCCAAAACTGAAATTTGTCCCTCTACCCCTCTGCTACACCATCTGCCATCAATGAAAAGAACTGTAATTTTGGTAATTGCTCTTTGAGAAGCTGCAGTCTCAGTTCTTGAGTGTACTTAAATTCAAGATCAGTAAAAAGCAGAATTCAGTCTACCAAATAATGCAAATATATACCAGCCTAGTCCCAAAGGACTTGAGGCAAATGCTGCTTAAGAGCACCTTCAGATCCCCACCCAGCACTCCCCTGCTCTTGCCAGCATTCCTCAACTTTCTCTCTATGGATGGAAATGCTACTTCAGACAGGGGCATTGGCTGGCAATGTCCAAACACACCAACTGTCTCCTGCTCACAGGACTGAACTAATAATCTAATCTGTTCCTGAGAACTGCAGGCATAATTAAATATCTGAGATTTATTTCCTAACTGGAAATAAAAATTTCAAAATTACGACTTATTATTAAAATTAATACATGTATTATCATGGAACAGTAGGATCATAATCAATTCCTCTCTAATTTGCCTTTTCCTTCCAGAGAACCTGCTTTGTCAAGCTTTTATAGTTTGATACAAACAAATCTTTACTTAAAAAGAACTGTCTGTTTCAATATTTCCTTTCATATTCTCATCTCTGTAAAAGAGACTGTATCAATATTCACATCTTAGAAATAGTGGCTTATTAAATTACTGAGCAACCCCAGTCCCTCAGTGTACACCCAACAAAGCTCTCCACAGGTCTGCTTGGGGTTTTGCACCACAAGCTTTCCACGGTCACACTGGTTTCTCACTAAGTGCCTGAGACTCTCCATGTATGTAAAACTCTAATGAACTATGTAAAATCTGAGCTTTTCTTGTATTTATTTATAAAAGGATTCCAGAAATGCATGCATACTAGAACAGTTCCCTGGAAATTTTGTTTAAGCTTTTAGTTCTCAGAGAAATAGAATTTCACACCAAAACTGTCAGCTTAAACACCCTGATAATTAAATCAGCCACTGTGTTAACTGAAGCATCACAGGGAACTTCTGGGTATTGCATATACTAATAGTGGCTAAAATCATCCCTGCTACCTTAAGGATATTGCATTTACTTGTCTTTCCACACTCTGAGGTTTTCAAACACTGAGCAGTGCCTCAGCAGACTCAGTCACAGACGACTAAATGTACTTCTGATGTTTGCCAGCAATCCCCCTGCTATACAAAATAACCCTGCTGCCCAGCTCCCATCTATGCTGTCAGCAATGCCTCCCTGGTTTTGAGGCATCCCTGGCCAGGTCAGCACTGGAGGCAGCAGCATGGCATCTCCATCCCTTGTGTAGCATCAGGAATGGAACACAGGGCTCTGCATGCAATGGTACCCACAGCCTGCAGGTATTTTTTTTTGCAAGGACAGTGTGCCAAGCCTTTGGTGGCTGTAACCCCACAGGAGAGCATGGAGACTGTGCTCCTGGATCCCAGCCAGGATGGACAGACAGACAACAGTGACACTTGCTTGGGAACAAGCAGGGTTCTCAAAAGGAGGGGCTGCAGCAGCCCCAGCATCCTCACAGTGAAGTCACTCTGCTGATAGCCGGAAAAATACAGCCATCACCAAAGGCAGCCAACAGGCTTTCAACTGACCCAAAATAAACCTAAATGAAATAATTGCAGGGCTGCTTTCCAAATTCAAATCAGATTAGATGTGAAGTAAAACAGTGGTGGAAAGCAAAGTCTATTTCTGATTTCATTGTCAGGCAGAATGTTCCCAGTCTGGCATTTGCATGAGCAAACAAGCAGTGAGCTGGATATGCTCGCCATGGTTTAGGGTCTTTTGAAGAAAAGGTGAAGAGATTTCACAGTTAGCCTGGATGTGCCACTCATGACACCAGATCCTGTTGAGACTGGGAGTAATTAACAGCACAGGTACTCAAGAAGGGCTGAAAATGGCTCAGCATAGCCTGTTCCTCTGCTCATTCCCCCAGCCCACTGGCTGCACACAACAGTTGTCCCCTCCCTTAGTTAAAACAACAAAAAATATCCTGTTGTTTAGATCCTGCACATCTGCAACCCCGGATATGTGATCTGATGAAGGAACACCCACAAGTGATGCCAACGGTGACAGATGCGCGGGTGTTTCTGAGAAACAGCACAGAAGTGTTCTGATGTTTCACCTTCCCAACTGAGACCCTGTGGCATGGATTTTAAAGCAGCAGGAGGAAGCCCTTCCAAAGCCCTACAGCTCCTGTGGTCCAACCGCCACAGAGTTTGAGAGGAGTACAGTGAAGGGACCATCATGGACACAAACCATGTATGGCCAAGGCAGGCTTGTCCTCTGAGTCCTACACTCAGTTGCTACTGAAACAGCCATTTTTTCCATCACCTGTCCCTGAAACTTTCCTCTTGGTCTCCTCTCTGACCCTGAACTTGCCATCTGAACAGAGAGGTCCCCACTGTGCTTAAAGCCCACACCCCCAGCCTCACTCCAGAGCTTGCCTTAAGCTGCCCAATGTCTGCCAGGCAGGCAGAGGGTCAGAATGTCTCTAGGAACATGTTCCTGCCCATCCAAGTGGGTCCAAAACTAGCAGATCAGGCAGGAGATGGGAGCAGAGAGAGGCAAAACAGAGCTGGTGTAGCACAGTCCTGAGCCTGCTTCTCTTCTGAATGAGAACATTTGCTGCCTAATACAGCTTAATCAGATCTCCCCATGCTCAAATAAGAAGCAAACAGACAGGTGTCCACTTGGATGCTTGATAATGAATCCAGAGAAAACACCTAGGGAAACATGCCCTAAAGGATGCTGACATGTAGAAGTCCTCCCCAGGTGCCAGGCTGCAACCAGCCAGATCTGCTTCTCTTCCCTCCCCTCAGCCTTTTGCTCACCTGGTGCTGGTGGCTCTGCATGTGCATCTGCAGGTGCCGAATGTCCCTCTCCCAGCTGGCTGCTGTCCCCTCCTTGGCCTCAGCTGTCAGCAGGTACACGTCGAGCCCGCGGTGGTGCTTGACGCTGTAGTCCCCTGAGTGCACGGTGTGAGACAGGGTGCTCCACGAGTCTGGCTCCCTGGCTCCCTCCCTGCAAAACAAGGCTGGGTTAGTGGGCAGGAGAGCAGGGATCCTGCAGGGCAGGACATGCATGCTCTCCCTCACTCTGGACAGCATCTAATCATGGGAGCGAGCGAGCACGGCACTGGCTCCAGGGCCAGACAGACAGATACACACACACACTCCTCAGTCTTGAAAATTAATGTTATTTAGCACTAATGCCAGCCACGAGCTTTATTTCACTAGGTCCTTCTCAGGTAGAGATCAGTGGTTTTTACCCCAGACTATGACAGACTAGCAGCTAAGGGCACGACAACTGCGTTTTAAATCAGATTTATCACAGGTGAAGATCACCAAAGCAGCTGTCACAGAACAGCAGATACCTGAAGGGCAGAACAGCAAAGGGATAAAATGGAAGGAATGAAAATTATCATGGTACAACTTCTACACCAAAGCCAGCACACTGCTCACAAACACCCAACAGCCATCAAATTGCAGCATTTTTTTCACTCCTGAAATGAACTGAACCTGCTCTGTGAAACTGCCTCTGTGCAAGATGTTCTCAGTGTTGTGAGACAGCTGTTTTTCTGCAGCACTATCATGGGCCTTCTTTTTACCAATCCAAAGGAAAGAAAGGAAAAAAGATGCTGTAGATCAGAATGAAAAATAACTTAGTAGATAAATGAAGTCAACAGTAATTTTTATTCAGTCCTCTCTTTTTGAACATCAAACCCTGATTTTGCACCACTGAAAGCAGTAATTCAGGTCTCAGGTCTCACCAAGTGGCACAGCAGCTACACTGGCCCACTGAGGTGGTGAGAAAACACTGAGGTGCTCACCACAGATTTCATTTTGAATCAGAACTCATTCAGGAAACCCAAAATCTGTTTTGATCATCCCAGACAGACCAGCTTGTGCACCACCCCATCGAGCCCTGCATCCCCCAGGAGAGACATGGAGCCAAACCCCAGGAATGTTACACGAACAGGGGATGACACTGACCTGCTCGTGGTGCAAGAAATGGGAATTTCCCTGCCTTCCTTCTACCAGGGATGTATCTACAGACACCCAGCCCTACCAATGAGTTGGGCTGGGGATTGGACTAGATGACCTTTAAAGGTCTCTTCCAAAGCAAACTACTCTGTGATTCTATGATGTCCTCTCCCTGTTGCAGAGACTAACCATTTTCAGATCTCCCTTTACTGCCCAGCTACAAATTTCCTTGGAAGGGGCAGAGCTGTAATTGTTTTTAAATAATTAGGAATTCAAGAAGGTATATAAACACAAATGCATGCCATCAACCAGGTAAAACTACACGTAGTTTTCAGAATCTTTGCTGAAAGATCTTGCTTTAAAATTGGCAAAGCTTTCTTATGGGCAAGGGGCCCCCAACAAGCCACAGGGCTATCTCTCCAGGAAGCCAAGCAATCTAGAAAGCAAAGTCATAATGAACTAACACCATGATCAGAAACGGGAATGGGCAGAGCAGGGTGAGAAAACGGTCAAAGGGTTCATCAAAGGCAGAGAAACCTGTGCAAGCCATGGTGGTGGCAATGCCCCTGCTCTGCACCAGCACAGCCACCCACCCCCTTGTGTGGCTCATCTTGCGTTCAATCTTCCACCATTCTCCACCATTTATCTGTCATGACTTGACTTCAACAGAATTACACTTGATTTAAGCAGAATCAATATTTCCACAGAGAAACAAAAGGAAGCAGCCAGTTTCTGGTGGTGATTGTTATAAATCCACAGCGGCGCTGAAGTCAACTGAGACATTACAAGTAACTAAAGAAATGACCTTCCTTTATCAGGAAAACACAGACATTTCTGTCTGGAGTGTTTTTCTCTTCAGCTGTCATGTATGAGAAACCACTGTACTGAGGGCCATTCTCAGAGCACGAGGCAGTGAGCACAAAGGCCACAGTCACCCACTCATGGGGAAAACAGCAGCTGGATTAAAGAACTGCACGCCACCAACCTGCTCCACTTTCTCGTCAGCTTCAAGGACCCTCACAGGCATCCCCAAATCAGCACCCACAAAGCTGCCTGCATGACTTGTTGAGCCTCAAAGGACCCTCAGCAACTTCAAAAGGCTCAATCTGGAGCAAGATGACAGGCAGAGTCCCCTGCAACACCGCACGTGTGTCCACCCCTCCAGCAATTCGCAACCTTCACACGGCCCAGATGGATCAAACAGCCACTTCTGCTTACAAAGAGAGCAGTTTCTTTTCATAGTCAAGCTGCCAGTCTGTGTTACACTTTATGAAAAGCTTCAAACCTTTTGAGAAAGCAAGAAGTTTCTCACATCCAGCCACGTACAAACTTCAAGCTCTCATTTTTAATAGCAGTCACCTTTGTTACACAAAATTAAGCAGTGAGATAGAGAATGGTTCAATCTATTGTCTCCTTCAAACCATCCCTTTCATACTCTGCTCCATCCCAGCACTAATGGTCTGAAGCAGAGAGGACAAATGAGGATTCACAAGCGTTAACTCATTTTCCCACCACTGTTCCTGTTGTTCAGGCAATCACTTCCAAGGCCATGTGAGAAGACACCCCTGCTCATTTGCCCTCATACACTGAACTTCACTGTTCATGCCTTTCCAGCATGTCTCACTGCAAATCCTGGGTTTTATTGAGGGATGATAAAAACACACTTTCTTCCAGGAAAAAAGCATTGCTGTTACGCATTTTGTACTTCCTGGCTGTGATAGATGCTTATTTTGTCCAGATTTGGAATTTCTGTAGTTGTTGTATAGGACTGCATATGCAAGCTGCTCTACTAGGAGATAAAAACAGATATGCAAATACTTACTGAAGATTTATTAGCAAAAATAGGCATACAAACTCCAGTCTACAAGAAGTTTGAAAATCTGCTTTTGTTCAACACAAAAATCCAGTTTGCTGCTCTTTGCCAGAAACAACGGAAATCTGTCTTATGAGATTTAACCACCCTGGGTCAAATCTTTCTCATCTTCCCTTTTCAACAGTTTCCCTTCAAAATACGTAACAGATACTAGTGAACTGAACATTTTGTAAGAAACATTTCTGAGCTCAACTTTCACAGAAGAAAGTATCTTGGTTAAATGAGCAAGGACTGCCTGAGAAGGCTGATAACACTCACTAGCTCTACCTTCTCCACAACCATGCCAAAGGCCACTGAAAAAGCCTGGAAGAAGTCCTCCAGCTCTGGTCAGTCTTCTGTGCCATGAAGGCAAACCCAGAAGGGAAATTTTTGGTTGAAATGAAGAATAGACATACCAGTCCACCCTTCATCTGCAGAAAGGTGGCTTTAGAGAAGGATGACACCTTCAAACAGAGAGGAGAAGCAAAAGTACTTCAAAATACTCTCAGGCCATGTCCTGCTCCATCTGGGAGCTGATTAGATGGCTGAAACTACAGGACCACCTCCTGTCCATCTGGCATGTAAGACAAGATGATAGCTCATAGAATCACAGAATGGTTTAGGTGGGAAGGGACCTTAAAGATCATCCAACATGGGTAGGGACACCTTCCACCAGACCAGGTTGCTCCAAGCCCCAGCCAAGCTGGAATGGGATGGTAAGTAGGAAGTAGTTTTTATTTAAACCTCCCAGCACCACCCAAGTAGACTGGTGCCTTTTCAAGGCAGAGCTACACTGTACTTGTGTGCTGAATCTGTCCTCATCTCACAGGGGTGCAGAGAGTGAGCGGTGGAAAACAGAAAGGAAAGCCCACGCCGCACACCTCCTGGCTTCCGGCAGATATGGGTGAGAGACTTTTAAGAAGAGGGAAGATAAGTGAGAAAAGGAGAACAAAAAAAAACCCCAAAAGAACAACCAACCACCACCTGATCAAAAGCTCTGCCTGGCCTCAAAAGCTGTAGAAACTGCTCAGTTACAAGGGTCTGAAATTCGAGATGCCGGCGCTCGCAGCAGGCGTGTTTTGCAGTACCAAGAGACAAGGTTTGAGCTGCAAGGGAGAGGAAGAGGAGGGAGGAAGAGATCAGAAGATGAATGAAAAAGCCTCAGTGGGTTAAGGAAAATTTCACGTTAGGAAGATCTATCCCACAGTTTCACAAAGGGGTGAGGAAGGCAGTATGGGAACTCAAGGTGTTACTTCCTGGGGATATCCCCTCCAGATTTCTGAGCTGAAACAAAACAAGCTCAGTAACATTGCCAACTCTTAGGATCTTACTGCAAGCCTGATCACAGCTGTGGGTTTATTCTGAAAGCACCAGCCCCTAGATCCATGAGGCAAAGAAAAAAAGGAAAAAAAGGAAAAATCTATTTAAAAAAATAAAACAATGCCCCTACCATTATGGCTGCATGAAAACTTAGTAAAAGGCCAGCATTTAGATGCTCTTATCTGTAAGGTAAATAAAAATGTAATTAAATTGAATTCTAATCTTACATTCTTTTTATTACTATTACTATGGTATAACCCAGTGAAAATACCAGATGAGACACACTGTGATCTGGGATAAACAAGGAATGGTGCCTACAAGGATAGGATTGGTGGTGATTTTGCAACATGCCCACAGCACAGGCAATTTAAATCAAGCCAACAATCCCTCTTGGAAAAACCCAGCACCCACACTCAATGCAGTCACCAGCATTCAAACCAATCTTAGAAATCTGACCAAACAAAATTTCAGTGTTATTTGCAGAAGTGTTGGGGTAATGGAGGCTTTGTATCTGTATGACCAACTTTGCACCCAGATATACAGTGATTCAGTGATATACAAAACTGTACAACACACAAACACTTTCTTGCTCTTCCTCATTTTTATAATCATCCATATGCATTGTATATGAGACCCAGAAAACACATGCAACCAGCATGTGCTAGAATGGGTTAGAATAAATCAACTATTTAAAGATTTGAAAGATATTTAACAAACAGAATTCATACTTCAAGTGTTTCCAAGTGTTCAAATGCCCCAGGAAAGTAGAAAAAGTATGTTTCTCACCTAAGAAAAACCTACATATTGCTCACAAATTTGAAGAGTTTTGATGTTGAAAGAAAGAGTTAAAAGTTCATCTGATGTAGAAATAATGACTAACCCTTACTGTGCCTCGCACAAACATGAACTGCAGTTGGGGGTTCTGACACCAAACTGAATTCAGGATTGCATCATCTACCCTTCAATATCAGATTAAATATTTAATAACTCAATTCAAAATATGTAATGCTAACTTCTCATCAATCAACACACTGTAGAGCAGCAAACCATAGAGAGAAAAGCTGGCTTGGACCTTCAACAGTTGTTTGCAGATGCACTTATGCTAAGGGAACATATGTCCAGTATTTCCAAATACAACAGGTCTGTACTTCTAAACACAAGCATTTCTTAGGCCCCAATGTTAATTATATATAAAAAAGAGTATAAAAATACAGCTACAAACTCTTATCAAATATATTTGCCAAAAAGTACAATCTACATTCCATAAGACTGTTATTAAATGTATTTTCCATTTTTTGTTTTATTTTTCAGAGCATTATGTAACAAGAAGGATGCCCTGCTCAGGATGTGGAGCTGTAGGTCCAACACAGAACCGATGTCCACCTGGAGACTCATCAGTAAACAAAAGGGAATTTAAGGTGAATCTATGAAACACACTCAAGAGTGAAAACAGATGCCATTTGTCGCATTTTAAATTTAAAAAGCACCATCATGGAGAATACTTCAGCAGGCAGTGTTTACAGCTAAAAACAGCACCTCAGATCAGGACAAGTGATATGGGAGAAGAGCTGTCTCTGCAGAACATCCCCACATGCTGCAAGCAAGTGTGATCAATGGCTCTGCAACACACCCCTGAGAAGAAGCTGCGCCTTTGGCTGCCTCTGACACAGCAGTTTACAAAGACTTCTTCTGCAATCATCTGCTCAAACTCTAACCCCTACCATGAATGTCATTGCTTGGAGCAAATCTGTTCCAGAGACTAAATATGAATATCCTAACTGGGTATCCAGCTAGCCCATGCCTGAGGCCAAAAACCCAGCAGTTCTGGGAAACCACTTATCTGCATTTTCTAAATTTATCCTGAAACAGAGCTGGTCTCTCATAATCACTTATCAACCATACAAGGCTGTCCAGCACTTATGGCCCCTATAATTTTTGGGAACACTTCCAGATCAGGATTGCTGGGGGAAGGAAAATAGTTTCTTCTTATATATTGGCAAATATTCTCAAATCTCCTCTAAATCTCTTCTTTCTCCGCCTCACAGGTCTGTTTCCATGATCTCCCAGGACTACAGCTTCTGAGTGGGAATACAGAAACATTAAAAAGCTGTTTCTATCACATGGACTAAGCCTTCTCTCTTTTCTGTATTCAGAGGTGGTTACACACAAAACAAAGGAGAGGAGGGAGCCAAAGAATGAAAAGTCTTCATAGGGATGTGGGAACACACGAGGAAGTCAGTAAAAGTTGGAGCCTGATGTGGGGTGAGTAGGTGGAAGAGAGAAACACAAACCCTTCCTGCTCCATCACGTTTACACCTGGTTGCCCCATCCTCCCACTCCCAGTCTGCTCCTCTGCTGTGGCCAGAAGAAACCCACAGCACCTCAACATCTTTCTAATCATGATGTTAAAGCTATTAAATGATGGTGTTTCAACTGAAAATCCTACAGACACAAAATTAGACCCTGTAGACCACTGGCCCTCCCACACTGCTCCAGACAGATTACTGTCTGTAGCTACACAGCATCTCCTTAACACACCCCTCTCTGAGTCCTCTTTCAGTGCCCTTCTAACATTTTTGAATCCCTCTTAACACATTAATCTTGTGCTATCACTTGTAGATACAAAGTCAACTGTTCTCCTGCCACACCACAGCAAGCCATACCTCAAACCCAGCTCCCCATATAGCAATCAAATGGATTTGTTGCTTGGTTTGGAGTGGAAGAACAGATGGAGAAACATCAGCACTAATTCAATGAACCTTACAGCCTCTGATTCTGCTTAGCCAGAAATAAAATGTATGTATACCATGTGGCTGATTTTAAGATCATGCTTAAACACTCTGCTGAACATAAACTGGGTATTTCTGAAATTAAACTCTTGCTTAAAGGGCCTGCTAAATTGGGGTAAAAAAAAAATGTACAAAGCAAATCCTCTTGCAGTTCTGGCTCAGAAAAGCAGAAAAGTGTTCTTAGCTATAAAAGTAAAGTCACTGAAAAAGCATCCTTATTTGAGAGGCACCATGGAGATTACAGCCCAGACTTCACCAATTACTTATGTAAAATCAGAACAATAGCAAGTGATAATCATGGATTGAAAAACATTCACAAACCACTTCTGCTACCAGGAGTTATTCCTCATGTGTGTTCATTAAATCATTTTAATTTTGTAAATACAGACTTGTACTAATTTACAGTTTCACAGAGTGAGCCTCCTGATTGTTACCAGGAAATCTGAAGGGAAGAGCAATCCCAGAGCTGTGCAGAAATACTTCAGAGGAAAAAGCAGAGAAACCAGCAAAAGTAAAAAAAAAAAAATACAGTAAAAACTCAGAGAGTGTTGCAACTCTTTGCAGGGATTAGAAAAATTCATCTTTAATTTTTTTTTAAATGGGCTTTATATTTCTCTCGCTTTCCTTTTTCAGAGGACATAAATCACTCTCAGCTGTGAAGGAACAAGCATTTGGCTTTGCTGGGGAAAGAAATGTTATTGGACAGAAATAAAATCAGCAACCAGATCAGTGTTTGTATTTTGTTTTACAAAGCAGCACTTCCAACCTCTCTGCAATCCCGCACGCTCCCGCTGCCTTGAAGCCATTTTCCCCAATTGCTGTAAGAGCCCTGCAGAAGATGGAGCTGGCAGGGGATTGTGTTACTGCCCTGACTGCACTGGGAAACACCAACTCCTGCAGCTGTCCAGCTACTCACAGAGTTCCACCAGCCTGTTTAATGGCTGTGCTGCCTCTCCAGAGCCAGAACCCTGCACTCAGCATCACCCAGCTCCAACACTAGGGAGAAACAGGCTGCAACCACAGACCCTCCACTCTGGAAATAGCTGAAACTCAAAGGCTTTGCAAAGTGCACCATTTCCAAAGTTATCTTTACAGAGAAATCTTTTATACATATTTTCCCCCTATAAAACTACAGCACTTCTGCACTATCCTATTCCATTCGCACTGCAGGACACTGTTTACTGTGCAGTTTTCATCTTGGAGATAAAACAAGTCCCCTCAGGAATGATACACAACTGATGGATGTTTATTGATTATGAATATTTATCTGCTTATATGAATATTTATTAATGAATGCTGCTATTGACTCTTGATTCCTGGTGACCTACACAGGCTCTGTGACAGCTCCTTGTTTGGGTCCCAAAAGAACCAGCCCATGCACCTTTCCTGTCTGAGGATGAAAAGCCAGCGCATACCACAGAACAAAATACTTCCAAGGGATGGAAAACTTACACAGAAAGCATTTTTTTTTTTACATGAAGTACTGCAAAAGCTGAGAAGGGAAAGTTCATCAGATAAACAGAAATTAAAAATGTCACCAGTGAAATTAGTTTTTGAGAAAAATTTACACTGCAGCTGAATCAAACCACTTTGCAGACAAACCAAGGCAAAACAACAATGGAGAAGGTTTTATGTCTGCTCTTTAATGATTGTATTCTAATTATGGCAAAATTTCACCCCTTCTCAATGCTGGCTGGGATAATCATTGCAAAATTCAGGGTCCTGCAAATTAGCAAGAAAGAGAACAATAAATTCCCCCCAAGGATAATGCATCACAAAACAAGCTGCATTCATTTATTTGGCGTAGTGCAGTTTAATTACTTGTAAAAATAATGACTCCTTTGTAGGGGCCCTCACTACAGCAGCGTTGCTGCTCTGTGTTTTGCTGAGTGGGACGAGCTGTGTGCCAAATTTGTGTGCATGGATTATACAGTATGAGCCTAGGCAGAGTGCAAAAAGGAGGTTGTACAGTGTCCTTTGTGTTTTGACAGCACATAAATGACACTCGCTCTCTTCACGGAATTTTCTGTGTTTTGAAGCTCAGTATTTCTCCTCCCAATAGGGATTTTCAAGCCTTGATCCCATTTTATTGCAGAAAATGCTCAGCATTAAAAAAAAAATCATTGCTGGGGAATCAGAGTGTGCCCATTTTGTCACTATCACCCTCCCATGGGGAAGGGCTGTGGCCATCTCCATGTCACTGCTCCAGTCAGTCCCAAGGTCATATCATGATGTTCCCACCATCCCACCCATTGAGAAAGGGAACCAGGATTTCCAGCATCCTCAGATTTCTGTTTGTAGGGTTCCATGGCAATACAAGAGTTTTCAGAGCCACGGGACCTGTGGCATGGCTGTCAGATGTGTGTTTATACACTGTATTTTCACACAGCAGTCCAAGAGGAAAATGAATCACAAAGAACAGTTTAAGGATACAACATGAACAGGAATCGGAACCTTGATGACAACATTTCTGCAGTTGCTTGTGTCTTATTTTCAAAGGCAAACTGCAAAGGTCATCAGAGAAGTTCCATGGATTGGGCCAGCAGCATTCCTTAAAGCCAATGACACAGGACAATGTCATGGAATCCCACTCCTCTTTTCATTCCACTGAGTGAGAACTGCCATGCCAAAACTGGAGCCAGTTGTGAAATACTTCACCAAATACATGAATAGCTGTTGTAATAGTTTTGTTTACTTCCCATTTTCATTTAAATTATCAGCTCTACTCACATTAGGATTGCAGTATTTGCTGTGAGCTCTATAATCAAGTTTTGGCCAGCTTAAGCTTCCTGCCAGTATGTAAAGCCTGTTAACGTGGTTAGTCTCACCTTGGAGAACCTTGCTGCAGTTACAGGATGAATTTGCACATCCCATTTTTACAATATAGCCTGTGAGATAGTTGTGTTTTCACAGTATGACTGACCTTGATGGAGAAAAATATAACACTGCCATCCTCTCTGTACTGATGCCAGCAAGAGTGGCAGGAGAAGGTATTTGGGTATAGGTCCCATCCCACCCTGCACCTCCTTCACCCTCACTTTCCAAGTGGCTGCCTGAATTTAAGGATAAAACTTAAATGCAATCACTCCAGCAATACAGAACATATTTTCTGCCCCCCAACACTGCACCCAACAACTACAGAAAGCAAAATAATTTCCAATTTGTAACAGGGAATGTTGCGTGATAGTGTGGACAGCACAGCAGACTCCTAAACATGACATTGGGTCACTCAACATAAACTCTAAGTATCTGAGAAATCAATTCAGAAACACAAAGTTTATAACAAAGCTTAAGAGAACCAGGCATCAGAATAACACACACGGAGACTAAATCTTTTCTCCTATACAAACAGCTCCCTTGAGATTTTTTTAAGCTCTTTGTCTTTATTAGCCTCAGCTATTAAAGCTAGATCTCCAAACATTTGCTGCACAAAACTAACTTGCTATCTTCCAAAGGATTCCTTGTAAAGCAGGGCAATAAATGCTCATGCCACTAGTTACTTGCTGTGTGTTATAAGACCTGGCTTTTTCTCAAGACCATTTACAACAGACCTGTTTCTGTTAAATATTCTGTTCTCCTTTAAATATTTGCATTAATTCTTACCTTATTTTTTTTTACCTACACCAGTAAAATGCCTGCTCTCTACAAGATGCTGCTTATTTCAATATAATGATCACTATTTCATGTAACTAAAAAACTCTCTCTCTAAAAAGTAAGAACACAACAGTCCACTACCACCACAATTCCTGTTAGCTCCTCTCTTTTGGGCAGTTGTGCTTGCTTGAAGAAAAGCTTTTTCATTTGTGTTTGCATAAGATTTGTATTAATTAGTCAATATTACAGTGACTCACTTTGGACTTTACAAGACAGTTGGAAGCAGAATACTGAGCAACAAGAAAACGCCCCCAAAAATATTATTGCATTTCCCCTAAACCCTCAGGACTGCCCTCACTGCTGCTAGCAAGAACGGTAAAAGCAAAATTATACCAAAATTGTTTTTAAGGACAGAGTGTAGCACTCAGACACCACTGAGTGATAATGTACAGCAAAGCCAAGCATGGTAGAGAATGGAAAACCAACAGAGGAACCACCAAATCATCCTTACTCTGTCAAAAGCTGGTGCAGCTTCTGGTAGCCCCTCTCCAAGGCCAAGCTGACAGGCGTTGCCCCTTCGTTGTTGTGGATGCTGAGAGCTCCTCTTCCCCCCGGCTGCTGGAGCAGAAACCACGTCAGCCGCAGCAGACCCAGCCTCACCGCAAAATGCATCAGTGTTTCCCGAGGGATGTTCTCTGGGAAGGGAGGAAAAGAAAGAAAGAAATGGGAATTTGTAGGCTTGTGGGTTAAGGGAATGTTATATCCCCACATCCCAGCCCCACCACACGGCGGCTGGCATGGAGCTGACAGCCCAAAGGAACCTGCAGCACCTGGAAAAACAGCCTGGTTGCCAATATCCAGGAGACACCAGTCTTAAAGTGAGGGACATGCTTCAGTGGGGCTGGAAGTGCCCAGGACCTCTCATGCTGAGATTGACCACAGAAGTCAATGTGAAAACCCCACCATTTCCTGCACAACCACAGCCACCAAGCTCCAGCACAACCAAACAGAAGTGTGGTCAGGTGGGTTTTCCTGGATGTCCAAACCTTCTCCTCACACAACCAGGACCAGGTTTTAGGGACAGACAACTTTTGTTACCTAATGGGATGCTGATTTATGCCAAGGCATGAAGGAAAAAAAACCCAGCTGCATTTGATGCACATATCCAAAGCAATTATAAAACAGAACTGTTTAAAAACTTATATAGAAAAAAAAAAAAAAGAAAAGAAAAAAGAAGCAAGAGTTTTCTTTCCTGGTTTGATTATGCTCAGACCAGCTTTTCTCAGCTTAATACAGTAGCTCTGTCATTCTAAGTAGCAGCATTTATAAACTACCAATCTCCACTGCTGCTTTTTGTATTTAATAACCGTGACCTTCTAATTTGGTAAAAGTCACTCTAGAGCCTGAGCTTTCATCTCAGAAAAATATCCCCCTACTCCAAAAGCTGCAGCCCTAGAATGATGCTCTGAAAAGCTTTAACCAGAAATGAGCTCCAGATGCACTGCTGAAATCCAGCATTTGCAGATCAAAGCTTGTTATTTCTGTATGAAAGGCAAAAGCATTTGGGTTAAAAAAACTGCAAGAAATAAAAATTTGTTCTTTTAATTAACAAAGGATTTCAGTATTGACTGACAGCAACAGCAACGAGAAGGCACCAACTGGGTCTCAGAAAGCCATGCCAATGAGCATGCTTGGCATAAACCCTTTAATATCACAGAAATGATTTATTGGGTTATTAATTTGGGTGCCAGCCAAATCTATACAACAGGTTTTAAAATGCACACACATAATGGCTTTAGGATTTAATTTTGTATTTTTTTCTTTAAGAAGTGTGCCCCAAGAGAAATCACTTCTTCAAAGTGCTGCTGTTTTTCTTGCTTATTTACTTACTTTAGGGACATCATTAAGACCTTCGGTGAAAAACAAAACAATGCAAAAACGGGCAGTTCTCCCCTGCCTCACACACAATTTTTCACAACTTTTTGGATCCAATTCTGAAGTACTAATCTGTATGAAAGAACCAAAGGCTTTCTGGCACCATTTCTCTTCTGAATGACTCCAAATTAGGTCTCTGGGCTACAAACCAAGTCTTCCCCCTAACCTCCTCTTGATTACCGTAAAGCAAAACCAAGCTGCCCTGAATACAGGAGTGTGTCTGAATGAAGGTTCCAGCTGATCACAGAAAAGGGAATGGATGAGCTCTCCCTGAGACAAATTCTCAGCCTTTGGCTAAGTAATGAGAAGGCTTCGGGTATTAAATGCTACAGAGTGTAATGATTTAGAAATAGCACAACATGGATGCTAATCAATGGTTGCAGCCCTGGATTTAATGAAAAATAACACAGCATATAGACAGACACAGAAGAAAGGGTACTGATGAGGCTGCAAAATGTGGATACAGGTAGGGCTTTTCCAGAGTGAAAGCAAATGCCCCATGTTTTACTCAAAGAACTTGTACATGTACAAAGCTCCCGCACTACCTGTACACTGACTGTCAGAGATAACATAATTAATGTGGTGTAATTCTTCCTACAGAGATGCAGGAGGCACAACAGCACTTCTGTCAGAGCAAACAACTGCCATCCAAATAAAGAATGTGTTGCACTGATCTGACCACGTTCTGTTCTCACATGGATCTCCTCTTATGGCTGTTTTGTTGAAAGAGAAAATCATCTTCCAAACGAAAATGTACAGTCTTGCCCAGAGCTGAGCAGTGTAGAGTTGCAAAGCATAAGCACAGATCCCTGGACCAAAATGCTTCCTCCTCCTGCAGCTGAGAGCATTACCAATAGGGAGAAGCATCTTCTGCTCACCAGCTCATGGTTCACCACTAAACACACACTACCAACTGCAAGTTCTGCAAGATGCAAGCAGATATTCCTCTTGTCCCTGAGCCAAATGAGTGCTTCTCTCTGTCTCATGTGTCCAAAGACGAAATGACCCCTCCCAGCTGTCACAATGCCTCCCCAGTTGTTCCAGTTGTCCCAATCTGCTTATATGACTGCACCTTCTTTCCTGTTCTATTGAAACAATCTTCTGTATCACTGAATCAGTGGCCTGGGTAGTTCCAGAGTGTGGAAGGAGGTGTCTGCAAACGCAGCTGAGGTGAACGTGGCGCTGCCGCGATGCCTTCGGGCGGTGACAGTGTGCACACAGGATCTGAGCAAGAAGAGGTGGCGTGTTGCCACCAGAGCATATTAAACACACAGGCTCACTATCCACTTTTGGAAGGCTCTGCCTGACACAGAAGCTGGCAGGAGGCCACCCTAACAGATGGGCATGGATGATGGCAGCGAAGAGACAAAGTACTGTACATCCAACAACTGCAGGGGCCCCAGGCAATGGCTTTGGAAGGTTCTGGACTGTGCAAAACTTGCATGGTGACAGTTAAAAAGGCATGTGCCATCTGTGGGCTGGATTAACTACTAATATATAATGAAAATACATCTGTTGATGTCTGGTGTTGCTCAAAACTAGACAAGAGCTGGTCTGCAGCAAGTATGGACATTTTGCTGGATAGAGAGGGGAGGAAGACAAACAGATCCCTTCAGACTTCCTACCTTAGAAGGGATGATGCTTGTCACACAAAATGCTGGAAATCCAGTCAATGATTTTATGATCTTGTCATGGTGCAAAATGTCCCACACATGAAAGAATATCAAAAGCTTTAACATGCAAAAGACAGAGCTCCTTCTCCTACCACACACCAAGCAAGAGCTCCTTGTCTTAAAATGGCTGTCGTTTGAATATCAACAAGAAGCTTCTGGTAATTAGGAAACTGTGGAAATACAAAACACACGATACTGAAAAGGCCAAGATTGTTTTGTTCCTTTCTCGTTTCCTAGTAATAGGCAAGAGTTGAAACATATGATTATTGCCCCATAATGGCAGGGTACTCTAGTCCAGCTGGCAAAACACAAGACTTTGAATATATTATTTTTGTGTAATTGTTTTCTGCTGTGATACACGAACAGACAGTTTATCTGTGCAACTGAGGACCAAATTTCCATAGAAGACTGTCATATATACTTTGCTAATAGTAAAGGATTAAGTTTTAAGGTACTACTAGCACAAAACAAATAAGCATTGAAGGAAAAAAAAAAACCTTTGAGTATGATACACCCAAGAACACCAAGTAGAAACTTTAATTTTAAACCTGATTAAATAAAAAACTCCAAAAAACTACTGTTCCTCTTTTAAAATAATTTTATGGATAGAGTAACCTACACCTAATCCTCAGTTTATCCTCCATGCCCTGAGACATCTCATGAGCCAGCCATGGAATGGGGTAGCCTTGCTTCATCTTCCTCTGCTCATGACCTTTATGTGGTTCTCACCCAAACTCACATGTACATTCAGCAATTTGGAAATCTACCATCACATCTGGCCTCAAAATCTTGCTTTCTGCTGGAAATGTTCTAACTGCTCAGATCAATCTTTGAGAAACAAGGGTAAAAAAATCCCAGAACCGAGCTGCCACCTCTCACTGAGGTCCTAGAGGAATGCTCCAGCAGACAACTGCTCTGCAGAAAGGTCAAGACAAAGATATTGTGTTTGGAGTTATGAGCTCAGTTAATAAAAAGATGTGTGGGTAATTCCTTTCTTAATCTGATAAACAAGACATTTTTCAAAGCACACCAAAAAGATCTCCATGTCCCCGCTCCCGCTAATATCAAAGGGAACAGGAACATTCTCATGCCAACAATTTTTCAGCCACAGACTAAATGGTACAGCTCAGTCTTGAGCAGCACATTTCTGATGCTGTCTGAACAAAAATTGCTTTCTTCTTCCCATTTTCCACTGCAGAGGGCACTAAATTTAGGTATGGAAAAGACTTTTTACATCTTATCGAGGACTGCTGCTAAACAGAGCACTTTGTGCTGTTGGCACTGAACAGATCATGCTGATTTATACCATACCATCCTTTATCAGAGAGCACAGAAGCTGAGCAGCAGGCTGGAAAGGATATGAAATCCAACCAAAAGAACACCTGTAACTATTACATTGAAAGGGTTCCAAGAGAAACTAAAACAAGAGTGCAGCAGATGAACAGATTAAAGCTTCATGTCTGAAATACATCATCAGTAGCATAACTTTAGTATCCTCCCATGGGAAAAAAGACTAGGTACTAACAACCAAATTCTGAAAGTTTTTAAAAGGTTTTTTATGATTTTTGTTTAAAATAAGATGGTTTTTTGGTGACTTTTTCTCTTCAGACATTCTCCCTTCATGCAAAAAAAGCCCAATTCATGATCTGTATTCTGAGTGACACTCATGTTGTCCTGTACATTGAAATCCCACTGGTTTTGTAAATGAAGCTATTCAATCCATAACCCTAATACACTCAGACTATTTCAAATCAGGGCAGAGAGTTTCCCTCTATACCCACCCCCCACCTGGTGAGGTCATGGACTTTAATTTCCCAAACAATTCTTATCGAAGGACCATGTTTATCCCAGCGCATTTCTGGGAAGCTGTACATATTCAACACATCAGTAACTGCAATCAGTTAAGTGTTCTATCTAATCTGATGGTTTCCTGGTTATCTGCCTGAAAACCTGGCTCACTATCTCACAGCAGGGAGAAAACTTAAACTTCTTAAACTTCTTAAACTCCCACTAAAATTGCTCCATATCACGGTGATCACAGCAACTCTCTGCCAACATTAACCAGCTCCTGAAGCACCACCTCAGACAGCTCACACAACCAAAAATCAACCACAGCTCTGGGTTTCACCACTCACTTTTAATAAGCAAAATGGAAAGACTGTTTCCTCAAAGGTTTTGTCAGAATATTACTTCCAAGTTATTTTGAAAGTGATCTGTTTACTAGTGATACAATCAAGCTCTCTAAGCTTTTCATACCTGAGCCTCAGATCCTCCCTAATTTTTTCTCCCTTTTTTTACCCCACTGCAGCATAAACAAGCCATAATCATTACTCATACCTCAAAATATTCAGTTGTGGTTTTCTAGTTAGCTTATTTTCTCTTCAGTAATTTAAAATAGAACGTCACAGTCCTGTATTTACAATGCATACATCCTCAGGATACATATTAAATTTTGATTTCTAGACAAAAAGTGTAACAATCTGTTCCATTTAAATAGCTGCCTTTAAATGCCACTGAGAGCAGTAAATAGCCCCACTTTTGACAGCAGTAACAACTATGTTCTTTACAAAGTTACAGTGCACTTGTAATTATTAAGACAGACATGATTATATGGCACCTGAAAGAAATGCTGTGTTTGGAATACCACAGTAACAAGACTAATCCTTAATTATGGATATTCTGAAATTGTGGATGCCATTGGAGCTCCTACAGATAGATATACAACTAAGAGCAAGGCCCAGGAACTGCTTGCTATGGAGGGACAGTGTATGCCTGGTGAAGAGCTCTATCTGAGGGACTGGGCCCTTCCCCAGCCACACACTGTCCTGGGCTCTCTTCTGCCTCCCAGTTCATCCCACCAAATGCTGAGTACTCTCTGGCAGTCCCAGCAAGAGCATGGAACCCAAGGACCTCTGATGTCCTAGGTGCTCCCATCCCCAGCTCTGCAGCTGTGTCTGTTCAGTGACACAGCAGATGAGTTCAACAGCTCAGGAGACTGAGGCAGGTGGAACTTGCAGCATCTCTGCCCTCTGGGGTGACAGCAGTGAACTCCCTGCCCTCTGCTCAAAGTCTGGCCAGGGCTGGGTTCAGGCAAAAGCAAGGAGAAGCCTCCACACAAAGCCACCCCCTCCTCAAAATTCAGCCTGGAGTTGCGCTCAGTGGTAGATCTTGTACCAGCTTCTGCCAGCTGAAACCCATTACTTCCTAACTTTTGCAAAAGTTATTTCAGACCTTTGAAAAATCGACCTCTCAGTGTGTTTGACAACAGCAGCCTCCTGTGAGCAGCAGCTCCCCACCAGGCCGTGGCTCTCGGGGAGCTGGCGGAGGCTCCCGGCTTGCTCCTGCCTTCAGAGGTTTTGCTGAACAGCAGGGTTTTGTTTCCAGCCCACAAGAGCCCATAGAGACGTGCCAGCTCAGAGGCAGGGCTAAACATCTTTCAAGAAGGGATCTGACATTTTCTTTTGTTCTCATTTCTATAGTATTTTCTCCTTCGAGAAGGTTATTTGAAGTTATCTGGTGCTGACATTTAGGGAAATGTGAGGCATGAATTGCAGTAGCTGTTCATAGGTAGTGAAGCAGTGCAGGACAGGGTGTCCCACTGCAGGCATTGGCCAGAATGTGCCTAATTGTTCAAACACTCCTACAGAGCAATCTTTGCAGTGCTTTCCTCTCTCCCACACACAAATTAACACACAAGCACCAGTATAAGGGTGCTATATTTTAGCACAGAGGTTTTTCTAATCAAGCACTCCATCATAAACCAGGGACATCTCTTCCATCCCACAGAGTTTCATGACCAAAAGGATGTTTCTGCATGCAAATCCTTCCTGTCACAGACACAAAAATTCCCCCAAATTCCCTATGTATAAATATCTCCCTGCAAAAAAACTACCAGATAACTCTGCCTCTAACAAAAAGGAACATATCTTATAGCACTAATATTCTTGAACTAAATTTGTCACTAAATTTAGTGACATTGTATTTATCCATTTCTATCTACACACACCTCACTACAACATGTCAAAATACTTAAGAATTACAGAATTTGGCACTACAGAGCTCCCCCTTCTCACTGTGGATGCTCCACAAGCCCATTAACATACAGACCTCTGCATAACCACAACTTCCAGGCACACAAACACATGCTGAGCAAACAAACGTAAATCTTATGGCCTGGTTTCCCTAAGTGCTGATCTTCCAAAGAATAATCAAAGTCAAAAAAAAAAAAAAACAACAAGCAAACAACAACACAACAACAAAAAACATATCTCAGCCTTCCTGCAAAATCAACAACAATTCAGAGTTTCAAAGTTTTCATTAAGATCACTGTGACCATATTTATATCACTTAAACCAGAAATGTCTGCATCATCACAACACTTTTCAAATGCATAAAGAAACATCAGTGACTTCCACATAGAGGAAAAGAATACCAAGTGTTTATCTCCTTGTAAACATATGACAGCTGCTGAATTTCTATCAAGGAGCCATTAAATATGATCAAATATTTTAATGTCTGTTAACATGGGAATTGCCTGTCCTTGTATTTAGCTTTACAAAAGCAGTCAGCAAGCTGGAGAAAAATAAAGCAGGAACATCTCCTGTGGAAAACCCTGTTGCAGAGAGCAGAACTGAGCAAGCCACATCCCAGCCCTATTCAAGTGTTTGTGCCATTGCATCTTATAAAAGATAACAGATGCCTCACAGTCACATTCCTGAAGTGAAACTATTTGCCAAAATACCCTGGAAATTTACAGCAAGGATTTGTACATACTGGAACTTGTCTCCTGTCCCATGTGTGTTTCCTTTTCCTTGTGACAAAATAAGCAGAACTCCAAGAATACTGACACACTTCTGCTTCAGCAGCCACCAGAGACTTTGGGCCAGCCTTGGGATTTATATTTAAACTCCCAGTAGCCCTCAGTGCTGTGGTTAAGGGTCAAGTTTTCCCATTCTTCCCTTCTTTTATTTGCAAAATTGTCCAGGCTTATTTTGGGGAACTGCAGTGTTAACCCATCCTGTGTACAACCAGGGATGTGATATAAACCCTCAGGGCCAGAGCCCCAAGTCCTCCAAGAAAAATCACATGTATTTTTTATGTTACAGTCATTTTGCACCTGTGCTATAAAACCAACACTTAATACAATCATCAAATTTCTGGCACCAGGATCTTTCCAGGAGCATCAGATATTCTACAAACAGGGTTCTATCAGCATATAGCACTATGCTGATACATGTGCCATTGTTACACACACAATAAAATGTTTTCAGGCTATATATGAAAATACTGACTGTTAGCTCATGCTATTTCATAAGAGAAGAGCAGGAGAAATCATGAGTTACGATTATATATTTTATAAATTTTTTATATTTTATGTATTTTATACCTTACATATTTTAAGGAGGCTGAAGGGCAAGATATGGGATGTGGATGCACATCACATCCCATCTCTGAGCACAGAGGCCACCACACCCTTTGGAAGGTACATGGCAGGCTCCCAAGGCAGGGAACCCTTTCTCCCAAGCTTTTTACCTCTCTCCCACCCTGCAAATCCCACTGTGCCCCACAAATCCTCACCGTTCAGGGACTGGTCTGCTCCCAGCACGTTCCATTCTGCCGGCAGCTTCAGGTGTCGAAATGCCAAGGCCACCTTCTCATCCAGAAAGTTCACATCTGCAGCAGGTGGCCTTGACCGGTCCAAGAAGCGTGTGAAATTCAGCGCCTGCTGGTTGCCAGCACAGGTGGCCAGAAACTGGGCAGCATCGTAGGCTTCGTCCTGGACAAACTGGAAACTCTCTTCTGCCACAACCAGAACGGGGTGACCTTCTCGAGAGGCACAAAGTGCCACCTTCACTGTCTCACAGCAGTCATGGCCTGCAAAACAAAATTCAGACAAATGGTAAAAAAAAAGAAGAAAAGAAAAATGGCATGGGGTGAGGAAACACAGCTGAGCAAGTATTTTCACACACACACTCTTTGTGTTCAATCAAATAAGGCCAAGTTATTGAGGGTCACAACTCTAAATTAATGTTGTCTTTGGAATTTGTATGTATCATCAGAGATAAGTATTTCTTACAGACTTTAAAAGGAAAAGATGTAGAACTCTTCTCTGTCCCAGTATAAGCCAAGAACTATAAGCCACCCAGAAAATTTATATACAGCAACAAGCAATCTCAAGAGGTTTGAGTTATTTAAGCAAAAGATTTTGCTAACGTACCTAAAGCCAGGTTATATGGACAAAATCTTCTTTTGCAGCTCTGCAGGACTCCAGTAACTCAACCAAAACTAGAATCTGAGTGCTGCAAAACTACATACTCCAAAGGCTGTCACAACACTTGGCTTGCACTGAAAACATTGAAATTTCACCTAAAACAAAGGTCTACATGGCTACGAGAGCAGGACCTGCCTGGGCATGCCCTGTGTGTGCTCACTGCTGCACCTGCCCCTTGTGCATTTGGGTTCACATGACAAAACTAAAAAACTAAGCTGTTTCTGCTAAATAAAAACATAGAAATGGCCACTTTCCATATTTACAAAACAAAAGGGTTGGAACTTTGGTTATTTCATTATTTATTTAGGGCAGGGGAAACAGGAGAAAGGAGGCATGGCAGCAATTTCATTGACTCACAAACTTGAGGGAAAAAAAAAAACCCAAACACCAAACCAAACCAAACACCTTTTGGAAATTTTAAAAGGAAAAATATACTATGTGTCCAATACAACCAGAACTTGTAGTTGTCAGACATGCCCCTTCAATAATAAGGTTTGTGTTTCAAGTTCACTGTGTGGTACAGTTTCTTGTTCCAGCCTCAGACTGACGTCATGGCTGTTTTTGCCAGAACAGCATGGACCCTGCACTAATTACTGGAAAAGCTTTTTTTTGCCCATGACCTCAGCATACTACCACATTCATGAAACCCTGATTAATTAAATACAAAATGACAATTTATTTTTAAAGGCTCGAAAATTCAATTTAAGCCCCTATTTGTGGTCAGTGGGAAAGTTTCCTTCTTCTGTTGGGGCCTTTTGCTGTTGATTTCCCTGACAAAAGGGAAAATATGTCCCTAATCTTCATGGTCTTTCAGCCAACCTCACAAATCTGTTCTGAGGCTTCTGGCTTCTGTACAGATTTTGTCTACTGAAAGAGGCAATCCTGAAGTTAATTGAAAGGTCAAAACTGCTATTAGGACACTGCGGGTAACACCAAAATTGTCAGAGATGAGGCTGCGGCTTCCTAAGGAGAGCAAATGCAGCTGGAAAGGTATCAAAGGCAAGTGGAGAAGGGAGGAAAACACACATGGATGTTGCTGCAACTGCTCAGTAAAACCAGGATGCTCTGAAGCTGAAAAGTGAGAAAACTTCTTTCCTTCCAGCACCAGATACCTATTAGCAAGAGGATGATATGAAAGCTGAAGGAGCAGATTTACTAGTTCAGTTGTTTTGAAGAGTAGGGGTAGGAAGAACTTTTATTGCTCTTGAAAATACTGCATGTGCATTCTAATACATTATTGTATTAATTGTATTGTACTCAGCTGTCCAGATGGAACCCATTCACAGATTCTGCTCATCCTCACAGTAAAAGCCCCAAATGTTCAAGGGAGAAGTGGAGAGAATGGTACAACTTTGAGGGAACTTGAGGGAATCTTTAAGGCCATTTAGAACTGTACAAGCCTCCACCTACACCTTCTTGCTTTGCTGAGCAAAAATCTTCCTAAGGACATCAAATACAGAGCAGGCAAGACATTAATTTTATTTCCAACCTCCACAAAAGCAGTGATCTCTATGCACACTGTGCCAGCCTACAGGAGCTGACTCAAATCCTGTAAGCTGGGCTCTCCCTGTTGCAGAGCAGTTGAAGGTTGCTAGAATGCAGAGTTTAAAAAAAACAAACACAATAAAAGCTTTCTTAATAGCATGAGGACAGCTAAACCTTTTATTCAATTTTTAAAAAATATTTTCTGCCTATTCCCATAAGAATCCCATCTGCAGAATAACCTAGAATACGACTACTCTGCCAGCAGACTTTCAGGATTGAAGCAGCAGGCCAAAATGGCCCACAAGCAGCTACAGAGAAACCATTTGGGACAGTCACTTCCTTGTCACAATGCCAAACAACTCTGCTGTGGGACAGGAAAGGCTCCTCCATCAAGACAACAACTACAGAAACCTCCGTCAAGACGTGCGGTCTCCTTAAAGCAGCACATCGTGGATGTACACAAAGTTCCCTTGGATGGATCATGTGTTAAACACCAGCTGCAAAATGCAACACAAGGGAAGGTGATAAAAAGACCATGTCCTGACCTGTGGCCAGCAAGGATTCTACTGAAACTTCCCCAGATATTGAATATGCAGCCTAGAAGAGAAAGTGACAGACCTGACAATCCATTTCTTCTAACAGGATCAAACGAGCATCATGCTAAACCCTGGGGAATGAATGCTCTTCAGAAGGGCAACAGCTTGCAGTGCTTTGATGTGCTGCTTCCTCACATCTGAGAAGATGTCAGACATGGGGGCAAGATCATGGAACAGGTTCTGACTTTTGGCAAGCAGTTCAAATGAAAGGGGAGCCAGCACATAGCAAGAGCAGACAATACTAGAAAGATTGCTCAAGAGGTCTCTGCCCCCCTGCTTTGAAATGGCTACAGGAACAATGTGAGCAAACATGTCCCCAGTACAGGAACCTTCTGAAGGAACCATCAGGTGGGGCAACTCTTCTCACCACATCAAAGATCCAATGACCTGCACTAATATCTAAACTTCTAGAGCCCTTGTCCCAGAGCATTACCAGAAGGGAGCTGAGCTTTCTGGCACCCTCAGGAGTTAAGTGGTTATCACTGCAAAACCAAATATGTTTTCACGAGCTTAAGTAACTTGTTCACAATCACACAGAGCTCCAGGCAGTGCCAGAACAGCCAGAACTGCTCCTGTGCCTCACCCTTCTGCTCCCTGATTGCCCTCAGTCTTCTCCAGGAACCAGGCCCTCTGGCCAGAATAGCAACAGAAATGATGAAATACTCAATTATTGTCATGCCTGTACTATCCAGCAGTATCCTTGTTCAAGTCTTGACTCTCCTCACAAACTTAACAGTGTTCCTGACTAGCTGACATCTCAGACTGCATGGCTTCACTTCCCTTCTTCACCCATTATTTTTTTTTGCGGCAGTATCAAATGTTGTCATTTGTATGTTGTCTTGACTGTGATAAAAGCCAAATAATCAATTTCTTAACTCCAGCAACATTGCATTTTATCTCATTTCTTCTTTTGCTCCTCAGTTACTTTAAATCTAGCTTGGAAACAACTCTTGACTTGGAGCTGTTTTGAGAAATACCAACATATTGCAGGAAAAATACAGAAATTAAAAAACTATTTCAATCTATGCAGGGATTGAGTACAGTGACTAATTCTGCTGTATAAAGTGAATTCCTCATCTACACATCAAACCACGCTTTAAAAATTATTTTAAATGAGGCAGCAGCTCTTGAACTGAAGAATTCCTTACAGGGAATGAATGGGGACACTTAATGAAGCCTGCTCTGGGGAAAATACGAGAATGAAAAACGAAGACATGGTGCTCTGGTCTGTCTGTTCTTATCCCTGAAGAGATGAGATGATAGCACTGCTTCCTCTACATGGTACTGCTGCAGATCAATGAGCAGGAGAACAGGGGGAGATTTCTCAGCTGCAAGTCATTAGCAGATCAGTTAATGTACAGCTTGGACCTGTCCATCTAATTGCCACCTGTGCCTGTGATCTGGGGTACAGTTAAAAGGGCAGCAGCTCAACTCTTCTGACTTTTTCTTGTTTAACAAGGCCTACATGGAGACAAAACACCCCTAAACAGAGCTTTATGAAAAGATGATTTCATTTCCTACTCCTCCAAAAGTGGAAATCCTGTCCAAACCTCCTATTTTCAGAATTCACATTGGAGCTATCAAACAATGGGCCCCAGCCTGGGCAGCTATTTAAAGCCCTGCTGGAAGCACATGTTTGGGTTTGCTTGGTAGGTGACTAAAGACTAATTGCATCCTCCAAGTCACCATGGTGGAGCTGGGTTGAAAGAGGTCTTACAGAGATATTCAAGGACAGGAAAACCAGACAAGAAATGTTGTGAACCTCATGAAGGATCTCAGATTAGCATCCAAGATGCATCCAAGAGATGTTGCCATCTGGTGGCTTGTGGAAAAGGAAGCCAAGGCATCTCCTGTGACCATCCATAAAGTGCTTCTTTTCTGCTTCAGCAATCCTGAGTTCTGGTTGTGAAAATCAGAGCCCTTCTTTGAAGTGCATCAGTGAAATGTACACAGTTACTGTATTCACTCTTGCAACACAGGAAGCCTTATGAAATACACAGGCACAGCACCAGCATTGGACAGGAGCCTCTGCTTTTTTTTTCAAACCTTTCACTGGAAAGGTGAAAGAGAGATTGAAGAGGGGGTAAAGATTTTTTTAAAGGCCTTTACACACTGCAGATGCCCTAAAAACCTAGAGAAGTGTAAGACCCCACACATTACATCTTAAATAATTTCAACACAGATTCCATCACTTTTTCCTGTGACTGATGTCATCTAGTACTGGCATCATTTCCTTTTAATTACACTGCCTCAAGCAATTAAATACACCGAAGAGGATGAACTGCAAAAAGTCTTCTTGGCTATGCTGTTTTAGTCTATTTTAAGGGTTTTTTTTGTTTCATAATTACGAGTATTTTCAAATCCACAACTGGTATTGCCAAGTGGCCATTTGTTATGCAACTTGTTTACCCTTCTGGTCTACCAGTACAAAGATTGCAATTCATGAAATACAGCTTTTTCTATGAAGAGTTGTTTCTTAGGGGAAAACACAGTCTGTGGTAGAAGTGAATAAAGCATCACCATATGGAAAAGATTTCACAGTAAAAGAAAAGTTTGAAATGAAGATATTTTCAAGCTAAGTGAAATTAATTTTCATCCATCCTTTTAACTAGCAGAAAGAAAGTAAGGAGAAAAACATTCCAAAAAACAACAACTCTGAGAGCTATGGAATAAAGAAAAAGTTAAATCTGAAGCTGCTTCTCTTAGTTTAAGCACGGAGAGAAAGCTGAGTGAGTCAATGGGAATGTGTCAGCCCAGTGGAAACTGCTGGCAGGCAGCTACCAGCAGACAGACAGTCTCTCAGACCCTTTTACTACTTCCAGTTTTGATTCTCCTCCCCTTTGAAACCCATACAAGAATCCTGCACCTTTTGAGTTCAATGAACACGAGAAAAGTGATTTTGGTACTACAGAGCTCTGAGTGATACAACGCACTGCAAGAGTACTCACCAAGGCAATTACATCTCATTAAATTTACTTCTTGTTTTGGTGACCTGGCTCACAGACAGGGTGTTTCTTACCCTTCACTTATTTGATCAGGAGCTGCTGCAGCTCTGGATTTCTGGACTGTCTCTCCCTGTTTGAAATTTCATTTCAAAGTTCCCCTGTGTCTCCCACACTTTCCAGACCACCAGTCATTAAATGCAAAGCAAAATACATGTCCAACCATACAGCTGCTATGGTGATGGCATGCAAACTTTTGCAATAAATGCACCACACCAAGAGTGGAGCTCCCAGCAGATCAGCTCCTGCAAGAAAATTTCCCCAGATCTCCCCGAGATGCTCAGAGGCCTCTGCTGGCCACGGCAAGCTGTGGCTGGGACTTTTGACTTGTGTGGACAGTGATGAGGTCATTCCTTCTTCTGCTGGTTTGTTTGCCAGATCATGATTTGAGGATTTTTATTATTGGGTTGGGGTTTTTCCCAGTGGGGAAAAAAAGCTGCTCTAGGAGAGAGACAGGAGATGAGGCTGCTGTCTTGCAATGAATGTTTCACTTCCCTGCTTTACAAATTTCCTTCACTGCCACATGCAATCTGCTTGGCCTCAGTTACCCTCCCTACCCTGCAGAGATGGTGGGAAGAAAAAAATGCATTAAGATTACAGCAGTCTCAGCTGCTGGAGGAATAAGGACTTGCTGAAAAGCTCAGTTAATGACCAACACCAGGAGGACGAGCATCTGTGACCTGAGAGGACAGATCCACCCCCAACAGTACAAATTCAGCAGCCAACAACAGTTAACCACAGCAGCAGAGATGGTATCATTTCTCTATTTCCTTCCCTGCTCAGACTTTTGATGCTTTCGTAATACCCAAACTCCAGTGACCAAGCTTTTGCACTGAGATCCCCACTGGAGCAGTGCCAGTGCCATTACACCTCCACCTGCCTCCCTAATGCTGTGTCTGATACAACAATGCTTGAAATTGTGCTGTGGAACTACACAGTGCCTCTGGTACTCAGGAAAACTGCTTCCATTAGGGAGAATTTCAACCAGATTAATTAGAAATAGAAGAACTGTAACAGTGACAGTAAAGCCATAAAGTTAAATAAGTTAAATAAGGTTTTGGTAGCTTTTCACTGAGACAAACAAAAGCTTCCTTGGATGATGTAACCTGGTGTGTCCTTAGGCTGGCAAAAGAGGTACTGAAAGCACACAAAACATCATCTCCTGGCTAATTCTTGAATCTCAGTAGTTAATTTTGACACTTCAAGTTATGACTGATCAGCTCAGATCAGAATCTGTTTCTTACAAGGGGAAATTACCTTCCTCAAATTAACACAGCCAACAGTAGGGCAGGATAAATAATCCATCCCATTCTTCAGAGCAAGAGTGTAAATACAGGTAAGTATTCTGTAATTTGAAGAAGTGATGAATCTGTATTTTTCCACATCTTCTGGTAAAATAAAGATGTTCCCATAAATTTAAAATCAGAAGTCCTTTATTTTACTATGTACAGGAATAAAAGCTCACATTTGAACAGCAGTATGGACTATATATATTCAGTGTTTAAGGCTGATAATAAAAAAAGCATAGGAAAGAGGCAGATTGCTCTAGTAATTATGAAAGATGCAGCAGTCATTTAATTCTGCAGTGATAAGCTTTTATTTAGGTAAAGTCTTTCAGGATATAGAGAATTTTCACATACAATGAAAATTTATGAGGTATTTTGACAGCTTATATTTCCATTCCATTTTCTCTAATTTTTCACCTAAAACAACTTTATGTTGCTAAGATTTCTTTTTAAATGAGATTTGCTTTTGAAAGCTTTGCTAAAACATTCTGATTAATTTTGGTAGCAAATGTAATGAAATAATTTGTCTGTCTTTTACACCTCTCTACATCAAAAAACCCGCTGAAAAACTCAAGAAACAAAAAATTACAAATCTGGACTTGTTTTTACTTCAGCTTGAACAGAATTACATCACCCCTTTCACCCCAGCTGCTGATGGACTTCATCTGAAGTCTCCTGGGGACCACAGGAAATTTTGAGGACTTGAGGCAAGAATGAGGGAAGAGCCTTGGAGTCCAGAAGGGATGCAGAGGAGGTTCAAGGAAGGCAGAGAGGCTCCTGAGTGAATCAGCCCTTCCTTAATGCACCTGAGCTGTCCCCAGGGAGCTGCTGTGCTCGCAGGGATGTGCAACACTCCCTGCATCACAGGGACAAATGAAAGATGCTCAGAGCTGGAAGTAAAGGGTGAGATTTTGGCTAAAAGCTGTGTGCAGGAGTCTCCTTGCAGAACACTTGCTAAGTGCCCAGGGCTGGGTGTTTGAACAAGGGCTGGTCTCACACACACTGTGTGTTGTTCATGGCTAATCCCTCCGAGGTCAAATAACGCTGTGAGTCACCAGAGCCATCGCCAAGGCAACTGTGGAACATACAGAGTAAACACAGGATTACAGATTCACTGTGAGTCCAGGAAGGAGGAGGAGGAAGAACTGCACTGAAGTAAGTCATACTTCCACTGAAATCAGTGCAGTCAGTACTGAAACAACAATGGGCAAATGCATTGCTGTCAGCAGAGGGTATGAAAAAAATTAGGCTTTTCCCATTTCTTGCTTTGCCTTTTCCCAACAACCTCTTCACCCTGAAGTATGTCGCCTTGATTTTCTCAAGTTTTACTAAGCCTTCTGATGTTTGCATTTTTTGTATAAACTTTCTCACACACTTTATGTAAATAACTTATTGTTTTTCCTTTTTTTATGGGAGACAAACAACCTAATAGACTGTTAGGTTGCCCAATAACATTGAAGAAGTGGCACTGTAACCTTCCAATGAAATAGCATTTCAAAAAGATACATATAGAGAGTCAGTTGTTTTAATAAAGAGTTTTTTAGTTTACTTTAACCAAAGCTACTCCATGTCCTTCTTGTGTCACCCCAAGGTGACAGAAGTTTTTTTTTTTTCTTAAGCAGTCTCACCAAAATGAGGTATGAGCACAGATGAGGGTGTTATCCACAAGGCTACTTTACATCTGAGATGTCACCTCTTCCTTGCACCACAGCCCTGGACAGTGCAGGGATGAGACCACCTCTCTGAAAGGTCCCCTAAAACTCTGTCTGAAACAAGCTGTATTTTGGGACAGCACCCATCCCAGTCCAACTTCACATGCCACAAGATCATGACTTTAGTGGGTAAAAAAAACAACAACAAAACAATCCATTATTGCTAAAGGAACAATTGAGAGAAATTCCCTCTTTTCCTTCTGAATCACGAACGGCATCAGATTCCCACTAACAGCACCAAAAGGAGCTGCAGGGAGCCCTCCCCAGTGACTCAGTGATATCTGGGCCTGGCAGGACAGGCAATGCCCAGAGCATCACTCTGGTACCACCTGGCCACGTCCAGCCTTGCAGCAGTGATGGGAAAGAGTCGTTCCTGGCCGGAAATCCCATCCAGCAGGCTGGCTCCCACATGGGCTGAAGGGAACACTGAAGCTTTTCAGTTCCTTTCTTGGCGCAGCAGCCTCGGCCCCGAGGGAGAGGTGAAGTCATTTTGAGCAGGGCTGGCAAAGCCCCACACCCACCACACAAAGGCAGGGAGGGAGTCACCCCCTCTTGCTCTTCTGGGAGAAAATAAGCACTAATCTAATTGATTGCACGGGGCTCCAGTCATCAGTAGCCATAAAAAGGCTTCTCTTCCCAAGCCAACTGAACAACATGAACAGCACAAAAAGAGGAGGAAATGAAAAAAAGTGAGTGGCCAACTTTTAGCCACTCATTCCCAAGAGAAAACAACTCCAAATTTTACTCCACGTGCATCTCTCACAAAACAATACTTAGGAGGTAGATGAAAAGACAAATCCAAGAAAAACACTTGATGGCCTGAGTTACACTGTGTGTAGTGAAAATGTCAGGCGTTTTTCTCACACTGGCAGCAAAGTGCTGCATAGCAACAAGTCAGAATGAAAGGTTAATGGTGAGGACTGCAGCCTGGAACACGCTCATTCCCACGGTCCTGAAGTCACCAAAGGGAAATGCTGATTGGTTTTGTTTTGTTGGTGGCACAAAGGACAAAAACAGTGGTGGGCCTTCATGTGGAAACCCACCTCATCTGAACCAGCCACGGAGAGATGGCACTGAGCAGCACATCACCTGTACTGCAAGAACTCCAGAAATGCTCTGTGAGCTCTGAGCTGAACAGGATTTAGGGGAAAGGATTGTATTTCACCAGGAAGACAGCAATGAACCTCATCGAGTCAAGCAGATGATGAGTGTAGCTAAGACTTACTGGGCTGTCCACCATTTGGCCAACAGCATCTCTAACTTTACAAATGTATCTTCCACCATCTTTGCTGCATTTAAAAGCCTCTTACTATGTGTATGTGTAACTGTGAGTTTTCTACAACAGCATCTCATAGTTACATATTAAATAACTGCAATCTCAAAGTCATATAATTCTAGTGAAATCAAGTAAGAGGTTTTTAAAAGGCAAAAGCAGTCATCCAAACCACTTGTTCTATTCCTTATGAATGTGTAAATGAGGAAAAAGACAATCAAGCAAATAGCATTACATTCCAGTCCATTTGTAGTAACCAAATTTCACAGACTGATACACTGATATACAAAGAAAGGCAATTGTTTACCAGGAGAAATTGTCTCCAGACTCCCAGGATTAATCTTTCTCGTGCTTGTGCAGTGTTGGACAGTTGATCCAGTGAAGACCAAATAAAAAACTACATCATCTTCAACTTTATCTTCCTCAGTCAGCTGCACTGTAATGACAGAGTCACCCTAGGAAAAAGGACAAGAAACAAGATTAGGTTTACATGACCAAGAACTGCATCATCTAAAATAAATTACTCTTCCTACAAGGCTCACACTCTCCATTCACACACTCCTTTCATAGGACTCAGTGCCCATCCTAATTTTCAGATATGCAAGTCAACCTCAGTACCAAAGCCAGCCAACATCTAGGAAACGTGTTGAATGCAGCAAGGAAAAGAGGATGGCTTAGTTACTGCAGAACTAAATGAAGCATTTTCATTTGATGAAAAAATTGTAAGACTCATTTAGGTAGGAAAAGACCTCCAAGAGCATCAGGTCCAACTGTTAACCCAGCACTGTCAAGCCATCACTAAACCATGTCCCCATCTGCCACATCTACACATCTTTTAAATGCCTCTGGGGTCTCCCCATACTTCGTTTATTAGCCTGAAAAAAGTATATAAACTACAAGACACCAAGAACAACAGTCTGTGATGTGACCTTCTGTCCCTTTTCTGTGGAGATCAGAACCAGGTGGATGCCCCAGTTTTACACTGCAGCTGTGGCTGCCAGCTCCCTGCCACCACCCCACTGAGCATATGGTTACAGCTGCAAATCTGGAAAAGATTTTTTTATTATTATTATTATTATTGTTATTGCAGATTATGTAATTCTGATTTGCATATTCAAGAGAATACACATGTCATATCCTTTAAAACCTCCCTCTTAAGATCACTGAGTTCATCCCTTCTCTTTGTCAAATACAACTATTGTAGAAAATTCCCAGACTTCCAGGTCCTCCCGTGCATCCGTACCGCGTTAGCATCGCTTCCCACGCTCTGCCTCACGTCTCCTCTTCTCTCCCTCAGCTCCTTTCACGTTTCCTCCTCCAAGTTTATGTCCAGTTCTGCCCTGATCCAGCCCATCTGGCACCTCTTGCCAGGGGCAGGACTGCACCTTGTTTTATACAAACAAGATTTTTTAGGGGCAAGTTCATGACTGGTCTTAAAATCAAATATGTGGGTCAGTGCTGTAACACAGCAAAGAAAACCATAAATTAAAAAAAAAAAACAAAACACAACTTAACGGAGCAGTAAGTGTATTTTGTATTTTCAGGGGTTGCAGAGTTACAAATGTAAATTTTAGGAAGGTCTCACGGAATAATGTCAGACCAGACTTCCAGCTGGGGAGGAAGGAACCATGTAGCAAAAGTCTATCTTGTATAGAGTCAGTGTTAAAATAAAAACAGGTGCAAAAAGAAATAAATCAAGCTTTAAATTCAAGCATGACCAGTTCACATGCTGAGTTGAAAACTAAATATTCCATTTCAAGCAAATGGATCCAGATTTGAGCTGATGTTCAAAAAAACAAAAGCTTGAGTTTTAACCTACAAACCCTTTGTGCTTTGTTTTTTTATATCTGTCTTTGTTCAAACCATTTCTCCCTTAAGGCATGAACATACAAAGTACTTAAACAGATTTAAAATGCAGGTGACACTTCAGAACACGCACCAACAGCACTGAGTGTTTAACAAGGCATCTGTTAAAAGAGATTTTTCTTTAATTCAAAAAGCGAGTACAGCTAGTCTAATTTTTTGTGAAATCAAAGCAAATTGACAGAGTTTTTGTGAGAAGGCACCTGTCTATCCATGCAAACTACTCACAGGAAAAGAAATTTAATTTGCATCAATACTGCAAATGACAATTTGTACATTTAGTCATTTACAGAAAACCTAGTAAATACATGTAAGAAACCTCAAAACCAGAGGTTCCACATAAGCTGAAATCTAAGCTGGAACTTAAACATATAGCTGAACTTATTTAGATGCCTGACCTAATTTTGAAGGTGGAAGGTGGTCAGACCAGTGACCTCCAGGAGATCTTTCTAACCCATCTGTTCCACTCCTTAGATTTTAATTCAGTTCATTTCAGTTATTGTTTAAGTCTAGGGAGAGTACAAATTATCATCAGCTGGTATCAATTTAAAAGGTTCTTCATCTGTGTCTAAGCAGCACTTCAGGGTGGGAGGGTCTCCACCACCCTGCTCCCACCTCTTCTGGAGGATCCTTCAGCAAAGTCTGTGGAATACTGAGCATTTTATTTATTGGAATTTTTACTTTAATTTTTAAGTTGTCTCCAAATATCTTTGGTAAGACTGACAATGTGCCACTTAATTGCTGTGTGCTTCAGTTTCCCTGCAGGTATCACCTGAGCTAACTCAGTCGTTGTGCCTGGTACAGGTCACTGTGCTGATGCAAAAAAACCTCCTTCTTCAACACACCTCTCTACCTCCCAGTTCTCCCACTGACAATCTCATTGTTCACTGCCAATTTTAATTTGATTTTTAAGTTATTCAAATAATGTATTTATTTGGAAAGGAAATAACGCACAGAACAAACCCCTCTCTTTCCAAGATTTTTGGACTTAAAGAAAATCAGTTACAAATGCAGCCAAATTCCTCCAACCCACATAGAAGACTTTCCAACAGCCCTATTGCATTCAGCCTCCAAAAACGTTTTAATTGAAGTATGTTTACCTTTATTCATTTAATATTGTCCAAAAAATGTCATCTGTTCAGTATCACTGCCACACAAGGTGGTTATTATAACCCTTCTTTCATCCCAAATGGCTAAAAATGGGAGGCCAGCCTGCCAATATCCCTTTGGTGAAAGTACAGACAGATCAAAGCCATTCTCTGGAATGCTCCTACAAATAAGAATAATTTAATTTCAAAACTAGTTTGGATCGACTAATATTTACTTGGCTTAAAGCCCATTGGAAATGAAAACATTCCATCTTGGTCCATTCATGAAAGAGGCCACCCTGTCCCTTGTTTGGATCTGAAAAATCCCCTGGTCTCAGATGTAACAGGATGTAAAGAAGGTGGATGGGGCTCTTTCCTCTACATATATTCCCTTTTCCAAACCACAGGGAGAAGAAAGCAGGTCTGCCTCACCATGGGCCAGGTGCACTGGAAAAGCCAAGCCTGGCCTTGAGCTTTAAACTAGAAAACAAAGCAGAAAGGGATTTTAGAGTAGCCCATCTCTGAAGTTTTGGCAGAAGAAATACAATTATCTCTAAAAAGGCCCACATGCTGTCATTAGAACTAAACCCCAAAACTATCTGGACAAGGCACCTGTTTGTCAGCATGATTTGCTGGCATTAGCACAACTCCACCTTTTTTAGGTAGTAGTTTTTCCAGCACTGAAGTTAAATGTGTGTGGATTGTGTGTAGGCAAAGCTCAAACCACTCCAAGTAAGCCTGTTAAAATGGACTATTTACCTTCAAAAGATTTTTTTAAATAGATGACCTCAGCAATATTTGGAAGTGGAAATGAAGTGAACAAAATCTTTAAGCTCAAAAGAATTAAGATCATTTATGTTATCACCTCAAAAATGCTATCCATCTTCCAAAAAGAAATAATTGCTGTAAGCATATAAAGACATCCTTTTTTTCCCACTTCAAGCTCTGGAAATCTGTCTGGTTTGGGGGAATTGATTATCATTTGGGACCATGAAAACAGCCCTGGCAAATGCAGAATTCCAGGCTTCAAGATGAAAACCATGAGTTTAGTTGGCAGTAGGGAAGGTTCCCCAAGGGATATCAGCTCTACCAGTAACAGGCATGCTTGTCAACAATGGACTGAAAAAGAGAAAAAACATCCTTAAACATGCTGGCTAACAAATTTTAACACTTCTGAAAACAAAACCAAAAAAAACCCAAACAAGCAAAACGAAACAAAAAAATCCACAAAAACCCACACACCAAAAAACCCCAAAAAAAACCCCCAAAAAACCAAAAAGGCAAACTGTATATTTGTAGCTGAGGCATTTGATTTCTAAGCTGGTTTTTCCCCCCATGGTTCATACTGGGAATTTTAAAGAACATTACCTAAGCCACTAACCACCCACTGATCTCCATGCACAGAACATAAAAATACTTAAGAAAAGTAAGTGTGCATTAGATGGCACTACTGCAGCACTCAATTGCTACTTAAACATTCTACTTTTGATGAAAAAACACTAACAATCAATAATCATTAATTTATTCTACCCAGAAAAGCAAAATGCAAAAATTGCTGCTGACCACTGACAGCAAACTGTGCCTGTTTTCTTATGCAGCACTATTTTCTCCCAAGGTACTTCCTTCTAAGAGTTGTTGTAGATTTTGGGATTATGATGCTTTATTACAGAGACTGGATTAGATGAGTAAATGTAACCTGCCATGATAACAAGTTTTGCTTTGTTTCCGCTACTCATAACATGAATCAGGCCCTGGCTGAGTCACTGCTTTATTGCATTTTTGCTTCTTCCCCTTTGGGAAGCCCTAAACTGCTCCCAGGAGAGCTTCACCATACCCAGTACAGCACAAAATCACAGCTGTGGTTTCTTCCTCCTCCTCCTCCTTCAGTTCAGGCTCACTGGTACATTTATTTATTCATTTTTAGATGGAGTTGGACTTGCTGTTAGCCCAGCTACTGCTTGACACACAGTACCCAGGACTGGGCTGGAATTCCAGTGTGGGGCAATCACATCCCTGTGCTTTGAGTTTCCCCATCAATGAAATAGGAATCGTGGTCCAAACACTCAGAGTTCTTTTCATCCAAATGGCTTTTAAAGGAACAGCTGGCTTTTCAATCACGACATTTTCTTTGGAAAGTGTGCAGCACTGACAATAATTAAGCTAGACAAAATCAAAGGGAAAGTTGAGACAATTCCACCCCAAACTGAGAACTGCAGAGGAGTCTGAAAGCAGCTGGAGCATGGAAAAGGCAACTGCAAGGCACCTTTAAAAAACGTAGCAGAAATCAGCAAATAAGGAAAAAAGTACAATGTAATTGTTTAGAAGCTCTATGATCCATTGCCATCTAGCTCTGTCAGTACACAACAGGATCAGCAGCTAAACTTTTGCTCCCAGACAGTTCCCATATCTCAGCTGAGCACCCTGGAAGATCCCTCCCATCCAAGGTTACTTTGGGTTGGTTCAAACTTGTGCTTAAACCCCCGGAGAATGACATCTGGAAAGGACACATGGACATCCCCATGCAGAACAAAACCATGTGCAGCCACACAGGCTCCTGACTGCAAAAGGAAATGGGGGTTTGGGCAACTATTTTTAGAGCAAACATGACAGTGCTCTCATCTCCTGGAATAACCCTTTTGATTGAGAAAGGCTTAGATCCCAGTTTTTCCAGGTCTGAGTGAGTGTTCCAGCCAGTCAGCTGTGACACAGCACTATAACTGCTGGCACCAAAAACCATAGGATGCTCTTCTTCCATGGCAAGAAAATAACCTACATCCACCAAACTCTTCCAGGCTGCTATTCCCAGGTTAACAGATGAACAGCTCACAACTGAGGGACAGAATCTGGGGATGGGTTCTACCTCCAAAACACCCAGCTGAGTCCCCCTCCCTCTCTGAGTATGTCAGTGGATCTCAAATGCCTCAGCCTGGAACATCCATCCCCTTTTCCAGATGTGGCCATTTAGCCTGCAAGCTCCTAGCACATGGTGAAAAGAAAAGGACCATGAGAGGAGAGAAAAGAAAGGGACCATGGGAGGAGGTCAGAGGTATCTGTTACAGCAAGATAACAGCAATCATAACAGACATCCTCAATTTCACCACTAAGGATTGAATCAGAGGAGCACTTATTGGGGAAAAAAAAAAATCACATCAAACACAGTTCATTCTGCAGCACTCCAGGCCCCAGGAACAAAGGTAGGGCTGTGAAATCTGTCTGAACATGAGCAGCTCTAGAAATCCCCCCTCACCTGGAGATTTCCCCCATGATAAAGGCAATGACCCGGGTCAGGAGCAGGGAGAAAGATGGATGTTGTTAGGGTGGAGTGTTGCAACCTCCTGCAGATAAAACCTTCAGGGAAAGACTCCAGAAATAAATAGAATGGCAAGCTGCCAAGTTTTGGGGCAGATTGTGTCCTTTATCATAGTCAATGACTTCAAACTCCTTGATCTTAAAGCATGAAGCAGAGAAATTTTCCTAATAATAAAAAAAAAAACCCAAACAATGACCCACACAAAAGAAGACAACAATAATGACTCCTGTGGTTTAAATAAAATAAATATTTTTAAAAAAATTGATCTCCAGACCTAACCTTATTTCCTTTTTAAATTAACAGCAGTGCTATTATTTCTACCAGTGAAAGGTTTCAGGTTAACAGCACAGATACTGAGCACCTCTGTGATGAGAAAGCCAGATTTTGCAAAGCACTCTCTCATTCTCTGGAAAATACAATCACAGACCATTCTGTCTTGCCTGCAGGCCACCAAAAGAGCAGAATGATGGTAGACATTTTTCTGCCAGCCCACAGAGCAAATCAAGGTGATATCTCCCATATTTCATTAACACTGCACTGAGCCAAGTGATCTCCTCTTCCAGTATTAGCCACAAAGCCATGACTTGAAACAGACATAGACACAAAATAACTTTCTACTCTCCACCACTTTCGTTCCTCAAAGGTGAAAAAGAATTTGGTCCAAAAATAAGATTAGCTTAGCATATTGATGGATAAAATGTTGACACACGTGCAGAGTCAAAAGACCATTTATTCAAGACTCTTAGAGCAAAAAGGAATTTGTGGGAAAACAAGGACATTTATGATATACAGCCCTGAGCTGTTGCCTCCAGGTCCAAGCTGGCTCTCATGGATCCACCCTGAGTGCAACCTGTGCTAAAAAACAGGGCATGGACACCCTCAACTTGCCTGTCTGCAGGCACACCATCTCACAGCCTCAACCACAGCCCAAGCCAGTCCAGGTGTCTAATCCTGCAGCAGGATTTGTTTGCAAAGAGATAAAAGCTTTGAGGAGAGCAAGGGGTGGATTTTCTACTCTGAACCAGTGCGAGCAGCACAAACTCCTGTGGAAATGGATCTGCTCCAAGAAATCCATTATTAGTGGCCACATCCTTTGACAGAGCATGTCTCTGTCAGCCTCCAAATCAATCATCTCCAAGATGAGTTTTTATTGAGTGTCAAGATGCTATTATAACCATTACACTCGTATTAATCCATGCAGCTCAAAGGAGATCTCTACAGACTGCCAGCAGAAATCCATCAAAGTAACAGGATCTTGTTAGTGCTGAAAGAGACACATGATTTATCTTCATGCAGAGATCTTCCTGACATGCCACTCTGCTAGCCAGAGCCAGGCAGGTTATTAGATTGGGCTGTTAATGGCTGATTTAGCTGTACCACTGCCTTAGCACAGGGCCCCACGTGCTCTGCAGCACTCAGAGCATGCAGAGCATCAGCTCAGTGCCAGCCTGTGTTGCACACACAGCCCTCACCAAAACAAACAGACAAGGCTGTTTCTAATCATTTTAGCACACATGAAAACACGGTAAAATTAACAATGAAATTAGCAGCAAAATCAAACTTAAGGAGAAAAACAGAAAGGATAAGAGGAGTGCCATTCACCCTTTTGTACTAAATGTAAACACCCAGAGGAAAACTGCACTAGGGACTTTATTGTTTTGGTGGATTTGGCAGTATAGTAAAGAAAATATCAATTTAATTTTCATTTATTCAGACAGTTTAGTGTTAACCAGGCTATCCACTTAAACAATTGTGCACTTTGTGGCCTGAATAAGCAAGTAGTGACAGTAACCCCAAGCCCCTTCCACCAGAAGCCATGTACAGCTCTGGTATAGAGAAGGAGGTGTAGATGTACACAAAAGCAGTAACACATTGGGGTTAACCTCTAAATTATGCAAGTCTCCACGTAATGTCACAATGAACATGAAGACAGGACAAAAGAAATGGGGAAATTTCTTTGTTGCAGAATGACCCCTCCAGTACCATCTATTTTCTACAACAAATACTGCTCTTACTTTAAGGCTTTTTTTCTGAAATTCTGGAAACTACTTCAATCAGTTCCTAGAAAAACACACCCAAATTGATGTGAATGTCTTGCTCTGGCCTCATCCTAAAGCCTCTTCTGTACTTCATTACACTTAAGAGAACCAAACCAGGTAATTTTATAACCAGCTGCTTGAGTGATTGATAGTATTTCCTACTAATTGCCCACCTAGCAATAACAACAAAATTGCAGTGCTTAGGAGCAATAGCAGGCAGTCTGAATGTGTGCAGTGACTAAGAAAAATCCAGCTACTCTCTTGGCACCAGAGATGGAAAGAGTCACAATTCCTGGAAGATAAAGAACATATGATGACATATTATTAGAAGCAGTCTCCTACCACTGGAGTATTTTCACAAATAGCCTTGGGCTGTCTTAAAGAAAACCAAAAGGAAAAAAAAAATCAGGTTTGAACACTAAGATCCAAAAGCAGATGAGAGCTGAAGGATGCTTTTTTCCTGGTACATCAGCCTCCTCTACAGTACAGCAAAACCTTCAGAGAGACAGAGCTCAGTGTGTTCCATTTTCCTGCCAGCTGCAAAATATCCTCGCCAGTCTTTAAATTTTTCACAGCTACAGTACTTAGAGCTACTGCAATGACTGAGGCACTCTTTAAAGTGACATTTTTGCCATTAGAGAACAGAAACCATTATAATCATTACCTTACTGATGAAGTAACCCCCCAACCACAACTGCAGACAGATAAAACTTTTGTAATGTTTAAAAGAAACACTTTGAAACATCAGTACAAACACAGGCCCTGAAAATGTGTCCTGAGACAGAACTGCCACTTGATGGCACTGCACAGCACTGAGCTACAGTCATTCACAATTATTTTATTTTCCACTTAAGCACAATATGGAATTGCTTTACTGAGCCAGGCAGAGGATGAGCACTTGCAAGGACACCACATCCAACACAGCCTTTGGAAGCAATGGGAAGCACTGCAGGCAGAGTGCAGGGAATCTGGGAGGCTATCTGAAATTTTTGGCTTCATGAAATCAACATCTTCATGAGCACTGCTCTCACATCAGCTTTGCTGTCAGAACTGCCTCTAGCTGAACAAAATGACTGTCAGCACTTTGTTACAGGAAATACAGCAGGGGCATGTATCCTGAGGAATGACATGGGAAATGTGTTTGTTCATTTTAAAGGTAGCATAAGAACACATCCCACAGAGGAACAGCAGTTGCAGAGTATTTTCATTCTCTTATACCCAAATGCAGACCTCCATTGCTCATTCCTCCTGAGAGGACAGGAGGCAACACTGTCAGTGATGGTGGGGATGGGACACCATCTCTTGTGTCTGTGCAGGTACTCCCAGCTCATCAGCTACCACAAGGAATAATGAATCCAAACACAGAGCCCAAGACATGTTTGTAATTTCACTCAATTTTAATATAGCTCTTAGCGTGGTAATATAAGGATTCCTTCTGCAGTTTCAGAAAACAGGAGGAAGCAATCTTACAGCTCCCCAAAAGCAGATCATTGTCTCTGATTTCCCACCCCTACCAGCTGTACCAGCTCTGGCATCTTCTGCAAGTCATATTAAAGTTCACAGGTAATGCTGCAAAGCAGTGCTGAGTTAAGGGCAGAATTTCAGAGAAGTGCTCCAGACTTCAAGCCAGACTGTTTATTGTTTACCAGCACTTTCATACCCACAAAACAGGATCACAGAAGAAAAGTTCAAATAGATAATGAGGGGAGGAGGGCTTTGAACCCATACCCAGCACTTTTAGTTTCAGACAATATGGAAGAAGGGTTGAGAAAAGGCCTCTGAGCTGCAATCTAAGCAGCTTTTGGAGGAAGATGCTGCTGATGGTCTGGCAGCCTCATCCAACTTCTCCAGGCAAAGCTCCCTTCAGCAAATGCACAAAAGTGACCATTTCACCAAAAGCCCTCTGCTAACGCCACACAGATCTAGAGAATGTCTCTCTTAAGAGAAGCAAGACAAGCAATCAGCCTCATAATTTGCTCAGCAGACTGAGCAGAAGTCTGCACTGAGGTATGACAGAATCCAGAAGCAGCAGGGAGCTTGCCAGGGGATGCTGCTGAGCTCAGGTGGCAGCTGCCAGACACCCATTTCCACAGAAGGGATGGCTTCTTGCATGACACAGACCAGAGTTTGGGAAGTGGAGGATGAAAAGAATCTAAATCAAAGATCTGAGTGACAAAAACTTAAAAGATGAGGTCAAGCACAGTTTAGTGAGGAAAGTATTTTGCCTGGAGAATTAAAGCAGAGCCAGACAAGCTGCAATATACTCCTCTCAAAAAAAATCAGTTTATTCAGGCGCCCCAGCTTTCTTAAAACCAACCAAGCAGCAGGTTCTTCCACAAGCAATGCAAGCAAATATTTTATTTGTAAAAGGTGCTCAGAGGCCTCCTCTCATTCATTACTCAAAGACATTTTGAAGGTAGGGCAGAAAGCTGGTTTGTCATTAAGAAGAAATCAAGTACCAAACAAATAAACGACAAGAGGTTTATCAGATCCTCTCACCAGAGAGCTGAACTAAACATCAAGGCTGGCTGTCCTCTTGCCTAAGGACCTTGGGAGAAACAAAGACAGGGCTTCTGTATAGTGACTTTCATGAGAAATTCCCACATCAAAAGCATGTGTGGTATGTTCTCCTTTTTCTGCTGGACTGACCTCAGATATTCAGACATCTCAGTGGCCTTTGTCACCATAGATGCCACCACGCAAACAAATTCTGCTTTAGTAGAAAAGTAACTTAAGCACAGCTGCCAACCTCATGACAGCATCTTACTGTAAAACTATAAAAGTATTTCATTTTGTCCTTTTGTCCCCTTGGTGGAGACTTCTGAAGAACATTAATCATGTAGCACACACCAGTGCACAAGTGACACCTGAGATAAGAAGCCAGATGTGAGGCACACACAGGCACAACACCTCACTGCACTCAGGGACACAGGGAGCCACAGCTCTTGGGACAGACACTGATGCCACAAGCCTCAAAACTGTATTGTGAAGTTTTTTCTTCAATTCTTTAGTATTAACTCATAAGGTGGGGGGGAGGGTTAAAACATGAACATCAGAGGGCATCACAATTGTTTTTCTCAGGAATGCACCGTGCACTTCAGTAGGGCATCATTCTATATGAATATGTAAGTGGGGGGAAAATATTACAAGCATTATCCTTTTTTTAAGTTTTAGATTAAAGCAGGACAAACTGGGAAATTTACAGGAGTAGTTCATTCATTAACAGAAGAGGACCTACTGTACCCAAACCCCAGGTTATATTAAGAGAGGGTCAATGCATTCTTTCTGAGGCTTTTGAAGTTCATACTTCATTAAGCTGCATGACATTTTGCCTTGGAAGTGGGAGCTCTCATCTCTATCAAAAAGTCTCCTTGAGAAACTCTGCAGGTTACACAGCTCCTAAGTGGCAGTTTAGACAAGAGACTCCATCCACAGACCTGATTAAAGACCAAAGTCAATGGCAGCATTTTTATCAATTAAGTGTTTGCCCTCTCATGCAATCACCAGTTATGACACATTTGGGTTTGTCACTCCAAATAACGTGGGCACACCTTAGACAAACCATGCAGAGGAGGAGTGCTGTGATTTAAAACAAGTTTGTTCCTTTTAATCTAAAAGGAAAAAGGAAAAAAAGTTTGCAGCAATACATCATGCCTCTCCAGCTGCTAATCTTTTCCATTTCACACCCACTGATCATTATCACCATGAAAAAATATTCCCGTCTTAAAGGCAGATCTAAGGTTGTAACCTTGGTTGCAATCAAGAGTAGATGAGATTAATGTTTCCCAATGCATTCCCTGCATGTCACCCCAGTGCTTTTCCAAAACATTCATACCCAAATACTGCTCTCAGATCATTTTTCTAAAAGGAAAAAAAACAAACCAACATTGATTTCAGAGATGTAGGAGATGCGACTGGGTTACAAAAATGATCAATAATCCTACAGAGACCCCAGAGCCAGCAGAGGCTGAAATCAGAAGCTGTGCACATCATTTTTGAAGGGAGAATTTCAGGACACTCTATACAGCTGAAGACATGACCTTGATCATTCCTACATGTGTATTCCATATTTATTAAAGTCTGGGTGGAAATAAGGATGTGGCTTGTGAGCTGTGATCCTTTTGTAATTAAATCTCCTGCTGAATAATCTGCTGGACTCCCAATTAATGATAATGTTTCTAAAAAGATCAACACTTCACGTTTGTAAAGCATTTTCCCATGGATGTTAGCAACAGTGGAGTTTAATCTAAGTGACTAACATAAACAATCTCATCTATAAACAGAGAATTAATGAATCACAACAATAAAAAGGGCACCTAATAATACACTTCCATTGTTCAGAGCATTGTTAATCCTTTTTTTTCATACTCCTAGATGATCTGGATATTCCAATACAACAGTGACAAGAGCCAGGAAGTACTTTACAATGCTGAAGTTGATATTTTGACTTTTGGTGGTAGGGAGATACAACTTTTATAAAAAGACAACAATCACTGAGGTCACTGCAAGCACATAAAAAAAAACAAACAAAATTGAAGTTTGTGACTTCTCACCTCCCATCCTTCTGTTCCACCCCAGCCCTGCCAGCAAACAGAAGAGCTTGGCCCTTCAGCTTTGAGACCCTGGGCTCCCTGAGCACAAAGTCCCAGGCAGACCACAAGGAAGGCCTGAAACACTGCCCTGCACCCTCTACACTGTGCCTGACAAGAACTCCCATATCAACAGGATGGCACTGAAATACAAGAGGGAGGTGAGTAAAGTTAGTTTTGGATTGAATCCAGTGTCTGTGCATCAATAAAGATGTTCCCAACTGCAGTCTGAGGCAGATAACCTAAGGACTGCCTGGCCACAGGCGTTATTTTTTAGCAGCTGAAGAAATCAATGCATCTTAAGGAAGGGGGTTTGGACATTTTTATTTCAAATTCACCCCACACTATTCAGCCACAGGCTCTGCTAAGTCCCACCACCCTTTCTAAATGCAATTCCATGCTGACAGTGGCAGGGCTGGGGGAGCTGCTTGCCCCCAGCCCACGTGAGCACCGGCATCGCGCTATCGCACCCGAGCTAAATTGGGGAACACTTCCCTGCCCTATCTCTCCTGGCACCAGCTCCTCAGCCCCGTGACTGCACTGCTGGGAGCAGCTCCCAGGGCCAGGGGAGCCCCTGAAACAGCTTGTTAGTGGAGGTAACAACAGCTCTGGGTGACATAGACAGTGCTCCTGGGGGCCTGGCTCCTGGGGGACAGCAGCCAGCTGCTGGCAGAGCAAAGGAGGAGCAGCTGCCCCAGCCCAAACCTGCAACAATGCTGAGCTCCAGTTCCTGGCTACCTCACCAACAAGAGAACAATGAGGCAAGGCTTAAATGAGACACTGAATCACAAAAACACAACACTCATTATTACAGGATATGTTTTCCACCTTATTTCTTAATCTTCACACTTACAAGGGGCAGTATTCTCATCATTACAGGCCATGACCTCTCAGTGGTCACAAGCTCTGCAGAGACAGGACAGATGATCTTTACAGAAGAGGTAAACAGAAGTTCAAGCAGCCAAAAGAAAGTACCAAGGAGGATACAGCAGCTGGTCTTCCTTCCTTTTATGCACACTGGTTTGAGTAATGCAAGAATCTCTATCCTTCTATTGGTGTCTACGTGAAAATACCATCTTTTCCATCACTCAAAAACTTTGGTCCCAAGTACACTGGACATCTCAGGTTCACAAACCCCTTTTCTTAATTATGAATTATGAAATCTGGGCAACCTGATAATTACCAGATAGGATAAAGTATGCTTTAGCTGTCTAAATGGCTTCCAGGAACTGAACTGGAGACATAATTTTTTTTACTATCTCCTCCTAAAAGGAGCTCAGTAATGCTGCTGATGAAAAGAACTATCTAATGGATCTTTCAGGATGAAACTCATGGCACATTTAGTAAAAAATTAAACAAAATTGCATAATCCTTAATCTAAGATATTAGCTTAAAAGAAGAAGATGCAAAAGTGTCAAAAACAAAAGGGTCAAGGGTGGGAGAAGCATATTTTCCTGAAAGTAGACAAAGATAGGGAAATCCTCTGACATGTCAGTATTGCCTGTTATTTCCAGTCATTCATAGAGGTGAAATTCCTTATGGAGGAATTAACAGGATACTGTTCTCAGTAATTTAAAAACAAGTTCTAGAAGGCTGTATGTGAAAAATAAGAGTTGCCATCACTCTGAAGAAGGAATGTGGTGAGGTTTGTTATTCGCCTCCCAAAGGCCAGGCCACAAGACTGCTGTGTCTGCCTTTAGAAAAACAGAAATACCAGGAAGATACCCTTTTCTTTGTGCTCTGCTGGCACCTAAGGACTCTCAGATGAGCTGTCTATTGCTAACACATGGAAAACAAAACTGATCTTAAAATGTACAAAGCATTTATACTGAGAGCAAATAGAAAGACTAAATCTTGACCTTTCAAATTTCCTTAAGCTACCAACGAATTTGTTTTTTTGAGAGAGCTGATTTGTGTATACACCTGGCCAGGGGAGAAAGAGAGAAAAGGGAGACACTGATGTATTAATAATGTAACTTATTTGCATTGCAAAGAAATACTATACCAAGTGCCACATAATCATTATTTTACACCAGGCTACATTTGACCTCAGCCCAGTTCTCTATCACGTGGGGATGAGGACTTTTATGTGCACCACTTCAGTATTACATATTCAATAAAACCCCACACAAAATAGTGGGAAAATAAACTAATTCAGTAGATAAGCCTGAGAAAACAAAGCCTCCAGATTAGCAAAGTCATACACTGTTCAAATGACACGAGAATAATTTTGTTCTGCATTACACCATTCATGTGTTTCTACTGTAGCAATTTCATCATATATTTGCACATAAATTCCATTCTCTCTTAATGTGTCCTAAGTTTAAATGGAGTTTCTTCAAAGTCAAGGTACATTCAGTAGACTTGAGATTTAACAAAATTCAGGCAACATTTAGTTTCAAAATTCTGGATCTGGTGTACTCCTGGAAAGCCACTCTACAAAATCAGGTCACACTATGCAGTATTTTAATCTTGCTTCAAGCACAGACTTAGGTAGAGAACAAATTCCAATGCAAAATTCTAGTTGGTAATTAAAGGTAGGCAAAATTTAAAGCCTCCATGGCATTAAAGGTCAATATGATCCATTATTGACAACATGCAACACTCTCCAAGATACAGGTCTATCACCAGTCCTGATTGTTTCTCCTTCCTTCCCCTTAAAAAACACATTTGCAAGCAATTTTCCCTTCAAATTTTCCATCCTCACATCCAGCTCTGCCCTGGCTGGCGAGGTCTGTGGGCAGGACCATGAGCTGCAGCAGCTCAGCCTGCTCCCAAGCATGGCAAGACCATGTGGAAAGCAAACAGTTACAGAGCTGGCTGGCAGCTTTGGCACAGATTTAACACACACTCACACACCCCCACACATCCAGGTCTAATTTGACAGTGCCCATGTTCTCCAACAAAGCTGCTATTCAAGAGCCAGGGGAAGCTTGTTCCTTGTTAATGGAGGTTACGAGCTCAGAGAGGCTGACGTAAACCATCCCCTGCTGCAGCCCAGCCCTTCTCTGCCTCCAGGTTCTCCCTGCCACGTTTAAAACTCCAAACAGAACAATATTATCACAGTGGGCAAGCCCTGCACACTGGGATGCCCTGTTTTCCACACTAGCAATTTCTTCTCACCACCTCTCAACACATAGTCACACGAGCACAGCCATGAGCTCCAGCACACTTTGGGGAGGAAAAACAGAAATGAGGGATATCTGCACAGAGACAGCATTACATAGCTCAAAACCTACTAAAAACAGTCTGCTGGAAACCAGAGGAGCTCTGTGACTTACCTGAGAGCGTTACCACTGAGCATTAATACAAATAAACTCCTTAGGGAGCAAAGAGAAAAGAAGCAGCATCTGCAAAAAGCTGATGGGAAATGCTTTGTGTGAATAGTAAAGTGTTTTAATTGGTACTCACATACAACGGAGCTTGCTGTGGATTAAGTTTCATGACCTCAGAACACTGAAACAAAAAAGAAAAAGTAAGTTTAAGGTATTTTTTGTAAAATTGTAGGTACTTCAATATAAGTTGCTTTAGCACTCGCACATTCCTTTTTCCAATAAGTACTTCTTCTCTTCCTCTTCATGTCCATCTCAGTTCATCTTTCCTCCTGGCAATCCTCACTTCATATCTGCTTTTTATGGCAATTATCAATCCTTAATTGAAATCCTTCCACAAACTTCCTCACTCCCCCATGAAAAGTAATTTATGAGTATTTGTAGTTCTCTCTGCTGCTCAAGAAATCCAACTACTACCTTGTCCAAGGTAATCTGAAGTAATTTTTTACCCCTTTCACTGGATTATTTGTTAAAAAACATTTCAGAACTACATAAAAAAAAAACTATTAAAAATGCTCTGAAGGAAAAACTTGAAGAATATATGATGCTCATATTCTGATTAGCATTTTTCATAATCAAAGTCTACCATTGCTCATCCAGCAAAAGCTATTTTAGTCAACAATCTTTCCTCTTTCCGTTCTGTCCTGGAATTTCTCTATAACCTGGTGAAAGTTTCTTATATTGAGCTTTGAATCAGTTGAATCAGAATTTCTCTTGCATTAGTTCCTCCACTCCAGCAAAAAATATTCACTCTAAACAAAAGCTCTAAGTTTTCATTTAATGTGTGTATTAAGAGATCCAGGATCCTAAGATGAAGGAATGCAAAACAATTAAAAATGGAATTTCTGCTGTTACTCATGTCTGCAGAACTGGTAATGCTCTGCAAATACTTCAAGCTCTTTTTAAAATAGATGAAATACCATTCTGCTTTTCACACCAAAAATGCAGGATCTTGTTCATATTTTGCTCCTTTCCAAATCCCACAGTTTGCCTTTAGTGAGACAGAAATTAAACCACAGCCTGAGTTCTCTTAGCTGATTCCAGCTACCCTTGCTCCCTCACACGCTCTCTTTATTTTACAAAATGTTTTTGTGCCAGTTGCTTTAAAATACCAGAGCAACTTGCCAAGCTTGTGCATCAAAACAGCCCCTCCTCAAAAGGTCCTCTGAGGCAGCCAGTGGATGGAGAAGTATTTTTCATAAGTTTTAAATTCAGTCCAATTCATACCTGTTTTCAAACTTGAGATTCCCCTCTGCAAGAACACCCCAAAATGGTTATGCCTGATAGTTTTCACTGTATTTTCAGCTCTTACAAAAACTTACTGAGGAAAAGAGGGGATTAGTAGCACTAGCTGCCATTTGGGCAGGTGAGCTCCAAGAACAGCTCTGCAAACAATCTTTACTTGTGCTCTACAATATGCCCCTGGCAGTTCCAGTCCTACTGAGGGCTCAAAATGAAAAAAAGAAACAAAACCAAAAAATGCACAAAACCTGCCAAGCTCCCTCATGACCTACCTGAGCCTCTCTCTCCTGTTCTGAACCTGGGTGTCCTAAACAGAAGCATAAAAATATTACCTAGAGAAGAGCTTTTGTTGTATCATATAGAAATCAAACCATGCTTTAAAAAAACCCCAAGCTTTCAAGCTCACTTCACATAGGGATTTTTAGAATTTCTCATTGCTATAGACTAATTCCCTGTGAATTCAAACTCATGACAGTTTTTTTGGGTTTTTTTGGTTTTTTTTTTTGGCAAGAGAAGTGCACAGTAGCAGCAGTAAAATAAGGTGCCACTGCTGAACACAGGGTCCTGTCAAAAAATAATTGGAATATTTCCTTCAGGAAGATTTTTCCCCCTCTTATTTTACTGGTGGGCCCTTCCATCAGTCACTTAAAGTGATTCCTTGGTTAATAATATATATGTCAGTCCAATTTTTCTAAGGATGCAAACTTAGTTTGCAAGGAGCCAGGCAGGTTTGGAAGATATTTCATTTTATCTTGTTAGGTAGTTATTTGGCATAAACACAGGAGAAAAACTGACTGACAGATAAGCCTGAATGACTACTCTGCGTCAGTAAAGGACTAAATTTAGGTTTCTAGACAAGTGAATTTCTCCAACCAATAGACAGGCAGGGAGCAGCCTCTGAAAAACTTTAGAAACCTTTAATCCAGTAAGAAGAGGAAAAACAAAAAGCAGATCATACTGGTCATAACCTGGCCAAGATACATAGGGATCCTAACACAGTCAGTAACTTGGACTACTTCAAGTGTAAAAATGAGGAGGGAAAAAAAACCCAAGGGAAAGGAAGCTAAACAGCTAAACTTTGTTTTCTCCTACTATTAGATGAGCACATCCTTTAAGCCAATGCCTGCTCTGAGCCCCAAAAAGCCATTTCTGTCTTTTTGGGCAGGAAGAACTTGCTGTACCAGATATAGAAGAATGCAGTGAGAATAACTGGCCCTACTGTGAGATCAGGATCTGGACTGCACATGAACTGCCTTGAAAGCCAAACTAACAAGAACAGGTAGATGTAAATCCCACCCTCCTTTGCCCAGCTCCCACCCAGCACCCCCATGGCAGCCCACAGATTCTGTCCCAGTAGCAGCTGCCTGTACTTAAAACATTTATGGTATTTCTCACAAACAGCTAAACCCATTTCAGTGACTGAGAGGTTTATCACTGCATATACCTCCAGACAATTACACTGCAAGGTTTCTAGAATTATATTACATTTTCCACTTTAGGATAACACAGTGAAATCCCCTGTATTTCCAAATTGGAAAGTAGGACATTAAATGAAAATCCAGGTTCAAGTTCTTCAAAGCAACAGTGGTTTTAGACATTATAAAAATCTGCAGATGTCAGTAAAATAGAAAGCTACTGGAGCCTTCTCAAAGTGGGACAGACACCTTTCTGCTCTGTCAAGCACTGAAGAATTAATACAGTGAGTTTTATTAATGTCTCTTCTAGAGAACTTCTGTGTTATTTCACACAAAATTTCATGGATGAGGACAAATGAATGTTCTTCATTTCTCTGGGTATGGTAATATATGTCAGGGAAAGAAAGGAAAAAAATAATCATTTATTTGCTTTACTGTGGTTCCCAAAACCTCCTCCAGAATTAGGGCCCCATTGGTTACGTGCTGTAAAAATGTCAATGCAAACCAAGTTTCTACCCTGAAGAGTTTACAAATAAGCACAGGCAGCAGAAAGGGATACAAACCCCTCGTGCCAAAGCAATAAACCCTCTTCTCATCCACTGCCCCCAGCTACCACTAATTCAGCCATAATTAGGTGGCTTATTCTTCTAGGCATGGCAGGCAGAGTGTGTATCATGAGGACAGATCTGACAGGGAGGTCAATGCTCCTCCAGGCCAACCCATCCCATGTACAGGCTGTAGGGCTGAAGGGCTTTGAACACCATGTAGGCAGGAATGCCAAAATGCCTTTTCCATTTTCCCATCACACCCTGGTCAGGATTGCTCTTTTTGGCAGTGGCTTAAATCAAATGCTGGTTTCACTGCCCAGCTTCTGTGAGCTCCCCAGCATCCACTCCTGGCTGCCTGGGTCCTTATGGAGCATATGTAAGAAAGAAAACACAGTGCCACTCTCAAGAGCTGTCCAATAATGAATTTATATTTATTTTGTTTTATCAGATTTTTTATCTACAGGATGGCAGAAAAAAAACCCAACCACTCTTGCCTCCAACAATTGAGCAGAACTGCAACAACCAGGAGGAGGAGAATTTAATCCACGTGGTACAGCTGGGAAAGCCTACCTACCCCCTTCCCTCTCCCTCATGCACTAAACAAACTTCAATTGTAAGTGTCTGAGTTTTTTGAAGCTTTTCAAGTTCAGTTTTTAGGTATTTTAAGTAAACTTCAGTTAGACATATACTTCAAGTTTAAGCTGAACTTTATCTGAATCTCAGCACTTGACCTTTTCATTTATCATTTTAATATTTGATTTTTAGAACCATTGATCCTTATTTGCAAAGCTTTACCCATGCACTCTGAGCTGTACCAAAGAAAAAAGACAAACCCCAAGATCTTAGCCATAAAGAGCTTGTGGTTGCAGGCAAGAAAGAACAGCCAAAAAACACATGAAGAATCTGATGTTTACAGATGGCATGGAAAGCATTCCAGTAGATAAACAGAAATGCAGAGAAAGCAGGATGGCTTTCCAGCTGTAAGTATCACAGCATTGCTGGGATGAAAGCCAAAGGAGGATTTACTTTTTTTTTCTGGATGCAACAGAACTTATTTTGTAAAAATTATCCTGTAACATTGGTTTGAAGAGACTAAACTTTGATTTCAAGGCTCTGGACTCACAATTCACCAGGTAGTCCAAACTACATATATCCTACAGAAATTAGGAAAGCACTACTGATGCTAGTTATCTGCAACAGAGCAAGACAAATAGAATTTATTTTATATATTTCTCTGAACAGGGGCACCAATAACCTACAGTGGGGCAACCTGCCTTACAGGCAACCCTTTAAGCAAATATCCCAGAAGTTGTGAAAGAATTTAAAGAAATCCCAGGATTTCCTGGGAGCACACAATCCCCTCCCTTGCTGAGCTGCATCACTTCCTTCTCTATGGCTGCACTACAAAAATAAAACCAAGATTCCAAAACCACATCATTTCTTATTCAACAAAGCCCAGTGTCCTCAAAGGCACTGCTCCACACTCTGCTTGTACAAAATATTAATTTATGAAGTACTTGGAAATATCAAGAGGATTGGGTTTCGGGCCCTACAGAGCTGCTGCTCTAAACTACACAAGATAAATAAAGATGGGGAAGTGGCAAGTGAGGGGAGCAGAGAGGAGACCAACTGCCCATATACAGAGGAATTCCTGCTGGAGCCACGATTTCATGCAAAGAGAACCAAAATAGCAATGTCTTTCACAAGTTTATTGTTCTACCCTAGTGTCAGGGGAATTGCTAAGCTGGAATATTCCCCTTTTCTTCTGAGTGGTATATGACCTTTATTGTGTTGTATTACCCATCATCAGTCTCCTCATTTTTTTTGTTATAACACAATTCTTTGAAAAAAGGCTCTTCTTGGTTTAGTTTGGGTTTTTTTTTGTTTTGTTTGGGTTTTTTTTTTTCTTTTTTTTTTTCTTTTTCACCTTTAACAAAAGCTCTGAAAATGAAAAGGAACAATGACTTGATGTTGTTTTTGTTACTTATATTTTCTTGTGTGGTCTTTTTCCTGGGTATATTCCTGCAAAGTTGAGTTTTTCCTGCAGTAAGTTACTCTCACCTTGTGGAATTAGGCAAGACATTGGTTTGTTCACACACTGTTCCACGAGTTTCATTCAACACTGAATGAAGACCAGAACTCACCATTCATAAAATGAATGAGCTTTCTAATCACTGTAATCAGTGTACTACTGCCCTGTCCTTAAAACCCATGTGAAAGGATACTGGGAAAAAACAGGACAAAACCTACAAACAGCTTTGACAGGAAAAATAAACCCATAGCCCAGTTCTTTAAGAATGTGCATGGAGAAATTTGTATAAATAGAGTAGCTGCAATTGCAGTGACTAAAATAAACCCTAAGACAAGCACCATAACTCCAAATTAAGAACAACTTTCTCTGTGGCTGCAATATTGCATTATTTTGTATATCTGGTCAGAAACAGGAGGCTGGAGGCATTAGGAAAAGTAACTCATCCCAAATTTATTTAGCAGACACACAGGGAAGTGATACCACCAGCAAAAGTCATTGACCCTGGAAAGGAGAGGAGGTGAGGAAACAAGAAACCACATCTCAAATAGGTAGCAGCAAACAAGTTACCAGCATACTGCAGCATTGTGTTTAGTATCATAGCTGAGCCTAAATCTACAAATCCTCCAGATATTTGTGTACAATCATCTGAATTTATGTAACTTGCTGAACATGATGTTTTCTCACTAAATGGATTGCTTAGGAATAAAAATACATCCCTCATGCAGCATTTCCACAGGTGATACTGCTTCCCAGCTGTGTCCTGTCTGCAAACAAAAACATATGCTGCCACTCAGCTACAGACAAAACAGGAGTTTCTTGGGTATGAGGGAGGGATGAAAAGGAGGTTTAAAGATGTTTTGTGTTGTTCTGGATCTACTATAATTCTCCTCCAACAGCACAGAGGTAACCCAGCAAGCCACCCTCAGGAAAACCAGACACAGATTCCTTTCACAAAGAGAAAAGAAACTTCACAAAAAGAAAAGAAACTTCACAACAATCTTCTTCCTCCAGAAAAAAATAATTTAAAGACCATATTTAAGTGTAAAATCTGCCTAAAATCAGTTGGATTTTTTTCTTTACAGTGTTGGAAACCACAGAACTGTGGCACATGTACAAGAGCCCATCAGGGAGCAGTGGGGGAGTTGTAGAGCTGAGCCACTTGCAGAGGGGCTGGAGCCTCACTGCAACACAAGCTAACAGAGCATCACCAATTTAATTGACTGATGATTTAATAAAATGCCCTGGATATAGATTAACTTGCTTTGCTTAATGTAGCTCAGCTTCCTGGCAGCAGGAACTGGCACCACACTGTTCCTGGGCTGGGAGCTGGGCTGCACCCATGAGTTGCCTCACCCAAACCTTTCCCAGTACCCTTCCCAAAATAACGAAGTGTAACACAAAGCTAAGATACAGGCAAGCAGATACACACACAGATAAAAAATAAGCTTAAGCCTTATCCATGCTATAGTAAGTCCCTAACTCAGCTTTACCAGCCTTGTCTTACACCAGAGTCAAATACCCTTAGTTTCAACATTAGGTTTCTTCTTTTGGACCATTTCAATCTCATAATTGTCAAAAAGATAATCACCTGGATTACTTAATCCCTGCCCAAAGCCTGGGAAGATATGAAGCAGTGTTGGGTTCAAAAGCAGTGCTTTCTCCATGCAGGGGAGGGCAGAGATCCCTCTCAAATTTGTTTCCCTGCTCCATCCTTTCACCTATTAGTAGGTACAAAAAAAAAAACCTACAGAACTCAAATCACAGCAGCTATCTCTTTACAGTTCATATGCCCAATTTCAAATAAAGAAAGATACTGTAAAAGCTGGAAAAACAGAGAGTAAAAAAGGATTATTAGCCAGCTCTAATTATACAAACTGATCTCATCCCCTTGTCATAAGCCTCTTTCCTGTTTCCGGAATCTATTTGTGCTACAGAAAGACCAGCCTTTTGTAAACGTCCATGGGTCATCAACACAGGGTGATTAATTTCCCATTTTACAGTGCACACATACTGTCAAGCAATTCACTTGTAATCCGATATAACCCTGCCCTCACTTGTAAATTTTTCCCTCTAATATATTACTAAAGGCAAACAGTACTTAAGATACCGATTTTTAAAATCCAAACAACATTTCAGAAGGAGGCATCGTGCTTTTATAATAAAATAAAAATCACAGACCACATCTTCAGTTCAAGTAGCTACATCCTAATAAAGTTAAGACCTAACAGTTGACTTGAATTAAAGAGCAGCGTGTACGCAAGAGCACACATATGTTTATACTCAAATTAAGTCCTCCAACAGGTTCTGGGGCAGCTGTTTCACGTATGCATGAGACTTTTATCTCAGGTTAAAATATTAACTTCCAGAAATCCTTAGCAGACATTCTAGCTGCCTCCTCAAATGAGCAAAATCCAGTTTATACCTTTGTATGCATTTTCTTGTTTGAATACACGTTTTGGCAGTAAACTGTGGGGAAGCTCTCAATGAGAACCAGCTGATGTTTGCAGGGATGATTCTTGACTTGGGGGTTTAACCCAAATTTCATGAAAATCCCCAGGTATCAAACTGGGCAGCTGAAGCATCATGCAAGTTACTCGTTATCTCTATGCATTATATGGGACAAGGTGAAGAATGGAGGGAGGCAAGAACAGGCTTTGGGGAGTATTTCACCCCAGTGCTTAAAAGGATAAACACAGTGGAGAGCTGTCAGCAGAAAGGAGATGCCAACAGCCTTACATATGCAGGGGGAGAGAGCAAAGCCTCTAACTACTGATTCCTACACTTCTTACTACAGCACGTGTCCTAAAACCTTCTCCACTTCACTGTTCTCTGACTCTCAGGGCTGTGCTGTTTTAGGAACTATGCTGAGCAATGATGGTTTCAGTAAAAGAAACATCCCCAAGCCCTAGAGCTGAGCAGTAAGGCCCTGCTTCTTCCTGTGCTTCCCAAACCACAGCACTTGTATTACATTCCCAAAAACACAGGCTTGCAGTAGAAAACAACCCATGATGCCCAAAACACCACACACTTTAAAGCTGACAAATCTTAAATATTTCCTAGCATTTACAAACCAGGTAGTTACCAAATCATCTCTTAATAAAGGCATGCACCAACCTTAACTCTCCACAGCAGAGAGTTCTAGCCACAGGTCGAGTTGGAAAAAAAATAGCATCTAGACCAAGATGCAAGACATGTTTCCACTTGCATTTTGGTCTAAGAAGCTTCAGTGCCCAACATTTTAATGTGTTTTTCTTCTCTGAAGAATACATCAGACTCACTTTTCCCTTCAGGCTCTGTTTTGCAAATGCTGCCACCGTGGCCTCAGGCACCAGAGACTTACTCAGGAAAAGCCTGCCTAACACTTTACCCCAGAAGAAGAAAATTTCATCAGAAACTTCAGGTTTCCTACAGGAGTACCTGTGCTAACCTCACTCCCTGTGGCACAGCACGACCACATCTGACACTGCAGAATTACAAACTGTTTCTTCATAATTGCTCCTCTACTTTCAACTCCCAAAACTATGGGAAAATGTTCTTCTCTAAACACATACTTTAGGCAGTGAGAGAACATGCTCATTTTGCTGAAACATGCTTTCTGAGGCACAACAGGCTCAAAAAATGCTCATCATTCACTTAGCAACTGCAATGATGGAGTCACTTGGTGTGGCATTTTCCCTGCAAGGAAAATGAGAGCTCTATTCCCAGGACACTGTATTTCCAGTATTGCACTGGAAATATCCCACAGGAAGTAAAACCCCAAGCAACAGAAATATTACATCCCTAGCCCAGAAAAGAGAGAACACTCATTCAAGCCCCATTTTTAAATAAAGCATGAAATCACGAAAATCCAAGTAAGCACAGTTTGTACCCAGTTCTACTACCCCACCTTCTACACCTGAGCCTTTCTGCAGCATGCTCATATGCAAAACCCCACATTCTGCAGACACCTAAAACTGTTTCTTTCCACTGCCTTTACAAAGTGACCTTTCAGGCTGGTCCCTCAGGAAATGAATGGGTTAAGTGCCCACAGGTCCCAGCCTCCCCAGTAAATCATTTATTACCCCAGCTCAGGGACAAGGAGCTCTGCAGAAGTGAGAGCCCACGCTGTGCAGCTGTTCCCAGCCAGGCAACTCTCCACAATTATGTTATAACACAGGATTAAGCTCGGGGAGTGGAAATCCGTCCCTTCATTGCTGATGGCTTTTTTCTTTTTTTCAAGTTATGCAGCTATTTTAAATGTTACAGAGCTCATTAACATGAAGTTCATTAAGCAGTAACCACTTTATGAATGAAATGAAAAGATTGTCATTATAAGTACAATTATGGAAATACTAGACCAGCAGGTAGAAAAAGGAAAGGGTATGAGAATGCTGCTCCTGAACTCCAAATTAGCCTTTCTTTTTTTCCCAGATCCTTCAGAGGAGGCACACCCACATAGCAGACCTGAGGCAGAGGTTGGTTCCCAGGCAGGACTTCAGGTGAGAAACTCTTGCTGCCTGTGCTGGGCCTCCCCAGAGATTTCACTGCTGTAGCTGAGTGTAAAAAGTCGTCCCCCTTGGTGACCCCCAGAAAGGGTCTGGAATCTTCCTCAGCAGTGAGCACAGCTTGCTGCAACTCACCACGCTCCTCAAATTAGCAGAAAGTTAAGAAATACTATGACAAATCAAGCCACAAATTGCTTCTCTGCAGCTGGTGTCGTGCATTCCTCCTTCAAACATGATGAACTTGGAGGACAGCTCTCAGCAAGCCACTTATTCATTCCTGATAAAGCAGGTTCCATTCATAATCGTGCCAAGGACTTAATTTCTTTCTCAAGGTCTGAAAATAGTATAATTCCACTGCTCAACCTCACTGAAAAAAGGAAAACCCCAATTATTACGATACATACTTGTCTCTCTACAAGCAACAACAGTTTATGATTAATCCACCCAGCTGTTGCCACAGCTCAGTAACACCAAACGATTTGGACTCAGTCTCATTAAAGCACTGGTCTTGTAGGCAAGATCATGAAAAATACGAGACAGTGCAGAAGGTAAACAGGTTAGGGACAGTGGGAGGAGAAAAGAGGCAGCTCCCCTGGTTTTCCTCCCTCCCTCCTTTGACAGAGCTCACACGCAGCAAGCACCCATTTCCAGGCAAGACTCTGGCAGTTTCTTTGCTTCAGGCTAACAGTTTTTGCACATTCAAGTCTTTTTGGAGAGAAAGGGTGTAACTCCGTGAGTCAAAACAGCTCCTGTCAGCATTGCAATAACCATATACTCGCTTTTAGGTCAGACCCATCCCGTGATCTGGTTCACCACACCAAGAAGCTGGTGTTAGCTGAACAACAAACCCAGAAGCCTCAACACCATGACTGCTCCGGGGCAGACAGACCGACAGCCGCTGTGCGACCGGGAGGCACCTCAGCTCTGATCCCGTGGAAATCCTGGGGCTGTAACCATATGCCTGCCTGCCCCAGGGACATGAAAGCTCTATCTTAAAATATTAGGGAAAAACAGCTGATGTTTTAAGTGTTAAGTGCTATTTTATACCGTGGCATCTGGTTGATACAGGAGGCAACACCGCGTATCCCTTTTCTAACTCCACCACAAAGAGATTGTATTTTATGGCAAAATAACTTCTTGAATTTGTTTATATCATTGTAATTGCTTTGATATCAGCATCCACTCCTCCTGTCAAGGCTAAGTTTGACAATGGGCAAACCCATTCTCCCAAATCCCTCATCTTGATCCTGCCAAAACATTTAACCTTACTTTAACTGCATGAAGCAGTATAGGTGGCTCCAAGATGTTCCTCAGGTTGTTTCCACACCGAGCAGGAAGAAGTAGTGCAGGTCACAACAGTCAGCTCCTGGAAGGGAGAAGAAGAAGAAGGAGTTACCATACAAGGGTCAGCATGCCTGAAAGAGGTCCCAACACCCAAACTGGCACTGCAACATCTTCACCAAAGGGGATGGAAACCATCCTCTCCCTTGCTAGCCATGTGGGAGGCATGTGCTGCTCCCTACAGCAGTCCCATGTGGTTCCAGCACACACAGGACAATGGCCACATTATGGATAGGGCTATTTATAGACACACGTGGGCATCTGGCACCACCTAAGAATAACTGCACTGCTGAGTTGTATTTGCTGCTGTCCTGCTATTTGGTTTATCCCCAAAGCTGTTGATCTGCTGTCCATCACCGTATCCCAAACAACTAAGCTGGCCTTAAGTCCTTTGCATCCATCAAAACAACCTCTCCCAGACTCCATCAAACTCTTTGTGGACTCCATTATACCAAGGTGTTTTAACAAGAACAAAGGTAGATGATGGCAGATGGTGAGCTGCAGATGAAGCCCAAATCTACCAGGATGTCTCTGCCAAACCCTTCTGGGTTGCCTGCAGTTTTCCACAGGCTGATTTCCTGCTCTGGGGCAAAATCTACTCAGTAGACCAATCCATAGAGATGGTCTCCAAAGCACACCTACAAAGAGCAGTTAAAGTGAATCAAATGTCAAGAGGTGAAAAAGCCAAGGCTGGGCTATAGTTTATTAAATGCTGTGTGGGAGATTTTATTAGCTAAATCAAAGTTATCAGGGTATCTCAGACCATCATTTGGTTACCACACCAGGAAAGGTTGTGGTTGCACACACACACCACTGAACACAAACACAACACACCAACTGCCTCCTCCTGTTCTACCAGAGAGAGAACTGCCCCTGCACTCTCCCTGTTGGGAAAACATCCATAATCTGGGAATCTCACAGCCTGAGCTAACCTACCAACCTCAAAGTGCAATTACAAGCACAGAAGTAACAATGGCAAAACTAGTTACCAGCTGGGAAATCAATTGTACTGTTTGAATTAGCTGAGGCAAGTACAGGACTGGAAGGTGAGGCACTGCACAACAAATCCCACTCCATCTACACAAGAACTGCATCACCTGAATACCTCAATGTCAGTTTTACACCATGTTTTTTCTTAAGGTTAACAGCTAAAAGTCTCTTTTATCCATTCTGTGAAACACGGAGAGTATTTTGCAAGGCACTACAGGGTACTGTGCTTTGCTACAAATACATTTACTTATATACAGACCAAAGAGGAAAACCAGAAAAAATTTCATCCTCTTAAAGTATGAGGACTGTGGATGAATTCCTTCATTGCCATGTCACACATTTCTGAATTACATTCTTATGCTAAACTACTGGAGCTGAAAGTGGAATTACCTGAACTCTTAAATCCCAGTTAAGAGCGTACAAACACTCTTTGGATTCATTAACCAGTAAAAACCACCCTCACAGTCACAAACAAGCAGACTGGAACTTTCCTCTGGCATTTTTGTAGTGTTGTTTTCAGGACCTCAATTTAGAAAATGGTTACTGTTTGATAAAGCACTGATTAACTATTTGCCATCCTGTGTTGATCTCCAAGGAACAGCTCTTTCCAAGGCACAAACATCAACAATACAATGGTTTCACTCGTTTATGAGACACTGATAACTTGGCTTTTAATACTCTATTTGTATATTTTGGCAGAGAAAGTGGGATTTGCTGCTATCCCTTTGAACCAACAAGGACTGTGGGTATGGCTAACACTGCCAGGGTAGACAGTGAGCATGCTGTGAATCACTGCAGGTTTTTCCTCATCTCCACTAAGGAATGAGGGTGTGTGTATGGAAAGCTCACTTGGATGCTCAGGACCTGGAAAGTATTAGCAACTGGAGAAAATAAACTGGCCTAGCAATGAAAAACTAACATAGATCATAAAATTCTTCCTCACACTCTTTTGTCTGGTTTTATTCTGTGGGAGTTTTTAGATCACTACAAGAGGAAGCAAGTAACATTGAAAAGTTTTATATATTTTAGTTCTGTATGTAAAGAGACTGCACAATCAGTAAGGTTGTCCACAAAGTAATAATTCCCCAAAGAACTGATTTCTGCTTCCCATGAAATTGTTATGGGACAACTCCTGCATGCCTAAGCACACCCATTTCAGAAGGATTTCCCCATGGGGATTTCTTCTCCTCCTCCTCCTTTACTGGGAAATCATTACCAAGTGTTGATGAACATTGACATAGCTCCTGTTTTCTGAATCTTAAAAAGATGGGTTTAAAAATTATGGGTTTCATGGGTGAACTCATGCTGCTTTACAAATGGAAAACTACTCAGTATTATCACAAGAAAATGATGACATACAGTAGCTTTATAAAAAGCAATTTAGTTTCTACACAGCTCTGCAAATATTCCAAACAATCTGTAACTCTGAATAATTTCTCCCCTAAAAGGGGCTACAGTGATGATATCCCACAGTGCTCACTAAAGTAAATGAGAATGTAAAGGAGAGTCCTTTTGACACTTGCCTTTACACACCCTATTTTGCTTGAGTTTAATAAAAATAGGGGGGAAAACCTATCTCTTTTGCTAGGACACAATTATTTGATAGCAGACTGTTTATGGTCTTGCTCCCTCCCCACTGAGACAGCTAAAGCAGAAATTACCCAGGCAAACTGATTAATTACTGAAACACTCTTTATGAAGAGCGAGGAAAAGAAAATTTAACTACAGTTTACAATTTTAAGAAGACAACATTAACTGGCCCTGTGTATTATATAGTCAATTGCTATAAGAGATGAGTTTTTTTACCAAAAAAGCCCAATAGCTTAGAGGTGATCTGCATCTGATGCATCCTCAAGAGGCAGAGGAGAAAAGCATCAAAAGGTACTCTTCTTACATTTCTAAATTAAATGAACAACAGTGAATAAGACAGACAAAAAATAAATTATTCTGTGTTGATAATCTATTTGAGAGGAATCAGTTGGGACTCTTAAATGTGCTTGGTATCTTCCCAACATGTGGACCTCAGGGTTTCCAATTACTTTGCTGATTCCTCCTCAGCAAACACTCCAGTTACTTTGCTGATTCCTCCCACCCTTCCCAAACACTCCCCAGTGTCCAGCACAGAGGAAACCACTCCTCAAATTTGCTCTTTTTTTCCCCGCACCCAAACCTGGTTTATTTTTCTGAGAAGTATTCCATGTTTTGTTGCTCTGCCATCTGAGCACTTTGAGACGTCAAACGAGTTATCTCACCATCTGGTTGTAATTGCCATTGCAAAGTTTTCAACAAATTCAAAAAGCAGCACCAAGATGAGGGCACTAATGGTCTAGGAGATGGACAGCTTATTATTTGGGATTATTTGATACAGCTGGAACTTTTTCACAGACAAGACACCCAAGCACAACCAGTCCCCAGCACCCAAATCAAACCTCTGGGGTTTTTCTGACTTTTGGCTGTTGCCTGCTATAAAACCTCCTCATAATTTCATATCAAATGCTGTCAAGGAAAACATTGCTTCTCCTCCTCATCTCCCAAATTGCTGGGTGTACAACTCCGTGTGCTGCAATCTTTTGCTCTTAATACACAGCCTATACTTGCATACCATGATATTCTTGTTACAGGACATCCTTTTCCTGCTTCTACTCCATCTCCCAGGAGAGACTGGCTCACAAGACCTTTCCAGAAGTCAGAACTGTATTTCCTAATTCCTTAGGGAAGGGAATCTGGACACACTCCTTGGACAACCAGAGGATCACACCCAGCCAGCATGGGTTTAGGAAAGGCAGGTCCTGCTTGACTGACCTGATCTCCTCCTCTGACAAGGTGACCCGTTTAGCAGATGAAGGAAAGGGTGCAGATGTTGTCTGCCTAGACTTTAGGAAAGCCTTTGACACCTTGTTTCACAGCATTCTCCTGGCTGCTTAGGGCTTGGATGGGTGTATGATTCTGCTGCTCACTGGGTTAGAAACTGTCTGGATTGCTGGGCCCAGCACGTGGCAGTGAATGGAGGGAAATTCAGCTGGCAGCCAGGTCACAAGTGGCATTCCCCAGGGCTCAGCACTGGGGCCAGTCCTGTTTGACACCTTTAACTGGATGAGGGGAATCAAGGGCACCCTCAGTCACTTTGTAGATGACACCAAGTTGGGCAGGAGTATTGATCTGCTGGAGGGCAGGAAGGCTCTGCAGAGGGATCTGGAAATGCTGGATCGAGGGGCCAGGTAGGGGTCAACCTCTTCTCCAATGAGAACTGCCAGGACAAGAGGAAACTGCTTCAAGTTGTGCCAGGAGAGGCTCAGACTGCACATGAGGAAAAATTTCTTCACCAAAGCTTGGTCAAGCACTGGAACATCTGCCCAAGGAATTGGAGGAGTCACCATCCCTGGAGGCATTGAAAAGTTGTGCAGAAGTGGCACTTAGGGACATGGTTCAGTGGTGGTCTTGGCAGAGCTGGGCAATGGTTGGACTTGATGACTTTAAAGGTCTTTTCCATAAAAATGGAAGAAAAAAGACATTATTTGCCTAGAATCTGCATTGCTTTGGACAAATGTAAATACAGCATGATCCTCTAGCCATTGCATCCAGCTACATTTGTACCATAAAGAGTGGAGGGCAGATTGCAGCTCATCACATTTTGACACACGCACAACATTCCACTGGAAGTAAATGATGGGTTTTGTTTAGAGAGCAGCATCTGACTTGGCATACTGGATGAAGAAAAGCCAAGAATTTTAAAACAATAGAAAGTAAAACATATCCATATTTCACATGTCTCTACACATCGCAGAGCAAGCAGTAATATTAAGATGTTAACTGCAGTCCCATCAATCCTGATTACCAAGAGATGGGAGATAAATATTCCTTCATATACACTAAGTTAACTTTTGAAACCCAAACTCTTCTGACAGTGTTGCCTTGAACTTATAAACAGAAATAGCCCCATGGAGTAAAAGGGAAGCAAGGAAGCAACAAACCAAGAGCACTTCTCTGCTCACTCTAGCCCTGCCTGGACAGACACAAATTTTCTCTCTAAAACTTGGAGACCTGCACAAAACTGATAGAAGTTTGAATTTTTGAAGAAGTTTGAAGTTTTCTAATTCCACCAGCAATCACAACAAAGCAGCAAAACAAAGAGACCAGTGATGCTTTATGGCTCTGTTCCTTGCCTCTGGACAGCAACCTTGGCTCATAGACATCTCCTGGGCAATAACACACAGCAACCTGTTTCCCCAGGAGAAGATGAGGTGCCTGAGGACTCTGCAAGCAGTGAAAACCCCCTCACCTCTTAAGAGCATGGTCCTGCACAAGTGCTCTTCAAAGGTACACAAAGTCTCAGCCTTCAAAACTGAACAAAAGAAAAACTGGAAAGAATAATGCTTTTGTTACCCATTCATTTTTACTAATAAAAGCAAGACTTGGTCCTGAAATTTGTTCTGTAAACTGCTGCCTGTCACCATGCTCATCCTAAATAGCAACTGCTGCTTTCCAGACAGCCAGGTTAAACCACATCAGGATTGAGAGAAGGACTTTTAACTGTTTCTGTAAGACCATCATGGCTGGCTGACTGTGGGAGATATTAAAGTCTAACTTGTGGACAGTTTAAAATCTGTGCAAGGGAGTAGCACTGCACTGAACCACCATGGCAAGACCACTACCCTCCTTCTTACTTGGAACCAGTATCAGACTGATTAGCTGAAAAACAAAGCAAACAGCAGCAAGCTGCAATAACATCTCAAGCCCTCAGACACTTCTAAAACAATCTTTTTTAAAAAACTTTTAATTCTGCAACAGATTCTTCTCCTTCTTCTCTCCTCTGCCATGATATTCAGGTGACAGTCTCAGTGAGTTGTGCCTCTTGCTAGAATGGGGCAAAGCCCAAAACAAACCCCCTTCAGAAGAGCAAGAAACAGAGGAAACAGTGAAGGCAAGGACTACTTCAGCAGGGCCATCATCAAGAGCTACCAACACAATGCCTCAAAGGCACAGGAAAATGCCACTTAACCACAGTTCCCCACTTAACAGAATGGGCCTATTTTCTTTGAAATACTGGGTGCAGATTGTGACAGGACATGCCAGACATTTCCTGGAAAGATGACATGTCCCAGAACAGGATATGGACCCTGAGAGAAGGCAGAGTGGTTGGAAACAAGATTCATGTGAAAATTTCAGTCTGAAGGCTTGTCTGGTCCATCACCCTGCTCAAAGCTAGGCCATGATATCAAGGTTATGAAATTATCCCCATGCTTTCATTGTTCAAAACCATCCCAGTCAATGTGGTCTGTTTCTCAGCTCCTGTATGTAAAATTGAGCTAAATAAGGTAATTGAGCTGCATCACCACAGAAGGAAATCAAACTCACCATCAGTGCAAGGCATTACTGCTCCAGCCGTGAAATCTACGCAATTCACTTGTTTAACCTGACTTTCCCCATGTACAAAACTAATTTTCTCCTTCATTTCCACACAGTTTACCAAAAAACTCAATAAAATAAAGGAAATAAATTTTTACTGTACTTAGAAGCCTTGTGACAAAGATGGGAACATGCTGAAACCAAACACCAGCATATAACATACACCGACGCATTAATACAAAGTTTTCTCCTACATGTTAAGGAGATATCTTGGTATAAAACACAAGGAACAAATCAACATTCTTGTCTCCCACTGCAGCTCCTGCCAAGCCCAAGGTTTCTCTGTGCTGAGCCCATGGATGCAGCAAGAATCCCTATGCCACGATGTTAAACAGAGAAATGCTGGGAAGGGACATAAAGGGACAGAAAACGACACAACTTGCCCAAGGCTTTAGAGATGGGTGCCAGCACAGTCTGTAATCTGGATGGTATCACCTCTCCACCCAAGCAGCAGTCATGGTTCCCCCTTTCTTCAAAAGCTGTCTCCATCCCCACCCGCTGCCGCCCAGCTCTGCCAAGCAACAGTGACATTAAGTCACTTCACTGCTCAAATCAACATGTCACTGGAGCTGCCCAGCACTTAATTATATGAATTAGGAGATCTGTATAATGCTCCTAAACCAGTAATGAAAGAGAAGGTTTAATGATGCAACCAAAACCTGCAACGCAGCACTGAGATTACGGGTGGGTTACACAAGAGCTCGAACAATTCAGCGTTTAGGCTGCAGACTTGCATAGTGCACATCACATTTTCCCAGAGCCATCATCTGACTCCAAGCACGTGAGATCCACTCAAACACACCCTTCCTGCCTCCCTTGCACCAGAAGCTCAAGGATGAAGGTGAGGCTCAGTTTTTGAGGAGCAGTCATCCACATCCAGGAGAAGAGATGCCCAAAGCAAAGTCAGCCCTTTTCCCAAACTCACATTCAAACTCAAAAAGATTTATCTGAAGCCTGTCCTAGCAACCACTTGTATCTCACAAGTAGTGCTTGCTCCTCCCAGCATTAACACTCCATTGCACAGAGATGACATAACTCCAGTGAAACCTGTTCAGCTGACAGCTGGAGTGACTTTTGCTTTGTGCCATGTGAGTTAACTCCCAGCTGCAGCCTCATTTAAGAAAGTATTATGAGCACAGCTTTAACAGAGATATCACCCATGAACTGACAGCAAATAAGGTAATTTAGGTATGTGATCAGCACTCAGCATGAACTGTTCATATGGAAGAGTGCTCCTCCCTCAAGATTTATGAATGGAGTTTATTACTAAATAAGCTCAAATACTTCCAGATACTATTGATTTTTATTCATAGCACTTATGTAGCTTAAGGGAGAAACCATTTGGTTTGAAATATTCTTCAAGAATCTATTGACCTGAAAGGTCAATAAACACAATACCAAATTGCAGCTTAGCAGGCTTATTTTACCTTTTTTTTTGGTAAAGTGCTCAGATGAAAAGTGCTATACCAGCATCAGGGCTGAGAAGTATTATTTAGATTTCAAAAAGCAGTTAAGTGCCACGGCCAATCCATATGTTCAATATCAAGGGGCTCATAAGAAAATTGACAGGACCAAAACTGCAATGGGGAAGGAAGAGTGATAGCATCAGCTGGGAAGCTGCTTGCCAATATTTGCACGTGCTTGTTCAAACAAAAGCCTCAAGAAGTGATGCTGTGCCTTATCTAGAAACCCTTGAAAATGTCACTAGTATGTCACTGTTCTTAATAGAAAAATGCCATACTCATATTCCTCTGTCACCTGCAAAAAAAAACTATTAGTTCTGTTAAAATCCACAATGGTAACTGTTCATCTCCATGTGCCACCATTCCTGCTCACTTTTGCCAAGGCAGAAGGAAGCACAGGGTGCTGTTACAAGCCATTTGCAGCTGCAACAGATCTGCATTTACTACATCAAGGCAGATGGCTGGAAACAACCAGAATGCAACCACAGAGCATCTTTTACCCTGCAAACCCTTCAGCAGGTTGCCAGATTTGCTTTCATATAGCTCAACTTCTCTTTTCCCTCCCTCTAAACAAAGAGACTGTTTCCACTCAGCTGCTGTTTTCCCCCGCCTTTACAAATGCAGACACCTGCAGCAAATTCCTCTTTAAAGAGGCAGATCACAGCAAGGCAGTGTATTATGAGCAGAAAAGCAAGGGACATTTTCAAAGAGCATTGGCACATGGCACAGATTTTCCCAGTACCCAAAGAGTCCAGGGCACATAACTCCAAGTGCATGCCAGGAGAGGAAGCAAGCTTTTGCCACTAGCAAAAAGATTCCTGAAACAAATCAGCAAATGCTCATATAACCTCTGTCTCAAACTCTGAAATCAAATACAACCTGAGATTACCTGAGCCTGTTACTGGCTCTGCATTCACACAGCAAAGTGAAATCCTGGAGGTGCCTGCATCCTCCCATCTGTTTCACACACGGGCTGGAGGTGGCCACAGTAAGACCTACTCATTATTTCCTCTGCAAAGCACACTCCTCCCCGTTAATCAAGAGTTACAACCAGTGACCCAACTAGCACTGTGATGACTTCACTGCCAGCTGCTAGGCATCCTCAAAAAAACAAAAACAAATTACATGAGGGCTACCGTCACTTACCAAATCCTACTACAGGTACACCAGGCTATTGGGCAACTTTGCTGACGTACCTGCCAGTACATCAGGGACTTATTCCCCAACCATCCCCTGAAGCAAAGGATCTTTATTTACTGCAATGACAACAGAGCAATGACAACAGAACACCCTCCTCCTCCTCACCCACCCCAAGCAGGTACAGCTTTTTGCTCAGTGAAGGAAAAATAAGAAGTTAAAACCAACTAATTGTTGGGACACACCCTTCTCCCAGTGCACCTGTAAATGACCACTTGTGCAACAGCACCTGAGTGTCAACAGGACTGTGGGCACTACCCAGGCACCAGCACAGCAATCAAGCAAAGGCACTACCCTCAATTCCACGTGCAGGTAGGGTTTTCAAGTGCCTATCTACCTATCTACACCAATGCAGGTGGTGATTCACCTCCTGCAAACCCAGCCTCAAACTGTTGCTATCTCCTCTTTCCCGTACTCCTGCAATTGTGGCTCATCTCCCAGTGAGACAGTGCCTGCCTTCCCCAAGACTTGACTGTCATTCAGCAGAGCACTAAACAGGGTTAGCTGGTAACAAAACAAAAATAAAAACTTCATGAAAAGTAATCAAAACCCCCTGACGGGTTTTCCAATATACACTTCATTAATTACAACTAAGGGCACATGCACTTTTTCCACAGCATGTTTAGGATTAGAAAGAGTTAAGCCATGGAAAGCAGAGACATGCTGATGACAATTTAACTTTTGTGTGTTCTATGCATAAATAATAAGAAATAATATGCTTTAGATAAATAGGTTTTAACATTTCTACAAACAGAAAATAAAGACAGCAGAATTTAATGTCTGCCCAGAAATCTAAACAAAGGGGTTTAGATGAAGAAAAGTATTCTGAGAAATTCACCACACATTCCCTGATCCATTCAATTTTTTTCCTAGCGATTTCAAATAATCATTCTCATCCCCATCAAAACAAAAATACAAGGGGTGCAAGCCTACAGCACAGGGGTTTAGCACTAGAGGTTGCTAGAGATCACAGACAATCCATCAGAGCCCAAGAAGTGGTCAGTACCACAGGTGAAAAAAAATGCTCCTTCACCGAGAGTCACAGCCCCATGGAAAATCTCAAAGAGCCTGTTGAGAAGGGAACAGATCTCACAGCTCTTGGATCATCCAGGGAAACCCAACTGACCAGGGTTGGGAAGACACAGCTAAATTGTAGAGGTGCTCTTCTACAGGTCGCTGTCAAGCCTCCTCCAGTGAGGGATTTCATCTCCAGTAAGGTTTCAACAACTGCTTTATGCCAGCCCCAAACAGCTGCCACTAGGAGGTTTTGCTCACCCCTGAGTTGCCACCAGCCACACATCTGCTGCTGCTGGGCCAAGGGTCAGCCAGGTCAACACCCACGTTCTTTCTGACACATCGGTTTTCTGCTGGAGCGGGTTCCCCGACGTGGGAGAAGGAGCCTGAGCACTGGGACATCCCAAGGAAAGTCCTGTTCCTGCCTCCCTTCAGCATCCCTGAGTGCTTGGAGAGCAGCCAGCTGAGAAACCTGGGGCTTTCCCCAGGGATCTACAGGAAGAGATCTTCACTGAGCCCTAAATTCCTCAGGGCGAGGCTCTTTCTGACATCTGAATTCTTAGGGGTGACGCAAGAGGAAGAGATCACCTGAGAGCTTCAGGTGGAGGAAGGACAGCCAGCAGAAGCTGATTAATTCCTAAGCAACAGAGATCTTCCCATGCAAACCTCCAGAGAGGCCATGAGCTGGGGGTATGCATGTCATTAGGGAGGAATGACAAAGGTGGGGACAGTCACAGCAACAGAGAAAAACGAAGCTTTTCCAGTGTTTCCACAGGAGATAAACATCTGAATTTTATTTATTTGAGGGTAAGAGGTTGTTTCTTTCCTTTTTTGAGATGACATTAGGGTCAAAAGCAAGCATTAGGATCATTCAAGTCCTATTGCTTCTGTTAAAGGCTAAAGAATTTCACCTTCACATTCCCCTCGAGCCCATGACTCCAGGATTAGGCCCATTTCTAAATGCTTACAGGAGAAATTCAAAGTTGGAAACCAAGCCAAATAACCCCAAGGGATTTGCCTTCAGTAACTTTTCCACAGCTTGAACTACAGCTGTTTTCCTTTACAAATTCCACTTCTCAACTGCCAGAGCACCAGGAGAGGAAAGCAGTGAAGTGCTATGGTTGGAAACAAAAGCTCAACATGGAGATGCAGCAAAAGATCAAATCCAGTTCTGCTGCAAGCAAGACTCTGACCACTAAAGCACTGATTTAATTCCTGCTGTGCAAGAACACTTGAGGTTGGACTTTCTTTTTTCATCCTCAAGGGTACAGAACGAAATTATGAGCCAACCAGGACTAAAAGGTTTCTCTGCACCACTGGAACAAACAAATAATTTCTCTGACCCATTTTAAAATAAATCATGAGTCTCCACTGGAAGTAAAAACCAAGTTTTTATTCAAATCTTATATGCCCCACCTGACCATGGTTTTGAAGCATCTCTGCCAGCCTCAACCATTCCTTAAGCAACTGAGGAAATGAAATACAAACCATTAAACAATGTGGATGGTCAGATTTAAACCAACAAAGACAAGGAAATTGCAAGTTAAGCTTCTTGCTCTGCCCTTGATTCACCTTGTTTTGTTCAGCTACTGCTCTGTTCCCAGACCCTTCCCCCTCCCAATGCCAAGAGAAACAGGACACAGAAAACAGTGTGATCTAAACATAGGTGGCATTCCCTCCTATCCATGTCTTGTTTGTCACCCAAAATCCCAATACAAGCACATCTGGTTTCTTACTTCAGGAGCCTTGCTGGAAATAATTGCTACAGCACTGCTTGGCTGGAGGTCCAGATGTGCCCCTTCCTTGTGGTGATGGGGACATTCTCTGGCCAACATCTCCAACACAAGGGGTTGCAGCAGCAGGACAAACCTCATATTCCACTAGCATGCACAAAGAACAATAAAATGTGAATGATATTTATATTCCCAAGAAGAAAGATCACATTCTGCAGAGGGGAAAAAGAAGCAATGCTGAAACTCTGGCAAGCCAATATCTTTCTAAAGTAGAACAAAATGCAAGCTTTAAAATAAAGGCCTCCAAGATGGTCATTTTTCTTCACCAATAGCACGTACTGTTTACAGTCATAGTCTGTGTTTGCAGCACTTCAGTAATGAATTAAAGGAGTTTCATAAGCTTGTAAAGAAAAATACTTCAATATTTGGGCAGTAAGAAAGCATATATGTTACATAAGAGGCAAAACTTGAGCTAAATATCAAGCGCTGTTACAAATTTGGGAATGACTAAAAGCATCTTTTATTTTCCATACTCTATGGGAAGGATCCAACATAGGACACAACTGCTTAATTGGGAAAAAAATGCACATGGCTCAAAGCCTACAGGCTGTTTTCTGATCAGATGCAAATGATGAGTATCACAGGGCTTCTACAGAGGGTTTTGAAGAAGGCACCACACTACCAACCCATCACTGTGTTTTAAAGGGATTCACAATATTACTCCTTTTCTTCTTTACATTGTCTTTCAACAGAACAAATCTTTCTCAAGGCATAGTGTAAAACTAAAACCTTAGATGAAAGACAAGAGCACCAATGTGGGGATTGAAGATGTGCAAAACAAGCTGGTGAACTCCTTGGGAAGTATAACACAGGGAATAAAGTCCAATTCAAGGATCCATCAGGTCTCTGTTTTGCTTTTCTTTCCTTTTCTCAGTTGAATATACTTGCCAAAAGGATTTCTCAATGCTTTCCAGATGCAATTCAAACCCTCTCCCCTACTACTGGATCTTACTCTTCCAGGAATATATCACTGGTATATGGTATATATTCAGTCACTGGAACAAAAGAGAAGATCACAAACCATGGAGATGTCCTTTATGAGCAGTGCTATTTCCACAAGCATCCAGTGTGTTAACAAGCACCACATGCATAGAGATGAGGAGATGGAGGAAGTTCATAAAAAGGTTTGCTCACTATGAAAATCATCTTCAACTTCCCACGAGTATGGTTCCACAAACACTTGCAGTAAAGCAGGTTGTATTATTCTCTTCTCTCTTGCCCAATAGTTGCTATTACTGGATCTGGCAAAGCAGCATGTGACTGAAAAATGCAGCTGCATTTTTGGCTCAGAAGCCTCTGAAAGACTCTTTGAGTCATGAAAAGGCCCACAAAAAAAAACAAAAGAGAAGAATGCAGATTCAGTTTTCTTTTCATTGTAAGCATGTGTCTCCACTGCATAGTCGTGATGCACGTAAATGACAAAACCAGGAATCACTTTGAAGTCCCTTTGGTCAGGTAAGTTGGGCTCCCTCTGCCCGAGGCCAATTGACATAGAAACAGAATGGAAAGATTGCCACTGACCACAGAGTGTCCGAGCCACACAACAGAGCACATGCCCAGATGTGCCTCTGAGCTATGCTTGTCTACAACTCTAGAGTAATGGAGGGGGTTTTCATGGTCTGGGTTCTTTTTGTAGAATTTCTACCAAGAAGCTCAGCCTCATTCCCAAAGCTGAGAAGAAGGCTGAGCTCTTCCTTGTAGTTAAACATCCCTCATCTGCCTGTTGCACTGCAAAGAAAGTTTACAATGCAACAGTTTGTCTAAAATGTGTCAAAATGCTCTGCCTACCTAAAGGACACTTTTAACTCGTTCATTACTCTCACCTCTCATCCCTAATCAAACATTACAGCATTTTTCCTTTTTTCAAATGAAAGCAATCCAAAAGCTCCCCCTTTCCCAGACTGGAGTGGGTATCACAAACACAAGGCAGAAGGGAGCGTGAGAGCAATCTGGACTGTGGACTGCAGAAGAACATCTCAGGACTTCTCCTTATCACCAGCTCATGGGATTTTGTCAGCAAGAAGCTGTTCCCACAGTACTTCATGTCTTCTGCCTGCCAACATCAGCCCAGCTCTGAGCCAGCTCAACAAAAGCAGGCTGGGGGGGAGCAATGAAAGGGGAAAACAAGACACCAAGAATAACCCTCTAATCAGGATAAACAGCACAGGTCCACTGAAGTTTCCATCCTCTGAAGAGGTTTTGTATTGGGTGGATGGAACATGACAGGAATGAACACTAAAGGTGCACAGAGGCAAAATTGCAATGCTGGTTGTGCACCTAACAAAAATGCTGGTTCTGTCTACCTGCTGCATTAATATATAACCACCTTAGTAAAATGATCCTTTATGTTCTATATTCTTCCAAAAAAAGTTGAAAAGCCAGCAGCTTGTGTTTCTTCCCATTTAAACTGGGTCCCATCAGCATCCTAGTTCTCACACTAGCATCACTCCTGTTGAAAACCAGCTTTGATCATTGCTGTTGGCCTCACAAACTTAGTCCACATCAGCACCCACGATGATTAACCAGCAAAATAAGCACATCTTGCCTCTCAGGTACACTGTGTTCCTAGGGAAACATTGTTGTTACAAGACAATGCAAGGCAGAAGTGAGGACTGGAAGGAAATTTCCCTAAGGTAGACAAAAAATTCCTTTAAGTGACTTTTGACAGAGAATTTTCCAGCCCTTTCTGAACTGGAGTGACAGGAGGAAAAAACCACTAAGTATCATCCTGCACCTTCAGAGGGCAAGGAGTGGAACATGAGCAACAAGAGGAAAGTTTCTCAAAGGTCACCAAATGCATCACCACTTAAATGGAAATGATGAGCATCCAAGTTGTTGGTGTTCAGATAAGAGTCACGTGCAGTAGGATTGAGCAAGGTGTTAACTCATGTAAAGAATTCAAAGAGTTTGCTCAAACACAGCAAAGAAATATGAGTATAACCCAATACAGACACAACCACGGGACCTTAAGGAATGTACCTCAAAAAAGCACAAGGGTCATTAAGTTTGTTTTGTAACTTTTGCTCACTCTGAGGACCCAGCTCTGTCTTGTCTCCAGTGAGGGCCACTCACTTTCACTTCACATGAAGAGATTCCCCTCTCCAACTCATCACTCTCATAAAAGTATTGCTAGAGAAAGACAAGAAAGCTGATATTGGATCTTCGGGTCTGAGGTCTCTTTCGAGAGCAGAAACTCCCCATTCCCCCATGAAAAGGCAAGTCCCAGTAAATTAATTCCAACTCCATCACCCTCCTGTATTACATTAGAGGGCTTTGCTACTCCTGTGCATTCCAAGTCATGGACAAAGTCAGGAACCTCCACCAATGCTCAACCAGCCGTGCTTGGGTTGGTTAGATATTATAACACCACAGTACCTAAAATTGCCCTCTCAGGCACTCAGTGCCAGGCAGCCTACAAACACCACTCAGAAACACTGCTGCATATTGAAAGACATCATAATCTTTGTCAGTGTTCTTTACTACTCCTCAGGAAATGACAGGCTCATTTTGCAGAGCAGTAAATTCCAATAAATTCTTCTTAAACTGGATGGCAATCTGAAAGTTTAACAGACCTAATAAATTGTGTATTATCTGTATTACCAAGCCAGCCTTACACAAACAAATACATCTAAATTAAGACTTGAATCTGCAAATCTTCCTCCATGTGAATAGGAGCTCTTTAGTGGGGCTACTCCCATCAAGGAAAGAGGGGTCTTCTCTTTTTACACTATGTAAACCATGGGAAGTTAATTCCTCCCACACAAAGCTCTCACATAATCCCTGCTGCATCTTGCTCCTGGCTCATAGGTTGAATATTCATTTCCACACAGCTTCAAAAGGTGTACACTCTTCAGCAACTGTCAGGCACTTTTTTCTTTTGTAAAATGAGAAATGCACTGTGAATTGAAAGAAGTTTGGGTGGGTTTTTTTTGCATTCCCTTGTAACAGCAAGATTTATGTCCTTTGCAATTAAAAAAATTATAGTCCAAAAGCATTGCTAAAACCTTTAAAGGACTATATTTAGGGACCGACCTGAAAGATGACTCCTTACCACAATCTCCAACACTAATAATTCTTTCCAGCCTAGGGCTCCAGGTAATGATTGTGCATCAAGGTCATGTTCTTGCCCGGACAAGTTTATTTGCTGTATGTTTTTAGTAGTATACAGACCACACATCTTAGAAAGTCACAGCAACATAGAAGCATAAATGCTGACAGAGGTCAGGAAAGAACTTTTCCAGTGTTACCCATAAAAGTCTGCAAACATCATCCTGCATCACGATTAGTGCCTAAAATATTACACCCCATCTGTATGTCTGCAAGAGGACTTCTCATGTGGCATCACTTATCACACAAAAAAAGGGGACAATGCACACAAGGGTCACATTTGCACACATTTTCCTTATCTACTCTATAGGACCGGGTCTTTAAAGTCTCAAATGGCTCCAATACTGTACATTAAAACAAAAAAGTCACCAAATGATGCCAATGACCTCCCAACACACTCCCCAACCTTGAGATGACAAACATCTTGCTCATCTCTTTCCCCAGGGTTTGGGAAGAAGTTGGAAGAGACAGCAAGCAGCGGCAGATGCAGAGCCCATATCATTGTGATTTCACTGGAGAGGGGACAGGTTATATCATAAATCAACTTTGTCTTAGGAGGCCATATTGATAAATGTCACTCCAGAGCTTCCAAGTGAGTGACACTTCAACTATTCCATGGTGCAATCTGAACATAAGTTCAGAAAAAACTACAGATGCAATTAATTCACAGGAACACCAATAAGCGAGCTTTATGGTTCTTAGGTTCATCCCTTTTTCTTTCATGTTTATACATTTAATTTAAAATATTAACCTATGCACAAGCTTTTCAACCTGTGCAGTATAGAGACCAATGGTCAGGCTTCCTAGATGCTTTGATTAATTGCCAGTAACTTATGCCTTCAAGTATCTGATGTTTAATTAAAAAACAAGGATTAAGCCAAAGTGGTTTGTTAGACCAAGGTCAGCTGATGTAAAGGGACTACAAACTTAACAGATTTTCCTTATTGCATTGCAAGGCTTGAGTACATTATTTCATTATGCAAACGTGCAGAGGTCATGACAGAGCCAGCACTCAAAAATTGTTCCAAGTCACTAAATGTATCCCAGGTTCTTGTAATTCCTCATGCAAATAAAGAGCAGAAAATGTTTATCCCTCTGTTTTCCCCAGCATTACTGGTTTACGTTCCTGTAGCTGAGGCAACCACGCCACGCCAAGCAGCTTTCAGCTTTCAGAAAGATTAACTTCTTAAACAGGCACTAACAGCCAAGTGCAGCTCCAGCCAGCCAAGGTGAGACACACAGCTCACAGACCAGAGCACAGCACAGGAGACCATGTGATGCCCTTCCCCTTGAGATCATCCCCCCATCTGAAACTCTACTCGTGGCAGGGTCAGCTCTGAGGTTTTTAGATTACCCCAGTTTTGATTTGTTTGCAGAATGTCATTCCTTGCTAAACAAAATTCTGGAAAAAATGAAGTAAGAAAGAAAGAAGGTGGTAATGACTGCCTGGAAAGAAGACGGAAAGCAGCACAGCAACAAGTGCAAAAGGCATGCAGAAGAAAATTTTATTGCTGACAACATTCATGACACCTCACAGCAATGCCAGGACCAGGGAATACTTTAAATTTGCAAAAAAATGCCAACTTTCCAAGTCCTGCTGCACAGTGAACACCACAAGGACAACAGGAATTCAAGTCTAGATCTTCCAATAGACTGCAACTCCAGAACTCCCAGGAATGTTAGACACAACTGAGCATAAATAAAAGCAACTCTTAGGTTTGTAACATATACATCAGTTGAACAAGAGCTAGTCAAGTCTAACTAAAACTGTACAACCAACTTCCTCATTCCCTTTCTTCCTCTCCCATCCCTGGGAAAAGACGTGAAATACAAGTTATTGCTGCAGTAGGCAAACATTAATAGTGACTGAAACCACTTAACCATCTATTCTTCCTTCCCTTCCCCTCATTTTTATTTTAAGAAAACCCACAGAATCCCTCTCCACCCCGCAAGAAGGGCTCCAGCATAACAGAATTTTTCATCCTTTGCTAGTTTGAGTATAGACCTAATTTGGGATTAAATGCAACTCAACACACACTTTAAATCAAGCCATAAATATCCAAGATTAAGAGATGCTGAGAGAACTGGCTGACAGGACAAGACAAAAAGAAAACCTAAATTCTTCCATACCATCCATGCCGCGAGCTCAGTGCGCAGAGGTAACGGCAAGGAGCTGAACCTGAGTACGTGGCAACTGATGGGGACTACTCACGCATATTTTTCAGGGATCTGCCAAACACTTCAGATTTCACAAGAAAAACCCCTGTGTCCCACAACTCAGCTCTACTCCTTTTCACTTAGCTCAAAGTGTGACCGACGGTAGGAGCCTGATCAAATTCCTTGCTTTATCCACGCTTGAATTAAAGCCTTGGCTCAGCAGACCAAGTTACAGGAGCTTTCCCTTTTTCAGAGCATGCCGGCCATTAGTGCTGGTGTCAGCACTGCAGGTAACACCAGCAAGTCCCAGGGAGCTTCAGTTTGGTTATAAAGAGATTTCATCTCTTGGTGAAGCAGTTGGGATTTTTGTATCTCTTGTTAGACGCTCCAGTGCTCTGTTTTCATCTGCCGATAACATACTCTTGAAAAATCCAGCCTACTCTGATCTAGGAAGTGAGAATTTCTTCAAATAGCTAATCAAATCATGTTCTCATGGGTGGGTTTCAGCTCTCTAGTACTGATGAACAGCAAAGTTTCAAAATGTTTATGGGTCAGATAGAGGCAATGCAAGTGCCTCACAAAGGCAGCAGTTGCCATTACAGCATGATTCTGCAGGAGCACTGCCCCTGGCCACAACAGCCACATCAGCTCCAAATGAATCTTCCCCCAACTTCCCCGGAAAAGCACCTTCTCACTGTGTCCCTGTGACACGGAGCACCTGCCCACACATCCATCTGCAGCCCCAGTCCCAGTCCAGCTGCTGCCCTTGAACTCTTCTTCAGCTCCAGGCATCCCCACGACCACCACAGGAAGAACAGCAGCTAAGGCTCACCCAACTCCTCTCTGGGGAAGCAAATCAAAGTCCAGACAGTCTCCCTAAAGGGCACCTGCCAAACCTCTGTGCAGGGCTTGGGAGAAAGACAAAGAAGGAAACAGCAGAAGGAAGATTTTGTTTGCTGCCAGGAACCAGAGCCCAACGTCATGGGGGAAAGAGCATTCTGGGAACAGACCATGGGGTGATAATAACCTTCAAAAGGGCTTCTATGGAAGAGATCATAGAATGGTTTGAATTGGAAGGGACCTTTAAAGACCACCTAGTTCAACTTCTCAGCCACAGGCAGGAACATCTATCACTAGATCTGGTTGCTCTAAGCTCCCTTCACCCTGACTTTGAACACTTCTGGAGCAGAACTGCTTGCTTCTTGAGGGACAGACTCACAAATCTGTGATAGGAAGGTGGACAAGCAAAAGGCTGATGGCTTGGGTCAAATGGGAGGAGTGAGCAAAGAGAGAACTGGGTCAGGAAGAGCCTGTGTGATTCAGCCAAGCACTCACGCAGCGGGAGTGTGAAACGTGGAAATCTCCACATTTAAGAGCGTGCATACGCAAATGCAATATTTTGCAATCCTACAGCACTTTTAAAGTGCTCCAAGTGCTTCATAATTGTCAATTAAGCAACAGTACTCACAAATCAGAAGCATAAGACTGAGATATAGCTATGTCAATTTTTAACAGTATGATAGCTATCATGGTTTAACCCCAGGCAGCAACTCAGACCCACAGAGCCACTCGTTCACTCTGCACCAGTGCGATCAGGGAGAGAATTGAAAGGGTAAAAGTGAGAAAACTCATGCACTGAGTTTAAAAACGGGTTCATAGGTAAAGCACAAGCTGCATACAAGCAAAGCAATACAAGGAATTCATTCCCCAGTTCCCACTGGCAGACAGGTGTTCAGCCATCTCCAGGAAAGCAGGGCTCCATCACATGATGATGAGGTGGGAAGACAAACCCCATCTCTCTGAACATCCCCCTCCTCTTCTTCCAGCTCTGTACACTGATGCCTCCATATGGTCTGGCATATCCATTGGACCATCTGAGGTCAGCTGCATCCCCTCTCAACTCCTTGTGCCCCAGTCCTGCTCACGAGTGGGATGGGTGAGAATACCTTGGCTGTGTGTAAACTCTGCTCAGCAGTACCCAAAACATCCCTGAGTTATCAACAGTTTCCAGAGCAAATCAAAAACACAGCCCCATATTAGCTACTATACAAAAGCTTAACTCTACTCCAGCCAAAACCCACGCAGTAACTTAGGAATAAAAGCTACTTTTAAGCAGTCACATACCCCAAACTCCTCCTGCCTCGCAGAGCCCGGGCTGTGTCCCACAGCCAGGCAGCGCAGCACTCTCTGAAAGAGGCCGGTGTTGAGGCTTTGAATCCAGACTCCTGTTTCATGAGGATTTGAATCCAGTGATCCGATCCTGGCTCCCCAAGCCATGCCTTGATCGCCAGCCAAGCCCCACGCAGAGGTAATCTTACCAAAGTAACACCGGTATGTGGCTGTAAATTGTGATTTTGTGCTTGACTTGTGTTATCTGCCTCCTCTTGCACTCTGGCTGCACAAATTATCTTCAGCAATTTCATCTTAAAGCTTGTGTTTTACAGTACTGATTTCCCTTAAAAGTATATTTTTTTTAAATTTGCTTTTATTAGTTCAACCACATTTGCCAAGTTTCAACAGACGACTTCTTTCTCAGCTGCCTAATTTCAAATTCACCTTTACATACAGCTTAAAAGGGGGCAAAAAGTCATCACAAGTAAGTGGGATGTGATGCTTAACATCAAGGCTTATGCAAATACACTTTAACAGTATCAACTGAGGGTCAAGAATCATGAATTTACTCTGCAACACCGGAGAATTAGAAAGAAAAAGGAAGAATCCTAGCCAAAACTTGGAAATATGTATATTCCTGATTAATACAAGGCTACTAGGAAAAAGCAGATGTGAAGTCACACCTTGTTTTATTCAAGGGAAAGCCAAAGTGTGCAAGAGCCAAAAAGAACTTATTCTACGCAGCGGCAGACTCTGAAATACTGCAATATTACTCCTTCAACATTAATAAAACATGTTGTATACAGAGCTTTTTTTCTTTTCAGTCCTTGAAACCCTGCCAAGTCATAAGCTTTTTATGGGAACATTGAAATGAATGTTGATCAGAGCCATACCCATAAGAGTTTTAAATTTTACCACCACTTAGAGGCAAGGGCTTCCCCCCAGTCCCTCATGCATCTGCAAATCTGAACATTTTTGAAAAGCATGGCAAACTAAAAAAACTCATACACCCTCCATCTATGAAGATACTGAATTCCCTTTTGGATTTCCAGCTGAACTCAGGCCTTGAAAGGATTGTGAAATCTTCCACCCTCTAAAATGAAGTTCCTCAAAGGCAAAATTTTACATTTTATATACAAAAAATAATAGCTACTTGGTAAGTGAAATTAGAGCACCAGAGGTCACCTCATTACCAGGAACAATATATTCTTTTCCCCATTCCTTCCCATATTCATCAGCATCTGTTTTTTCCAAGGCCTAAGCTTTATTTTTCAAAAAGTTAACACTGGCTCATAAAAACACAATTAATTTGGAAGTACAAGGCTCCTGGCACCCAGACAAGTAGTTGATCATTCAGTTGTCTCATCTAATGTGATCGAGCTTCAACCGAGCTGGAAAACTTCATAAAATAAGGGGCTTCTTCCTATCTAATTAACACAGCAATGAAATTTAACAGCCTGGCATGGAAATTCTTTCCAGCATTATGTTTTTGAAATAACTCATCTACTCCCACAGTCTACAAGGCCTTTTACAACACACTAAACAGTAATTTACCCTTTCCAGCTTAAAGGCTTCAATTTGGAATCCTCTGTATCAAACCAAGCAGGGCAGCAAAGATGCTGCACCACAAGACAGCACAAACATCTACTTACCCTGCATGCTTTTACATCTATTCTGTAATTGTAGCACTAAAATCTGTGTTCATTGCAATTTTTATCCATTTTATCACTGACATAAATTTAAAGAGGTATTCATTAGGTGCACAATGCTTTAAATTTAACAGGGAAATGGACAAAAAGTACACAGGCTACATCCAAGTAGGTCTGTCTTTCAGGTCCCTGAGCTGGGAACTTGTGTTGTTTGTATACTATCTTGATTTATGTTTATTTAAATAATGCCAAATATTAGTTTTAAATTTACAGTGATTGCTTTATAAGATGTCTCAAATCCTATCAGGATAAAAAGCTTACACTAAACAAAACAGTTTGTTTATACTAGTAATGCATCTCATAGGAAATACTTAAAATCCCACATGTTCAAAGCAGGACAAAATTACAGCCCATCTTTCCACAGAGGGTTGCTATCTCCTGCTACCAAGAGCCAGAAGGACCACATGCAGATCACAAGGCCTCAGAGTTCCAGCCAGGAGAGACTGGTTTGCAGAACTTCAGTAAAACTGAAAGTGAGTTTTAATGCTACCTTAAAATTCAGACATGCAAACCAATTACTGGTGCAGGTACTTAAGTGTGAAAGCAAAGGCAGAGCAACACCTTGTCCTTCTCTGAAGTACACTAAATATTTACACATTCCTATAAAGATGCCTCTGAACATCCAAGTCCTGTATTTTGTACTCTGGAACTGTGCTTGTGCAAGGACTGGCAGAGCAAAGCCCTCCTCTACAGCTGATGCTCTTTTGTGCTGGGATCACAAACTGAAAGTGGGCGAGATAAATACTTAAAATCACGGATCCTTAGTGAAATCTCCTCAGCACACTTTACAGCCTCTCGTGTCCAGTGACTACACAAATGTTCTCCTCTATATATAGACTGAAAAAATATTCCCTCGGTTTGTACACAAATGACAGAAGGTCGGTTTTGAAGGAGAAAGAAGGAGAAAGGCAGCACTCAATACTCTGAGGATTATTTACGAACAAGCTGAAGCCCTATAAACTTGGCTATTGAAGAAAGACAATCCTCTCTAGTTTAAGCCAAGTGGGTCAGACAGAGGAAGAACCTCAGCAGTCTTCAAAGTCGAAGCAGATGGGGAAGTGAATAAGTGCCCATGTGAGCAAAGAGGAAACAAGATTCTATTCATTTTAGCTTGTTTCAGAGCTTCAGTTTTCTAGATACCATTGACTGACACAAGCAGAGGAGCTCACTTCTGTAACAAGTATTAGAACTGCAGAGTAATTACTTAAGACTGCTACAGATGCAAAAAAAATAAAGTCCCAGTGTGTGCAGATTGAGGATGTTGTTTAGCTCAGTAGGAGGGAAGTAGGTGAAGTGTAAGAAAGGTTCTAAGAGGCAGAGAATGGGAGAAATCTTCCTTGCTTTGTAGCTATGAAAAAACCTCTTGGGATTCTTTATCATTAGTGTTTCAGTATGAAAGATATAAATATTTATGTAGCTGTAAAGTAGGTTCTACTTTCAAGCTAACTGTAACTCCAATTAGTGTGTTTAAAAAAAACACATAAGTTTGCAAGTACATTTTTTACCCTTTTTGAAATAAAAAAGCAGCAGTCCACACATGCCACAGAATGACCATACATCACATTCCTTAAAAAGCTGAAGCTGACCTCTTGGTCCTTTCTCAGGCTTTACATCGCCAGACAAGATCTGGGCCAAGACCATTTCCATACACAGGGATGCATCTCTGTCTCAGGCTAACCTCATCATCCAAGTGGTGAAACCTAAAACCAGCTAATCTCCCCCAGGGTCATGATTGTGGAGCTGGGAATCCCTCCATCTGCCTCAGCAATACAAAAACATCACTGGCTGCAAAATAAACAGCACATGAACCACAGAACAATTGCCCCTCCAGTCAATGCTGCTCATGCCACCCACCAAGGGCTAATAATTTTTTAAGAGATCCCTCCCCCTAAAAAATACTTCATACTTAGAAGAAAGACCTTGTGCAAGTTGACAACACGCAACTTCTTTTCAATCCATCCAAAGGAAGGACTCCCTCTCCAAATTCCTGGGAGTTTTGCAATCAGACAGAGCAGACCTCGTAGGACCACAGAAATACTTTGAATGAAGAACTTTTAAACTGAGCTGGGAACAGTGGATGAAGGAGTATTCAGTGCTACAGCTTGCTAGGGAGACACAGAAAGCCAAGGACATGCTGAGGAGATGCTCATCTTCCAAAGAAAATACTGAGAAGAGAAACAGGCATCCTTCCATCACTTATTTTAGGAGGTGGCTGCTGAGCTGCATCAGCTATTCCACTGGTGTCTCCATGAGTGTTTTTTGTCCAAGACTTCTGCTGGAAGAGCCAGAGCTGCAAAACTTGTAAGAAAACCCAACAGGGAGAGGCACTGAGGGGTTGAACAACACCAACCCACTTTGGATACACACATCTTCACTCATGCAAACTCAAGTGATCTGATATCCAGGGTGGGTCACATGAGGCACAGTCAAGATAGAAATATGTATATTAAACTTTTGCTTGTTTTGCTGTGTGTGTAACTATACGTCAAGAAATTTGCTAAAATGAGAGGTAAGAAAGAGAGGAGAGAGGCTGTGCTATGAGTAACAGCAAGCAGGGGGAACTTCAAACTACAAGCTCTTTAGCTTTTTTTCCTATTCCTATTTATCATACATGCTGAAAAGTTAACTGCCTTGCTTTAGGCAACTTTTTACCATGACCACTATTCCTTTTAGCAAATATATCATCATTCTCACAGCAACTTCAGATGCTTTAAGATATAAAGTGAAGACCCCTCCAAATCTCTCACCCCACTAAAAAAGATCCAACCTTGAAGGACCATGCAAAGTTGCATTTGCTGAAGTCAAACCTTTCTCTGCATGCTAATATAGTTGGAGGAGAAAAAAAAAAAAAAAAAGATATAAAAGGTAAACTCATGCTGGCTTTTTAACAGCATCTGCACAACAGGGATTTTTTTTCTGT
>WBNO01009691.1:0-18314 GCA_013400575.1 Peucedramus taeniatus
TGTGGAGTTCGTGTGTGTATTCTGTGGGGGAATTTGTTTCTGGATGTAAAAACCAAAAAACAGTGCAAAATTCAACTACTGGTCAATACAGATTTGACATTAATTAGATTATAAGCCAGTAATGAGAGTTCTTACATCTATTCCTAATTCGACACTTGGGAATTCTTCACTGGTTTTTGGTCTATATAAAACTGCTTTTCTGGGATTTGACTGTCAGTGTTTCTGGCAGCCACAGTGATGATGTTTGAACTGTTATCTCAATAGCACTACTGCAAATATTTTTAACAAAAAGTGGATGGCTTGAAATCAGTAATGTGAAAGGATATCTTGTAAAGATATGCCACTATCTGAGCTATACAGAATTCACATACAGGAAATGCATGCAGCTAAATATATACTAGTTTAAGTATAATCTGTTGCAGACAGAAAAGGAAGGTGGGATGTATCAAACAAGTACTTCAGTGGTAATAAACTATATTTGCTGGCTGTCTTCCTATGAGAAAAATCCTAAAGCCTATAACTATAGTACGTGTATTTAAATATATGTTAATTAAGCTATTTCAGAGCACATTACCTTTAATTTTCAAGCTCAGTGACAGTTTATAGCAAACTAGTTATAGATAAGGTTATCTTTATGCTAAACTCAGAGAAAAGTGTTGAAAAGGATCAGTAATTCTTGCCTTCTCTGTTTTTAGGTGCTGATATTGCTAATGTTTGTAATGAAGCTGCTTTAATTGCTGCAAGGCATCTCTCAGATGCTATAAACCAAAAGCATTTTGAGCAAGCAATTGAAAGAGTTATTGGAGGTAGGTGAATAGCATCAATTGTTCCTCAAAAGTTGTAGTAGGCAACTTCCTTTTTTATATGTGTTGGAAGCCATGCTTTTGAATCTTTGTCCTGCTCTTCAAGGTTGTTTTTTTTTTTCTCTCCTAAACACACTTGGGATTTAGAAATTAATTATCCTGTCTATATTGCTGATTTCTGTCATAGAGGAAGGGGTACAAAGAGAAATTTCATCAGGACACTTCTCTAATTTCTTCTTCAAAACGGCAAGAAGAAAAACTGTTTGGATTTAGGGATGCTTGTAACTGCTGGTAGTCTGAAATAGTCTCAAAAATATTTTTAAAGTTCAAATGTTTATTTTAAATATTTGAGTATTCTTAAGAACTTCCACTGAATCAAGAAAGTCTTAAGGAAGGACAAGGTTGCAGTTAAACCTGGAAGACGCGAATTTCTAAAACTTGTGGGTTTGGGGGGATGTTTAAACTTTTTCAGTAGATTATATGTATGGCTTTTAAGTATTGCTCACCATCTTTCCAAATGAAGTAAAGGATTTCAGAGGAAAAAGTTCTGTCTGAAACTATTAATCAAATTTATTTTACAAAGGTTTGGAAAAGAAAACTCAAGTACTCCAGCCAGAGGAGAAGAAGACAGTAGCATATCATGAAGCAGGGCATGCAGTTGCAGGTTGGTTTTTGGAACATGCTGACCCACTGTTAAAGGTAAGAAGGCTAATTTGAACTTCTGATTTTAACAGTAGCATGGACAACATCTTTTTCTCTAATATTAAGAAGATACTCAAATATATTAAAAAGCAGTGTGTGTCAATTTTAGAGTACATTTTGGTTCATTTCTTGTAACTTTCTTAACTGTTTTCTAACTTAGCTGTTACATAGTTTGTAATATAAATGTCCTTTGAAAGTGAGAGACCTGTTCTTCTCATGAGTCTGCCTGCCTTGATGGCTGCTTTTTCTCTGAGGCTTTCAGTACTGATCAGTGGTTTAAGTTACTCTTACCAGGTTACACAGGTATACTTCAGGAATATAGAAGGTTAAATTTTAGTTTCAACTTGCTTTCTTCTAGGTTTACAGCGTGACAAGTTGAACATAGAGGAAAAAGCACCCCAAGCTCCCAACCTTGCTTTTAACATTCATAGTTTTGCATAGCTGTGTTTTTAATCTCATCTCAGGCTTAAAAAGAAACTTGTACAATTTACTTCTGGAAGAAAGGTCATTAGTAAACGTGGAAATTCCTTAAACTGTTCAGAATGCTAAAGATGGAAAAATGCTATGTTACAGAGTACATAATGCCCAATACAAAACATTCAAGGAATTGTGGATTTTAATAAAAATGATATTTTTAAAATACAATACAGTTTTTAGAGAAGATATGACAGTGGTCTTACCTTTCTTTTCCAGATTTTCTAGTAGTTGTTATCCCAGTTTAGAGCTAGCCAGGGCTTTTAAGAATAAAACACAATGGGGGCAAAACTGTAAACAGAAATAATGTCTGAATTAAACCTCAAGGGTAAGTATGGTTTAGGTTGTGGTATTAAGAAGTAAGTCAAACTGAAGAATGCTTTATGGTTTTTAACACTGTTTAGTTGTAGCACTGTTACTTTTGTTTGTAGGTATCTATTATTCCACGTGGTAAAGGACTGGGTTACGCTCAGTATTTGCCCAAAGAACAGTATCTTTATACCAAAGAGCAGCTACTGGACAGAATGTGCATGACTCTGGGAGGACGTGTGTCTGAGCAAATCTTCTTTGGAAGGATTACAACTGGTGCCCAAGATGACTTGAAGAAGGTGACCCAGAGTGCATATGCTCAGGTATGGGCTTCAGTGAGACTTTTTTTTTCCTTTACTGTTTTCTCTGACCTAACTAGTATTTTGCTATGATGCAATTTCATTAGAGGCGTCCCTCAAAAGCCTTTTTTTCAGAAAACACTGCATGAAGAAGCATCATGGTGTTGTTTAGAGATGCTGATGACTCAAATATTTTATTTCAGTCTCACAACAGCAGTCCATGCATTAGGCTCTGATTACTGCCCTACATCTGCCCACAGGAACATACATGTTGCAGTTCCATCCCATTGGATTCAATTGCATGTGGAAATTGTTATTTTAAAATGGAGTTTAGTGTTCAGATTTGATCATATCATCTTAAATTTACAGTTGCCCAGTGTGAAGATTCAGTCTGGATTCACACTTGAAATCCAGACAACTTTGTATGACAGCACTATTTGATGTTAGTTAAGGCTATGGAAATTAAGACATCAGTTTGTGTTTGTATCATATTGACTAATGTAGATGAGTAATTTAAAATCTTATCAATGCAATGACTCACCTAAGTGTAGCTGTGGGCTACACACAGGTATGTTACTACATTTCCTGCATCAGTACAAAAGGTGTCATCTCATAAGACACTCTCAAGGAGCAAGAGACATTTTGGAGTACACTTATCTTCCCCTGCATACTTATCCTCAAACCCCACCTACTTCCTGGTCTCAGGTGTGCTTCTTGCTGCCTCAGTTCTGCAAGGCAATGTGTAATTATATCCTGTTAATTCTATGAGATCTTCAGTCACTCTTGTTCAATTTTAAATTTATAAAATAAGTCTACTTACAGACTTTTGTACATGTCAGCCAAAAAAAAGTATCAAACTTTTCTTAAGAAAGCAGGTTAAGATGCTTGGTTCTAATGGTGAGATCTCTTTGAATTCTGAATATTTGTTGTCATACCTATGTGGATCTTGCTAGACTGAGAAGTGCTGCTTTAGTAACCATCAAATTGATAGTAACCATGGAGTGAATAAATAAATAGCAGTTTGAACTTACTTCTGCCTCTGCTGGAGCAAAATGCAACTTAAAACATCTACATTTGGCAACTGGACAAGTCAGTACTGAGTCAAGCAAGATAAGAATTGTTTTCACATTTATAGAGGAGTGTCTTGGGATAAAAGATAGCATATGATTTTTGGACTTGATAGGAAAAAACCTTCTAGAGGGAAAGACCCTCTACTTTAGTACTTAAGTCAGCTTATCTTGATGGGTGAGTAGAATATGCTAAACTTTAGAAGTATTTTGAATTGGCAAAACACTTCTATTTCTGGTAAAGGAGAAGGGTTTTACTGCTTAAGGAAGGCCAAAGTGGTTTTTATATAATATCTTCAAATTTAAAGAGCAAAGCACTATGCATACCACTAGTAACCACTTTAAAATGGTGTTATTTGTGTCCTTCACTTTAATCATTAAAAAGAAATAAGTGAAAGTCAACACACGTGTGTTAACTTCAGTAGACTTGAGTTTTCAGGGGAGGGTTGATGTTACAGGAAAAGATTAGGTTATAGCAGAAGGACTTCTTCCTTTCCTTTTTATTTGCCATATTTTACATCAACATACACTAAATTCTTGCTGTCCCTCCTTTGTTTATTTGATTTTTTTCCCCTTCAGATTGTTCAGTTTGGTATGAATGAAAAAGTGGGGCAGATTTCCTTTGATCTCCCTCGTCAAGGAGACATGGTCTTGGAGAAACCTTACAGCGAGGCAACTGCCAGGTTGATAGACGAAGAAGTGCGGTCGCTAATTAACATTGCCTATGAAAGGACATTAAATCTGCTGACTGAGAAGAAAGCAGAAGTGGAGAAGGTGAGCATTACAGTTGTTTTAGCCAATAAGTTCCAGCTGGTAAGCCAAAATCTGAATTGAACTGAATTAGATTTAAAATAGTGACTATATGAGGATATGAGGAAGTGTGCTTAAAACCCATTTGATGCAATCTTGACAAGATTTGACAGAATTCTCCTTTTGTGTTGGAACACCTCTGAGCATCTCACAAGCATGATTTAACATCCCTCCTTGTTTATATGGTCAAAATTTGTTTGGAAAGTTGGAGGGAAGAGTCTTCCTGCTAATGTAGGGTTTAGTAGATGTGAACTTAAAAACCCAAAGATGAAATACTGGGATCCCAATTTTTTGGGCTGAAGAAGCTCTTGTAAGCAGGGAAGTTCATATGACTTCCTTTCTCTGAATTCCTTTTGAGTGCTAATAAAAATATCTTTGTCTTCTTCCATTCCTGTCCCTTGGCTGCTTGTGGTCTGCCTCACTGCAGCCAAGACTCAGCTTGTGCATGTTCTCTTTCTTCATGCCACAAAACCTGATTACAACAAAAGGATAATTTTCTAGGATAGGCATCCAGTAGGCTTATTGACAAGGAGACAAGTTTGTATGGGCTCCATAAATCCTGTTGTAGCAGGTCAGCACCCCAAAAGAGATCACTGAATGTGGTTTGTGCTGAACAATACGCTCACTGACCCAAGGCTGCAAACTGCCCTGGTGCAGTATTCACACATTGGTATTTTATGGTGCTCTTGAGCTTGAAACACAACAGCAGTCTGACTGAACCATCCCCACTGACTGGAAGGGAACATTTGTTTGCAGCTGTCACTTAATGTCTTGCATCAGGAGCCTTTTGGCAGAAGCAAAAAGCTTCTGTTCTGAAGCAACAGTAAAAGCAACAGTGACCCACAGTGAGGGCACTTTGCTTAATCTTAAAAGCAGAATTAAAAATAAAATTGTATCTGTGCTCCCTAAAAATGCTCAAGGGGGAGAAAAATCTAGTATCTGGTGAACTCTGAAGAACTTGTTTTTTCAATCAAAATTAATCAATGCCAAACTAACTGCCCTAACAAACTCTTTCAAACAGAACAGCCATCTTAGGTATTTGATATGTATTACATAACTTGTTGTGCTATTCCAGGTTGCCCTGCGGCTACTGGAGAAGGAAGTGCTTGATAAAAGCGATATGCTAGAGTTGCTTGGCCCAAGACCATTTGCAGAAAAGTCTACTTATGAAGAATTTGTGGAAGGTACAGGAAGTTTGGATGAGGATACTTCACTACCAGAAGGCCTTAAAGACTGGAACAAAGAGCGTGAAAAAGAAAAAGAGGAGACAACAGATGAACAGGTCGCTAGGCAGATCAGAGGAGGGATGCCATTTTAACTGTGAAGTGTGTGCCCATGGTGACTTGCACTCTGGAAGAGAAACAAACTCACCTAGTTTGTACTTCAAAACAAAAAATATTTATTCAACCAAACTGTATTAGGGATGGGTGGAAGAGTGGTCTCTTGGGATGAGATAAGGATGTTCTGCTTCGGATGTACGTGTGTGAGATCATCAGTTCACTGGTAAAAGGTGAGCATCTTTTGTTTGCCAGCTGGAGAAGCATACAAGGAATTGGAGCTGCAGTGGAACGCCAGAACTGAGCCTCTCAAGTGTTGGAACAGTTCAGACTCATGCACAGATTTTGTGGCACTGGTCTTTTTTTTTTTTTTAAACATCTGTAAGCTTACAAAAATCAAAGGGTTTTTTGATTATTTATTTAAACTATACCTGTATGTGACCTGTTTCCAAAAAGAAAAAGAATCATACAAAATGCATTGTCAAATGTGAAAGTCTGGTTGTACAAAGTACTAGCTTTGCAAAACTATCAGCTCTTTCATTTGACCCTTTCCCCTTCACCTCGTTTTGATTTTAGAGTTTGTCTACAGAAAACTGCCATGTAAGTTGACAGTGAAACTGAACACTTGCTTAAATATCTTAAAATGTACTCATGGTTCAGTGTCTTAAATTAAGTCTGAAACTGTTTGGCTCCTGCAGTTTTACCAGTCAGTTTTTTACAGAGTTCTGTAAACTATTGAACATATGAATGTGATGTGTAAATACAGTTTGAGTCAATAAAAACAGTACTTTTCTGAACAAAGCTTGCCTTTTTTTTTTTTTTTTTGCTGGTTTCTGGGTATAGAATTAAGAACTATGCAAAACTCTGTTAATATAAGGTAAAATTGTTGTGTTCACAAATACAAACAGCAACCAAAACCAAAGGTGATAAAGCAGATTGTCAGAGTTTCATACTCATTTGCTTAACCTAAAGCTATGGGATTTTCCCCCTGCTTAGTTGAATACAGTTGTTTTAGCAATCTGCTTCTTGTTGTCTGCTGCATGCTAACGATTGATTAGTTGGAGAATTTAACTGTTCAAAAATTAATGGCCTGTCTTCCCATCCCAGCATAAGACAGGGATGCATGGGTGGAGTGGTGGTTAAGGGTGGGGGGATGGAAAATGAACCAATCTTCTCTGCTGGACCAAAAATCCTTCAAGGGTAATGAGTCAGAGGGCAAGTTAAAAGGATAACTAGTGACTGATTCCATCTGTATGTTGCAACATACTGGAAACCAGTAGGATGACAAAGGAAAAATTTGTCTGAAAGTTTAGACCCTTGGTTCTAAAGGTATTGAATTAAATTTATGGAAATTATTCTGTTGGATTTTCTTTTTCTTTATGATAGAACTTTTTCCATCTATAATATTACCTGGCTTTATAGTGAAGAGGGATGAGGAAACCAGAGCAAATATAGCTATTTTGGGCATATTTACTGGGCATTTTTAAACAAGTTAAACAAGTTGTTAAACACTTCTATTTATCCCTATTGAATTTGTTAAAGAATGAATGATAAATAGGAAAGCAGTCTGAAAAAAACCTAAACTTCATTTCCTAAATTTTTGGAGTCAAAGTTTAGAATGATTTATTGCAGTAGCGAAATTCTTCTATAAAAGTCAAATCTTGCACACATGATAAAGCAGTGCTTGATTTCTGTGCTTATGCTGTAGTGTTGTAGCTTATGTGTATTCTGCATTAATGCCTTGTTTGTTCTCTTCTCATCCTCCAGTTTAGCTGAACAATTCTTGTCTGGGATATTCAGTTTGTAGCCAGTGCTGAGGACTAGCTCTGCTTATACAGTAAAGGTCAGAGTTCTGCATTTCTTCATTCCTTGCTAAATAAAACCAACAGAAAATTCAGCAATCAACCACCCAGCCCCCAAACCCTTAACCTGACTCTCCACAATGGCACTACCAGGCTCTGAAAAAAATCATCTCCAGGAGATGATTTCTCTTACTCCCTGTTTGTGTCTACTGATAAATTCCACTCCTGTTCAGTTGCAGCAAGTAATTAATAGATGTATAAAAATGGCCTTACTTCTCCTTTACCTTTGTCTCTGTTGTAGAGCATTAACTTGCTTGCTTAGCCTTACATTAGTAGGTCTTAATATTTTGTGCCGAAAATGGCAGAATTTGGCAGTGTTGGGATTTTAGAATCAAAGATCTGGAAAAACAACCAAAAAAAGCTGTTTACCCAACCTGCTTCTGTGAAGAGGATTGCTGGCCTCCTTCAACTCCCAAATTTAGGATGTCAGGTCATTGAACATAAATCAAGAAAATCAAGTTTAGTCTGTGCTGTGGCTTCCAATAATGCTGGATTAATTTTTGTTGCAAGCACACTGAGCAGTGCTGCTTCAGCTACCAGGGCCTTGCGCAGCACCAAGGGAGCTGTTGAGTTCCCTGCTCCTCCCAAGGCCGGGAGAAGGAGCAGGTCTAGATCCCCTTTCCCGAGCTGACTCTGTTCCCAAGGGGTGACCACATTTTCTTGAGGGATACAAATGCAAGAGAAGGAATGGAGAACATAATCTGAGCAGTAATCGTGGGATGCAGAGAGAGCAAGAGCCTGAGGTGGTTTGGTTAAGGCAGCATGTGCAAGGACTCTCCTGACTGTGAGCTGAGGGCCTGCCCCACTCCTTGCTGGCTTTGCAAAGGAGCTGACCTATGGAGTTAGATTCCAACCTCTGTCCTGATGCCACACCCTCTTCCCAAGGAAGAGCTCACCCACTCCCAGTTCCCAAGTGGTGTCAGTGGGGTAGCATCTTTCCTCCCCAGCCTAGCATTGACATGTGTTTGTGTCTGAGCAGTGGGAGCTGCACTTCTTCCTGGGGTCTGGCTTGTCCTGGTAGCCTGCTGCTAGATATTGCTCTGTGGCCAGGTGCAAAGCTGTTAAAAAAGAGAAAAATATGATGGGCCAGGCACAGAAATAAAAGGTGCCAGAGACCAGGCTGAAAAACTAAAGGGAAAATGAAAAGCAGACAGGTGAGGACCTTGAGAAGACGAATAACAAAGCCAGGTGGGAGACTGCAAAATAGGAGAGAAGCTTCCAAGGAAAAGGCAGGAAGTTATTTGAAAGGAAGTGCAACTGAAGGAATTGCTCACTAAATTTGCTACTAAAACAACTCCCAGTTGTATCTCAGGAAAGGAAGGTGATTAGAGTTGGTTGACTGAAGAGGAACAGGAAGTGTTTGTGCTTCCCCTGCCTCTGTTACTGCTTATGCACAAGCTGGTCCTCTGAAGATCCTCCTACTACAGGGTTCTGGGTTCATTATTGTGGGAGGGGTTTTCCCCCCTAGGATCAGATGGAAGAGCTGTCTCTATTTTCTAAAGAGAATATTAGTTTGCCTCTTCCACCTCCACACATTCTAGGAATTCACATCAAACAGTTGCAAGTAAACACATGTGCAAGAATGGGTGAGTCAAAGCAGGATCATTGTGAGGTCTGAATTCCACAGCCTCAGAGTCTGCATTTTGCATTTTGAGTCAAGTGTATGAAATGCAATAAGGAACAGGCTGGTTCACCAATAACTTCATTATTTAGCAATGCCAAGATTTCTGGCATTTTTAAAGTATTAACTTTACTTTTTTTTTTTTTCACAGAAATACCAGAATTTATGACTTGGACTTAAGTTATGAAATCCGTGTTACAACAAAATGCAGTTTCACACACAATAAGATAGTTAGTTCTATTTCATTCAACAGAAACTATGCTAGTGCTTTAATTGGAAAGCCTGTGCCACAGCTGTGTGATGGCAGGCTCCTCCCTTTCAAAGCAAATGGTCAACCATTTACAAAGAATCAACTTCACTTTGTTTAATGGCTTTACTCCAATGGATTTTGCTTTGTATTGTCCTGCACAGCAACTTCTCCTCAATGTATATTGTGTTATAACTTCATCTCATACTGTAATTAATACATAGCCACATCTCACATTTATAAAATGCATATTTAAAGGTGCTCTATGGCTATTCATAAATTCTTTAGGCATCATTAGACATAGCAAAGAACATGGCCCCTATGAATTTGCTGAGTCCTCTATGATTTTTCTAAAGACAATCAGCTGGGCCCTCCCACACTCTGCTTCTGTGCCAAAGCCAGTCTGGTTGGCAAGTTCCAGCAGCTGTCTCAACCTCTGAAGTCACTTTCTGTGAAAACCTTGTACTTGATTAAAGCTAGTTTAGTTCCATTTCTGTGTGGAATAGTATTCGGCAGACAGCTACAGGTTATGTGATTAACAGTTGCCTGGTTTATATACTTCCTAAAGTACTGTCTCATTCCCTGAATCCCAAACTAGCAAAAACATCATCTTGTCAGGAGAAGCAGACCTTTGGAAACTTTACTATGTGTAAAGTTCCTTTTTAACATTGAGCAACAGTTTTGTTTGGGAAGTGCTTCTGAAAGCAGGAAGAAAAAGCAAGAGTTCTTGAAACATTTAAAGTTTGGATTTCCAGAGGTTTTCTCCTTTGTTTGCTTGCTTTGTTGCCTAGGAACTGTTGTAAATAAGAGACTCCAAGTAGACAGAGTGTTCTCTGGTAGAGGCTTTCTAATGGAGAAGGGCTTTTAATTGATATGAGCAGAAACATAAAGCATGCACAGACAGCAAATGCCCAGCAGTCACTTTGTCAGCTGGCTTTGGCAGAGACCTGTCTTGACTTGGCTTTAGTTGTGGCAGATAAACCCATTGTTCATCTTTCATTTTGCCAACTGTTGTTTTTTTTCTTTTTTCTTGCTCTTGTACTTTAACCTTTACCTGTCCAGTTGTTTTAATCTATCTTGGTGGCAAGACATGCACAGCATCTGTAGGTGTGGTGAACTTACAAACCCAGGTAGTGAGATCTGTTGGCACATAGCCTGTGTCCCCTGTCCCACCATGATCTGTGGAATATCTGGATTTCAGGCACATGGGCTGGGTGAGATAAGAGTTAGAAGTAGCATTAGCAGCTGGTGATAGCCAGGAAGACCAGTAAGATATTGGGGTGCCACTTTAAATCCCAGGGATTAATGATGAACACATCATAAATGGAGGGATTTCATATATATCATCTCTGATTATTCAGCAGCAAGAAGTGATGAAGTCACATCACACAAATCCAGCCCCTAGCCTGCAGCTCACTGGGTATTTATGTAGCACTGACTGCCCAGAACACTTCTGCTTGAGAGGGTGCTATTAATTTTTATTTTATTTTTAGAGGACTGGAATCAAATATGTCACTGTTAACAGTTACTGTACAGAATATCTAAAAACTTTTTCTTTTATTATGAATAAATTTTGTTTCTGGCAGTTTAGTATTGTACATTTGGCACAGAATACTTCAAGCTCACAAGATTTTCTTACTCAGAATTGGATGAAAATAGTGCAGCTCTAATTTGTAGATTTTTGTGGCTATTTTATATCTTCTCTTCTGCAGGTTTAGGGATGACAACCCTAAAGGAAAAAAGATCCCAAACTAGCAATATCCTCATTCAGACTCCTAGGCCAAAGTCTTAACTGAATGCCTAACATTTGTCTCATGAATAGAAATGGCCCAATTTTCAGACATGCTGAATATCCTCAGTGATCCAAATGGACTCTGAAGAGCACTTCTAACACATGAAATTCATGCTCCCTTTTTTATTATTTTTTTTAAATTAAAGTATGGATTTACAAGCCTAATTATCAGAAATCCAGATTTGAGAATTTGGCCTGGAAAAATCTTGCACCTAATTTTTTTATTCATTGATCTCTTCTTCATCATCTTCAAACGCTTCCTCTCCATCATTTGCTGTTGCTTCTTGGTATTGCTGATACTCTGAAACCAGGTCATTCATGTTGCTTTCTGCTTCTGTAAATTCCATTTCATCCATTCCCTCTCCTGTGAACCAGTGGAGGAAGGCCTTCCTCCTGAACATGGCAGAAAACTGCTCTGAGATCCTTTTGAAGAGCTCCTGGATAGCGGTGCTGTTGCCAATGAAGGTGGAGGCCATCTTGAGGCCACGGGGAGGAATGTCACACACCGCCACCTTGACGTTGTTGGGGATCCACTCCACGAAGTAGCTGCTGTTCTTGTTCTGGATGGCCAACATCTGCTCGTCAACCTCCTTCATGGACATGGGGCCGCGGAAGACGGTGGCCACCGTCAAGTACCGGCCGTGCCTTGGGTCACAGGCTGCCATCATGTTTTTGGCGTCGAACATCTGCTGGGTGAGCTCCGGCACCGTGAGCGCTCGGTATTGCTGGCTGCCTCGCGCCGTCAAAGGAGCAAAGCCTGGCATGAAAAAGTGAAGGCGCGGGAAGGGGACCATATTTACTGCCAGCTTCCGGAGGTCAGCATTGAGCTGGCCTGGAAAACGCAGGGATGTGGTTACCCCGCTCATGGTGGCCGAGACCAAGTGGTTTAAATCACCGTAGGTGGGAGTGGTGAGCTTCAGGGTGCGGAAGCAAATGTCATACAGAGCTTCATTGTCGATGCAGTAGGTTTCATCCGTGTTTTCAACCAGCTGGTGGACCGAAAGCGTAGCGTTGTACGGCTCCACCACCGTGTCAGAAACCTTAGGAGAAGGCATGACACTAAAGGTATTCATTATCCTGTCGGGATACTCCTCTCGGATCTTGCTGATGAGGAGGGTTCCCATGCCAGACCCTGTCCCTCCTCCCAGGGAGTGAGTGAGCTGAAATCCTTGCAAGCAATCGCAGTGTTCACTCTCTTTTCTTACTACATCAAGCACAGAGTCAACCAGCTCTGCGCCTTCTGTATAGTGTCCTTTAGCCCAGTTGTTTCCTGCACCAGTTTGTCCTAAAAAAAGATACAACAGGGAAAGAAAATACACAAAATTATTGGCAAGATTTGGTATTTGCACGCTAAATGGACTCACATCTGTACCAAAAGCTGCTGTAAATCTGTCAGGTAGATCACTGTGCTCTTCAGTTTTGCCTACAAATATCTCTCTATGTATCAACATAAACTTTTTATACAGTCTCTGGCAATTTTCATTAATGCCTTTGGGTGGGGTTTTTTGGTTGTTTGGTTTTTTTTCTTTTTTCTTTTTTGTCATTTTACCTTCCATAAATGCAAAGATGGCCTTAACGACTTGTTTTGAAAACTTTCACACTCTCAGTCCTGATGATTCTGTAAACACAAGACGACTGCTTAATATTTAAATGCTTTCTGTCTGTAAGGACCATGATGCATGCAAAACTAAATCACAGATACATGTATCTGAATGAAAGTGAGAGGTTCTGGGACTGCTCTTGTGAGTCAAAGAGAAAACATTGTCATTCAAGAATAACGCTGGGCTTCAAAATCCTATTTAACTTGTTATATCAGGAACTATAGCTTTTTAAATTCATGGTTACTCAGCCTGAATGAAAATAGGGATCAACAGAAGCTTCAGGGACATTATTTCAAAAACTTGGAAGTGCCTTTTAGGTTTTACTGATTTCCTTAGAAACTCACTATTCTTCAGGATATGCAAAATTACTTGGAAAATTGGATTACTGATATTTCAGAAAGGTGGTAAGTCCATTCTTTTCTTCCCAAGGCCTCCCTTCTTGTTTTGTGTGCCACTCAGTTTATTTAGATAAACAGAGTGGATCATCTGCTATTGTCATTGTTTTGTTACTGGTTAGATAACAAGGGGGATTAAATTGGATAATCAGGTTTTCAGTACTCCTGTTCCTCACAGTGTCTGCTGTACACATACATTGTGCCACTGAACTCACTTATGGTACTCCTGGGAGTGGTATTCAGACAGAGCAATAGTTTCAGAATTAAGTATACAGCTGGCAAATTCTGTGCTGTTCCCCAACACCTTCCCCTCCCTTCCCATTACCATTTCTCATTTCAATTCCCACGGCACCATGTTGGTGCCAAACATATGAACCAGGTAAACTGCTGGCTGGGACACTTCTGAAATCCTATGCACTTTTTTGCACTACATAAATGCTTGGTTTCCTCTTGGTGCATTTGGTGAGTTAATGCATTGTTCTGTATGTTGCTATATTTTTCTTTCTTTGAGCCTAGGGAGCTCAGCACTTCCTGTCCAGCTGGGCAAAGCACAAAGTAATATCCTTCCAGAATTAAATATGTTTGTAACACCTGCAGCCTGTTTCAGCAGATCCCCTACTACGGACAGGGAAGCACATCAGGGTGCACACAAACAAGCAGACATCACTTCAAAATGCAGAAGGCATTTATCTCCCAATGGACATAAATTCTGATTTTAGAGCAACTATCAACTACTCCTATGGCAACTCTACACTCCATCCACTGGCCAGCCACGTGCCCAGGGTATCCATCATTTTCACTGGTGATTTCCTGCTTCTACACCCAGTTATCTTACACTTCCAGAACCACTGTCTCTAGAGCACTGTAAGAGTGCCACAACACAGAGCATGTAAACATGCCCTGGAAGCTCCAGACTCCTTACCCCGTGACAATACAGTCTGGAGGTGCCATGGCCCTGACAAGGCTGCCACAAACCTGGAAATCCTGATCATGATCCTGTGAAACCCTACTGGATGTCCTGCACTTACCAGGAACCTACCTACCTGATCTCTGAAAATCTAACGCAAACGCACAGAAATGATCCAGTTTTACCAGGGCTAAACTCTCTAGGTGGAAAATGAGCCTGTGCCCACAAAACTCAGGACCTGGCAAATCTTTTGCCCATCCTGGAAGCCCATCTCCAGCATCCTGCCTCTGTCATTTGCCAGGACCTAAAGAAGCCTGTATGAAGCAATCTCACAACTTGTCTGCACTCCTGGCAGCTCCAGGTCCTTCTATCACTATTTCTTTCTCCAACACACTGTAGGATTATCACACACATTCAGGGTGAGCTGCACATGCAGAAAAGCCATTTGTCTAACAGTCAATTTATTTTTTAATCTCTAAAATGGCACTTCTTTCCTACAATCTTCTTTCACTCCTCTACTCTCTTCACTGCTCAAAATAAAAGATAAACCTGGTAAAAGAGCTCAGTAGCTTGCACATTAACACTTAGGAGCCTGGTGTGAATAGCCCTGCTGCAGAACTTGACTTTGACTGCCAGACAGCTATTTTGTGGTTGCCCCCATCAGTTCATACAAATTAAATTGGAGTGGTATCTCCGTAACAAATCTAGCAAGGGTGTACACAAGAAAAGAATGATAAATGCAAAAATGTACAAATGAAAACTGGTTAACAGGAGGAGACACATCAGAGTTCACAGCAGGTCCTGGTCAGAAGGCCAGGAGGCCTACTGCTCTCATACAGCAAGATTGTTCCACCTGCAGTTCTTCACCTTTTAAATCACTACCTTGTCAACATAAGCATTAAAGTATAAGGATTATTTTGTGTCCATCTCAAATTTCTTGCTGGTTTGATATAAAATTCCTGTATCTGGAGTGTGTGACCATGTACTCAATACACCTGCATGAAATCCTGATTGATGGTCCGTGGTTACCTCCTGTGGGGATGTGAGCACATGCAGGTTTATACAAGCAGAGGCGGAAAACATCCCCATCAGAACCAGCCCATGCAGCCTGGGGTACAGCAAGTACAGGACTGCCAGCTTATGCCACAAAATCCTTTGTGGGCCCAGGCCAGATTTTTAAAAAAGAAAACAAAATGCTTTGTTGGCTTTTGACACAGAAGATCATTACTTCAGCGCTCAGCCATTCTACATTATTCAGCAGGTTGGGAGGACAGTGCCTGATGCTGGCAGGGGCCTCTGACAGATACGAGTCGATCACACGCTGTTGGTTCATTGTTATCTTGGCAGGAAGGGAGTACAGCAAACTGGACTATTGTTGAAGACATTCTGAATTGATTTTGCTCTGGTTATACTGGTGTTGTGCCAAACTGTAAAGCTCCAGTTCAGGTATTTCCATAGGTCAGGAGAATTCACTTTCAGAGGGCTTGTGTGGTTCATGCAGGTGAAAGGGAATGAAAGGAAAAACCTGAATTCAGAAACACTTAATAAAGCTGCCTATGTCTATGGCTTTTCTCCCTAAGCTTACTCCTTAAGTTACATGTTGTAACTTACAGCTCCTTTGGAAGAGACCCTTAACATCACTGCCATGGAGTTTACAGGAGACCAACATGGATAGCATAAAAGTTTTAAGTCAAAGACTTAAAGGAACTCTGTATGGCTTTTTCACACCCCTCTCCAACCCAACAACCCAGATTTAAGTTTGTTTTATACCATCCAAATTATGTTTATCTTTCCTCTGTCTCTCCCTGGCATTGTTCCTTCCTTATGTTAACACAACGCACCAAACAGAGTTCCAACCTAAGCTTGCCCTGTCAGGAGGAAATTTGTTTGTGGCTAGTGCAGACTTGGAAACCAAAAGGACATGAAAGTTCTCAGGGTAGCTTTCATTCAGACTTCCCGTTTCAGCAAGTGGCTCACTTAACTTCCACATGCTGTTTCTCCTTTAGTGCAAAGGGACTGATAATGCTTCTCTACTTCATAAAGATGCTCTGAAAGGGTAATGTGCATTTTTAAGCTTAGATACAAAGTACGATGGAAGTCCAAAGTAAAGCAGTAGAAATAAAAACAACCCTCTCCAAGAACACTGCAAAACCAGAACGTCTCCACACACTTTAAGACTGTTCCTCATTATGCTAGAAACTAACCCAGTAACTGGCTACATGTGTGTTTTCTATATTACAGTACTATACTGCAAGGATATACTGAAAAAGTTTAATTACGCAGCCTAAAAACAATTCTGTTCTCCAGCATTTAATGTGAATTTAAGTGAAGGGTAGTCTGGTTGGTTTGTGGTTGAGGTTTTCCCTCCCCCCTCCATTTTCTGCAGAATTTCTGTGCAGTTTGTTGTGAAGAATTGGCCTCAGGATTTCTCTGGAGTTCATATATGTGAAAAGCAAGTGTGCTTTATCTGATTACCATAGGAAACTTCCAGCAGTTTGCTAACTGAAGGAATGATCAACAGAAGAATGACTTTTTCAGCTAACAGGATGTTTTGACTGGCTTACATAATAATTGCAATTCCATTGTTAGCTATTAGGATTTTCACTTTGGAACAGGGAGATTGAATGCTTTTTGACCAATCACTTGGTAATCAAACAGTTGTTGTAGAACTCTGTTTTTTAAAGACAAACATCCACATACCAAAGATGAAATTATCGGGCCGAAAGAGCTGACCAAAAAGACCAGACCGCACACTATCCATGGTTCCTGGCTCCAAGTCCAGCAAGACTGCTCTTGGTACAAACTTGTGGGCTACAACACAAAGTAAGCATGCCCTTAATGTTCAGAAATAAGCTGGCACAGTTATAGCTTTTAATACACAAATATATTACATCTCATACTGTTAGTCTAATACATAGTTCATACATATGTAAGTACTTCCTATACAGAAAGTCATGGTGGTGAAAAACCCACCTCCATAGGAATAAATCAATTCAGCTTGGAAAACAGGCCTGACATAATTTGGACTCTACAGATGTTACATTTTGTAAGCTCTTTATTAGCAAGACGTATCAGGGAGTTTCTGGTTAGAAAAAAATAGTTTACTTGTTCTTTTTAAGAAAGTAGGTAATCTTTTCTGTAAACATCAGGGTGAGTGAAGTGCTTATGTTCAAGTTATCCGCAAGCTGTTTTGTTTGAAGGATTCTCCTCCACTGAAAGAGCTACTTGGTGTACATGGCAAACAGTAGTAGTCAGCATATCTACCACAAAGCACAAAACAAACAATCTGTGTCAAGTTGAATTTGTTCAAGGAAACTCAGGTAAATAATATGAATTAACCTCAGCTGGACAAAAGATGAAATTTGCAGGTTCATGTCCACAGACCAAAGGACTCCAGACCCCCATTTAACACTGTTAACACCTTTCAACAGCAGAGGACTCTGAGGACTTGGATGCCTTTTGCCATCTCATTAATGAAACAACTCTTTATTACCTGTGGCCCAACCCTCTCATTCATGAAAATTAAAGAGAGAGTACTACAGATGCCGGCTCATATAACCAACAGTTTAATTTTGAGTACTTGAAGAAATGCATTTGGTGAAGTAATCACACATTTGAAGAGCAAACGCCTACTGTAGTGTTAAATAATAAACAAACCTCCACCTCCAGACCCTAAGGACAGCCCCTTGTGCCACTTCTCTGTGTCTGGGGAGATAGCACCCGGCCATCTTAATACTTTGTAAGAAAGTAAGATAATATTTTCTGTTGAGCTGGGCCCAGCTGGGGGGGCCGGTGGCATGTGAGGAGTGCGGCCAGATGTGCAATATGGCTTTATGATCCCGTCGTCCTCTGGTTCCTGTGCCCCTTCCCACGGAGTCCTCTATCCCGCACCCCTTCCCGTCCCCGTCCCACACTTACAAGATGATTCATTATAGTAGACATTGATCCTTTCCAGCTGCAGCGCTGAGTCACCGACATAGCCTCCGGCTGGGTCAATGCCATGCTCATCACTTATCACTTCCCAAAACTGGGGGAGGAAAAGCGAGAAGTGGGTTGGGAGCTTCCCTGCCGAGCTCGGGCCGGGGGCGGCGGCGGTCCCGCGGCAGCTGCCGGATTCCTGGCGTGTCCGCCGCCCCTCCCCGCCGGGC
>WBNO01009691.1:19378-82182 GCA_013400575.1 Peucedramus taeniatus
TATTTTTTTTTTTTTGTTCTTGTTTGGTTTGTTGGTTTGTGGGGTTTTTTGGGCTTTCTTGTGCCTATAAGACAAGCTTCTACCTGAAAATTGTAACTGCGATGTCAAGGAGTCTGTGGAGAAACTTTCCTGAGAGCTCATGTCACCACAATGCAGAGTATGCTCTGGGATATGCATGGTTTGAAATGGCTTGATTTTTAATGGAAAAGGAGATTTTCTTTCCCCTCCAAAGAAGAAGCCACTTCCCACCGCTGCTGAATCTGCTTTATGACCCCTTGTCCATGCTGCTGCAGAGTTTCCCAAGAAGAATGTTCCTGCTGTAAGGCCAGCATGACCCTTCCATGGATGTCATTGTCCACATAGCCTATTCCAGTATTTAGCCCTGGTGGGAGACATTCATCTGTCCATGCACATCTGCCCTGCCCGACCCAGTCTCTGCTCTTGTGCAAGAGCAGCCCTGAGGGCAGAGTTACAGAACCTCCTTATCCACTTGTTGAAAGGTGGCCCAGCTGGGACTCCTCTGGAGAACAATCTTGAGTGCTTTCTACAGCTCAAGCACAGTCAAGGTAGCCCTCACCAATCAATGCAAACCTCCAAATAACCCAAAATCTGTGGTTTGGGAGGCCGCCTGCTGCCTGTCTGCCCTTATGTTGCTGTGACATGACCAATGTCAGCTCGACTCTGTGCTCTCAGCTCCAGCCTTGCCTTTCCATAGATGTTTTTCAGCAGGGCTTGCAGCATCTTGCAAATTACCCCCGAGTAGCCCACATGCATCATGCTAGGCTGAGTCAATTCTCTTTCTGACATCAGGGAAGCAGCTGGAGGATCAGGATCAGCATGTTTGCCTTGCAAGCAGCCATTAGCAGAGGACTGGATACTATGTGCCTTTTTCTCTGCCGAAGGACTCAAAATAAGTGACCTTCTGTGTGCGATCTGCGTTTTTGGAAGAGATCCATGAACAAGGCATTATTCAGCAGCCTGATTAGTGAGGTTGGCTTGGACATTGCCTGAATCCATATGCCCTTGACTATGCCTTCCAGGCCTGGCTTTCCCCACGCTTTGCAAACCCTCCCATTTATTGTTCATGCTTTCCATCCTCTTGCCTGTTGCTGGAATGCCAGTTTTTAAAATCCAGTAGGATCCCAGATCCAGGCAGTGGTAAGGCTGGGTGTGTGTCCCCAGTAGGTTCACACACATCCAGATATAGACATGGTTGGCCACACTGACTGACCCAGGCAGAAAACACAGCACTCACAAAAACAGCATTAATGGCCTCATCCTGTTCCCCGCTCTGGCTGATCAGGACAGAAGCCCATTAATGGAAAATAAATATGTATTTGTATACATTTATACGACATGGATCCCTCTATAGCTGGTATGAGACACTAATTTTATTCTGTTGCTAACACCTGGATCCCAAGTCTTTCCAGTTTTTGGCATGTGGAAATGTTATCCCAGGGGCTTACAGTTCCACTCTAGTTGCTGGTAATCAGATCTACAGCTATGAACTACAGCTCCCTTGTCCAGTGCTGGCTTTGGGACACTCAGCCTGTTCAGTAGCTGACCTCTGGATCCCCAGCTGCCTCACACAGAGATACAAACAGACAAACAAGTTCCTCTGGTAGCTAGTCCAGAGTTGTGGCCTCACCAGTAGCTGACCCCACCACAGTCTTCTCAGAAGGTGACTTAGAACCCCTTGTCTCTCCAGCAGCCAACTCAGAGATCCTCTGAACTCTTCGCTTTCTCTCCTGGACTCATGGCTACACCAAAACTTGACTCTCACCTGCCCTGGCTTGCTGTTTGCTAATGACCACACACAGACATGCAGATTCACATGAAGTGTGTGCTCTCATCTCTCCAGTTGCTGCATCTAGGGCACACAGGCCCCTCGTGGCTCCTACCTCTAATTGGTGGCACTCAGGCCACCATACACATATATACACATGGAATATAAATGCCATTCTCATCCAAAAATATAATTTAAATAAAGTCTACAAAGACAAGACAGACTGAGATGATCAGGTGCAAGGCATAGTCAGACAAGCCTACTCACCAACAACTTGTTTACTCCCAATCAGATCACTTTAGCTCTGTATCCTTTTATTTTTCTATATCAAACCATCCTTATCCTCTCTTACCCCCACCTTTGATTCCTCCTCTAAACATCCCTAAAGTTGTCTTGTACCATCCCAAAGATGTTCTTCCCCTCCATCCCCTAGAGATTCCCAATCCCTGCAGGCAGTAACTCCTCTCTATAGAGTGATCCGCAGAGCCTGTCCCACTGAGTGGTGGTGATGGGGGTCACACCAGACCCCAGGCTGAACCCTCACTGACAGGAGCCAGGTCAGAGGCTCCTTTTCTCTTGGTGTGCTGTTGGATTTCTCCCCCTGCCTCTGTTCCTTTGTGCTCCTATCCATTTTTGGAGATAAGCCTTGAATCACATAAGCCAGCAGTAGGTCAAACCCATATGATCATCTGAATCAAATTAGATTTTAAGAATAAAAGTAAGAAGGAGCAAATGGACATAGGTAGGCAGTAAGGGGAAAAAGAAGCAATGAGAGTGTATTGTAGTAGAGCCTTTAGTCCATGTACCTTCTGAAGAGCTGTATAAATTACACTGCCAACATCTGTAATCCTTGAAAGGTTTGTCTGCTGTTTGTGAGCAGCAGTCGGTCAAACAACATTTAGAGGCCAAAACTTCAGCCAGTTTCCCACACATGCAAAGTAACCCCCTGAGGTACATAGAAGGCTGTAGAGCTGTGTGCCTGATGAAGGTCAGCAGCAGCTTACCCATGCATGTATGAATTTGCATGTACAAATGTTATAGTTACATAAGTAACTTCTAGTTTTCAGTCAGACCTGAATCAACTTGCAGCTTCTCCATGTTTTACTGCTGGTAATCTGAAAGAAGACACTTCTGTTGGTCACTGAATGTAGATGTACCTTCAAGTAGTTTTCATCCTGCTTGTGTTTGCTTAATAGTTCAGCTGATTTAGGAGGTGAAGGTGCCATTATAACCTGTGTCCATAGAAACCTGCATATTCTTCTTAAGTCTCCACAGACTTGGTCTGGGATTTTTAAAGGTACTTAGGTGTTTCAGAATCCTCCTAGGTACTTAACTGTTATGGATTACTTATGGCTGTATTTTAAAACCCCACTAAACACCTCTTGGAAACTTAAGGTATTTAAATTTCTCCCTGGGTGCTTCATCTGAGTCCATGAGATTCATTGTATATTTAGATTAATATAGAAACACACTGTAAATTCTGTTCAATGGATTCTCACTTGTTATATTTGGCTCTCTCAGATATCACTTTCTCACATACCTATAATATATATTGACCTCTAACTTTCATAACTCATAGTCTTTTTTAAATTTTGTGTTCACTCCATAAGCTAATTTAATACTTAGAGTACGGCTCTTTTTCCCACCATGCTTAAAACAGGAGAACTTTAAGATTTCCTTTGCAGATTTACTCCCTTCATTGTTGTTCCTTATTTATTTCCTTTTGCAATTTTAACTTCATTTCTGCTGTTAAAAAGAATTAATTACTATATTTAACCTGAAAAATTAGTAAAATGTTACAATAGCTACAAACCACCAGCTCAAGTTTGCAGATTCATGCTCCAGGCAGCCTTTTGAACCATCAGTTTACATGACTTACATCCTCAAGGTATCTCTTGCTCCCAAGTATGAAAGCAAAAGACTAANCCAGTTTACATGACTTACATCCTCAGGGTATCTCTTGCTCCCATCTCTTTGCTTTCCCAAGTATGAAAGCAAAAGACTAAATTCTAGAAGAGGTTAAAACTTGTGTTTTAGGGAATGGCATGACCATTTATGATAGAGGGGATATGGATTAAGGAATACCTGGCTGCTAGGCCATATCTGGATTAGTCTGACATTTCTAGCTGGTAAAAACCCAAGACAAGTTTATTTCTACTGGACAACTCTCTGGTGCTCCAATGTGATGGGTTTCAATGTGATGTGATTCCTTATTCTTGTTGGTCAAAACTGGCAAGGTATCAGAGGGTAGCAGCAAATTAAATGCTCACACTGATCTTGTGTGAGATCCAGCTGCTTTGAAACAGCTGCACACATTCACAGGATGGGGCCATGGGGGGCCGTAGAGCATTCAGTGCTCTGTCTTCAGGTTTTCTCATGTTCTCCTTGCTCGTGCACAGGCTAAATAGAAATGGATTTCTACAAGATGATGAATTTCACAGGCAGGACAAAATGTGTAAAGTGCCCATGCTGCAGAGTAAAAGGATTTTCCAGTAACAGCAGCTGAAGCAACAGTCATGTCCCACAAAGTCACATGGAAATTTGCTTTAATACCCTGGAAAAAAACCAGCAAAGTTCTTCTGTATTTAGCTAATCATGTGATATGATTGTTAAGCTGCTTCCTGCTTTTCAGGAAACACATTTGAGTTTATATCAGAGTTGTTGCTAAGACTATTTCTATTTACTGAAGTTTTTAGGGACGAGAGAAATTCATGCCGTAAGGGAGCATCTAACAAGTTAGCTACTATTTTATTTATTCAGAATGATAAATTTGCTGCATTTTGATATTTAAGAATATGTATTATAAAGCTTGTTAGCACTTACATTAAATACCAAAGCAACGAATATAATCCACAAGATTTACTTTGACAGCTTGTAGCAGGCTAGTAAATGCTAAGTCCATGGTGACCTTCAGGAGGAAGGTCCAAAGATCAGTCCAGTTCCCATCTTTTCTCTTTAGTCTGAAAAGTTTCATGCAAGTTGAGAAAGGTAAAAAATCTTAAAATAATTTTTTTTGCCTGGCTTCCTGAGCATGGGAAGTCATGCTCCCATTCAAGTGTGTACCTGTGTATCTCCACCACTACCTCTTTTTCCATCAGCCTCTTGTGACAAAATCTACAAGAAGCACATGAGTTACAGAGACACTGCAGCTGCAGATGATTCTAGAAACAGCTCAAGAACCCAACAAAAACATTTCAAAGGGAAAGTGAGACAGCAAGACACACAAAGTGAAGTGTACGGTCTGTTAAGACAAACACCAGACTGCACATTTAGCTCACATGTTTGGGAGTTTGTATTCTGCCCAGACAATCCATTATATTTCAGATGGTTCTCAAACAGTTTCTTGCTTTGTCACCCCCTACCCATCAAACTTGTTGCTGTGGCAGCTGTGGTTTCCCGAATTGCCACCTATGCTCAAACACAGTACTCAGGGAGTTGTTTTAATGCCACTCATCTGGCTGCTGTCTGTAGCTGTCAGTGGAGATACTGCTGATGTTTGTTTTAGCCCACAAGATGTGGTCTGAACTTTGTAATGTTAAAGTAAAGTCACTAAGTCAAGTTAGGAGAAAATACATTAAGGTGCAAAGTCCAAGAGACTGTGAAGTGACACTGGAGAAATTCCACCATCTGGTCCAAAGGAGTTTCTAGCTGCATTTTCACACACTTTTACCACTATTTCACAACATGGATGGAAAACTTTAATTCCAACACTGAATGTTCATGTGCTTGAGTACAGGTGCTTTTGCACTTTCCAGCACTTAATGTCTTTTGGTTTGTAACATATTTTCTGTCCTTTGGAAATGAGTATTTTCTTTCAGCCCTTTGTTTCTCCCCATGCTTAGCCTCAATGCTAACAATTACTCATCCAGGACTTTTTGCACAGTTGGTCATAGTGATTTTTATGCAATAGCTGTAGCACCTGGAGTAGAGGGAAGCATGTACCTGCCTGTTTTGTCAGGCAGAAATGTGTGTTTGGTGTGGCTGTGTTTTTAACCTCCATCCTAATCGGTCACTTAGCTACACAAACAAACAGAGCCAGAGAATGGGCTGCACTCTGTGTTCAACATAGCCAGTAAAGGAGCCAGTCTAGTGTTTCCTCACAGCTACAACCAAGACTATGGGAATAGAAAATTAAGACAGGCATTTATCTGTGTTCAACTCTCCAGCCTCTCTACACATTAAAGATTTTGGGGAACCAATCTGTTTGGAGGACAGAGAGAAAACATAATTGAGCTGGAATGTATACCACCCATTATCTGTATCATGTGGTGAGTGAGTGGTACAGCTGTAAGAGGAAAATGAATATGAGATATTGACAGCTTGCTTTTGGAGTTTAGTCAGCTCTGAATAGATGCCAATACAATGCAGAGCTTATCAATGAAGTCCTGATATTTCGAGTGTGGGAGACATCAGAAAGGTCTCTTAACCAGAAGTCATGCTAAAGACTACCAGGAAAAAAAGCATGTTTTGACCAGATGAGTGCATTGATGGCAGCTGGTCTTGATTAGATGGAAGATCTGTCTAACCTAGAATTCCACCTCTGACAGTAGTCAGTGATGGATGCTAGGGAAAGAATGTGGTAATGCTCCCCCAAAAATGCCCTACTACATCTGGCAGTCAGTGATTTAGCCTTTGCTGAACCACAGGAAGGATCTGGACCCCATATTTAATAGTTTCTTTCAAGTATCCTTGAAGTTATGTGATTGCTTTTTAACACAGTTACACTTTCAGCCTCCAAAGTCTCCTACGGCATTGCCTTCCATGCACAACTGAATTCATTCTGTGAGGGAGTAGTTCTTTCTGCTGTAAAGCTGACAGCTGAAATTGGTGCCCCATAACTCTTCTGTTTTGAGAAACAGTGACTACCAGTTCCTAATGGCCATTGCAGCTGTGTGTAAGGTTTTAGTGGTTTTGTTCTTCATTTTGCCTATCTGTCCAAAATTTTCTCAGCTGAAAGTATTACACTAATTAATCTCCCCACGTCTGAGTGTGACCCTGCACTCCTATGATAGTTCTTGCTTATCAGCCTCCTTTACTAGCTCTACTGTGGTGTCTGTGAAGTGGGAATAACAGCATTTAAATCATGGCCATCTTTTTATGCAGTGTTATAGGATGCTTCCTGCTCCAGTTTTTATTTTCTAATATGCCTTGTGTTTGCCCTCTTAGTTGCTGCTGAGCTTTTTCCTTCATTGAGCTGTTCACACTACCTCCAAAATGTCTTTTGACAGCTAAACTGAATCCTGTCACTGGAAGCACAGGGGTTGTTTTTCCTGTGTAATGCAATTTTGGGCATTAAATTTCATCAGGTGTTGTTTATTCAAATTAGTATCATGAAATACTTCTGAAATTCAGTCCACCTGATAGCCTGATTAACTGTCCTAAAGATTTTTGTACAATCACAGATTCACCAGTTCAGTACTCTTTTTCCCCAGATCACTTAGAATTGAGCAGATCAGGTCCAAGCACAACCTATGGATTTCATCCAGAGTTTTCTTGTCTTTTGTTGCTAAAGCATCTTATCCCATCCAGCTCAGTCTCTTCAACTCTTTACTCTCCAGTAAAACCCCTTGCAGCAGAGATCTTTACTGCAACCTGCAGGAGGGGAAGGGGGAAAGATAGATTTAGGTTTTATTGCGCAAACTTAACTTTTCATGGTTTTATTCTCTGATAAAAAAGAAAATAAGCAATAGACCACTAAGATGAAGGGTTGGAATCCTGTTTAGACTGTCACTTATTTAACACTTACCAAGCAAAGCATTATTTGAGATGAAATGTGTAGCTCTCCAGGTAAAAGTGATTCATCTCACTGTGGGAAACACTTCTTCTATAAGAGCAGGTTTGCAGCTAAAATCGACTATAAATTGCTCCAGTCAGGTCTTGGGTTTCTCAGGTGAGTCACAGTTTTCCTCCTCACCTGTTTTCTCAGGTGCTGAGTGGCTCCTGGCTGCCACCCTTCCCTCACCAGCACAGATCCCACTCATCTGTCCCACATGTCCAACCCAGAGCAGCAACCACTCCTAGTCTGCTCCACAGATGATTCTCTCAGATTACATTTGTGAGAACAGCACCATTCCTCACAAGTCCACAAGCCCCGGGACAAACAGCACAGCACAAGCTATGACTGGACAAAGCCTGGCTTATTTTTAACAGCACAGTCCTCAGCACTGTCAGGGCTGGGTGGGTGCAGCCACTGAAGGAACGTGTCCTAAAACTGAATGTACAAAAGCAGCTGAACCATCCCCCTCTGAGCAGGGTACTCCAAGAGTTACCTACTGGGAATAAGGAGAGCAAGGCAACATTCACACACACACAGAGCTGAACATTTTTTTTCTTAGGAAAGCATTCTGCAGCAGTGGTACTGAGGGTGTTCACCCCTTGCCTTGGACTGCAGCCATGAGCAGCACTACCATATTCATGATCTAAAGGCTTCTGAACGCCAGGAATGTAAGAGGTCAGGCTGGCCCGGGGCCAGGACCCAGCCCACTGCTGGCCCTGTGAATAATACACTTCACGGTCGGTTTGCCGAACAGAGAACCAGAATGGGGGAGGATATGGGGCTACAATGTACGCTGGCTGCACAACTGAATGCCACTGCTTTGTGGGAAGGGTGTGGACACACAGTTGCTGCCTGTGCACTGGAAGATTTGCAGAGGGATACATCTCTGTTGTGTAAATTAATTTCATTGTGGTGTCCTGACTCTTTAAATGAACAGGGACTTTATGTTACACGTGGCCTGTATGATCTGTCAGGAACAGGCACAGCTCTAATTAATTAGAAGTGTCTTAGGGCACCAGCCTGGTTAGTATGGAAGAGAGTTATGCTTGAAGTGCTACAGAAACAAGGAGGCTGATCATTTCTGTGTGAAAAGATTTAACATGAACTAGAGCAAGACATATATAAATGTCTTTTTTTCTTAATTTGTATTTGTTTAAACACCTGCCCACCCCCTCCCCCCCACCCTTCTCTCCTCAGTCAAGGAGTATTTTTAGTTTGAATGTGGCCAGAGGAGATCTGGAATAGATGATGGAAGGCCACAAGAGAAACAACATAACAGGTCTCATGTGTAAAGGGGTCATCAGGGTAAGGTATGAAAAAAAAGAGCCAAAGGTATAAAAAAATAGCTTGAAGCTGGTGACATCAGGCACAGAGAAAAGAAGAACAGGATGTAGCAGCTGGAATTTTTCCAGTGAAAGAAAACCAAAATGTCCAAACCAATCAACCAACCAAACCCACCCCCCCAACCCCAAACTCAACAACCTTTGTAGAGAGAGAAGTTAGAGAAAACAAAGTGACTTTTATCTGTTAGATTGCTACTGCCTTTAGTCATAGCTGATGCTGCAAGTGACAAAACCTGCTTTGTTTTCACTGATCACAACTCTTGTGAAATCTGAACATGGCACCGTGTCAGGGCCAGCTAAGACTAGGAGGAATTGAGAGGACTGTTTACTAAATTCAGTGGTCACAAAGGTGGAACTGTTAGAGACAGTACTTATCAAGATGAAATATTGATCCTAATGTAGTATACAGAAAGTGCTTATCATAATGAGGAAAACCAGCTTGATCATCCCATCCAAAGACGAAATGGTTCTTCTGGGAGACTGGAATATTTGCAGCAGCTATCTAATACTTAATGATGTCTAGTAAAATGGATTTATTTTTGAATAATCAATCAACTCTGAAAACACATCATGAATTCTGAAAGATAGTGACTTTTATTTGGAAAGCAAGATCGTTTGGGTGGAAACCAGGACAATATTCTGCAACTGTTCAAGGCAGCTTTTCTAGGAAACTTCCCTAAGCAGGCAAGAAAGCAAGAGAGCTGCAGCTTGGAGAGCACCTACACTGAGCACATTTTGTACAGGAATCACTGAAATGATGGCTTTTGCAATTTAGCTTCTCAGGAATAAAATAGAGTTTACCATAGATATCAGTTTGTCTAGCTCAGTAATAAATCTGCAGTACTTCTACTTAAATTAGATTATTTATAGTTTTCTTGTACATTCTCTCCTGATTTTTGAGAGGGGAGAAGATTATTTGAAAACACTCTTAATAAAGAGCAGCAGCAAACCAAGTTAGGTACCTGTGCAAGGGAAGACACTCTGTAATTAGAAGTGTTTTAAACATAAAAGATTATGGACTTCATGATGTAATTAAAAATGTGTCATAAGAAATTACCTTTAGGACTTTAAAGGACTTCTTAGATGTCTGAGATTTCTCTGGGTCTATAATAAACTGACCACAGACATCATTAAGCTACTGTTTTCTTAAATAGAGTTGTTTGAGGATCTAAGCTTTTTCTTTTTTTTAATGCATGGCAATCACAAACAACCTGTTATAATAGTTAATTTACTTAACCCCCCCACTAATCTGTACATAATGTATGCTAATTATTAAAGCATACATTATTGAAGCATTTATGGAAAACTATTGGTCAATCAATTTTTTTATGTTGAAACTGTTTAAAATGCATTATCCTGATTCTGGAGTCTATTAAGACACTTTATTTTTTGTCTTACATTTCATTAGTTGTTTTGTTTTATGAAACTACTAACTGTACTATTTCAAAGTTCTTTTTCCAGTGATACTTGCTATTTATTAATAATTATTCCTAATCAAGAACACATCAGGAGTGGGGCCTGCTATGAATGATTCAGACTGATGGGTGGCCTTAGAAAAACCTGCCCGAGACTGAGCTTGGTAGAGTGAAAATATTAACTTTGTCCAGCATTTGACTGTATTTTATCCCTCCAAACATTGCTGTGAAAAGCCATTCAGAAATCACTCCAAAAGATTTGTTTCCAATTTTACTGGCCACCATTAGCACAAACACTTTGGGTTTTTTGCTTATTTTTACTTCCAGTGTTTTGTGCTTGTGGTATGTTAAATTCTGCTGTCTGCCAGGTGTCCACCAGCTGACCTCTCACTTCAACCCCTCAACACTCATGGGGAGAAAATAAGATGAAATAGTCTGTGGGTCAAGATAAAGACAGGGGAACCACTCACCAATTACTGACATCAGCAAAACAGAGCTCAGGGAAGACAAATTTAATTTCAGAAAAAAATAGAATAGGATGGGGAGAAACAAAGACAAAACAAAACCACCTTGCCCAAACTCTGCGTTCTTCCAAAGGCAAGGTGCTTCTTTCTTCCCTGTCCCCAGGCAGTGCAGAGGAATGGGGGTCACAATCACTCCACATCCACTCTTTTGTGCTGTTCCTTCCTTCTCCCCATTTATCCTACTCCTCCATGGGCCCTTCCCTCAGGGTACAATCCTTCACACTCTGCTCCAGCGTGGCTTCCTTCCACAGCATGTGGAACAGACTGCCCCAGAGTGGGTCCCTCACTGGCCATAGCTCCTGCCAGAAAAATTGCTCATTTATGGGCTCCCCATGGCTGCAGATTTCTCCAAGGCAAGGCCACCTGCTCTGGGAGGGGGGGTCCATGGGTGGATGTTTTCTCCAGCACCTTCCTCCACAGGCTGCAGGGAAAGCTCTGTCTGGCACGTGTAGCACTTCCTCACACTTCTTTTCTGACCTTGATGTCTGCAGGTTATCTCCCACATTTTTTTTTCAGTCCTTTCTCACAGCTGCAGCACGGAATTTTTTACCTTTTCTTAAATAATGTTTCCACAGAGACACCACCAGCTTGCCTGAAGGTCTCAGCTTTGGGCAATGGTGGGTTCCTTTCAGAGCCAGATGGAAGGAGTTGTGTATGGCACAGAGGCCACTCCTACAGCATCCCTCTAATTCCCTCTGCCAAAGCCTTGCCACTGAACCCAACACAGCTCTGTTTTGTGCTTTCCCACAGCAAGGAACCAGACTGCTTCCCTCACTAGAGGGGAACTGCTCCATGAGTCAAGCTCTGCAAAACTGTCCCTTAAACTAAACACAGGATGTACTTGTTAGATAGAAGAGCAATAGACAAATCACACTTGTATGCTAGCCCCCCTCAAGCTTAAGTTAATCCTGAACTAGACAAACATGATATTTCACTAAACTAAATTTTTTTTTTTTCCTGCAGTCAAATGTCTACTACTCTCTCTTTAGGTAAATGACTGCAGAGAGGATTTGTGAGGCAAAATAAAGAGGTCCTTGATCCTAACAGTGTTTAGTGAACACCAGAGATCACTGAACCCTTCTATCTCCTCTACTCAGTATTTTGTAGTCTTTTGCAACTTTTGTGAAAGAAGGAGGAGAGCAAACCTTTTGTATGAAAGGAAACACAGTTTGCACAGTTTCTCTGAGGCCAGAAAGTGAGTCAGCAGTAGGGAGTTTAGAGCCACAAAATAGTATCCAGTTACTTCACTGCCACAGTCCAGCATTTGGAAATGGTTTGTGCCAGACCATAGATTCATTAATATTCATGATTATTTCAGGAATAAGTTATTCTGGAAATTAATAGAGACAACATCCAAAGCCACTACGTGATTTTATTTATTAATGAACAATGTTCCTTAAAATTGGCACCACACAGCAGAAAACATTGCCACCACTGAATGCAATTTTCACCCATGTCAGTTTTCACAGCAAGCTAAACTACTGAGATTAAAAATTGTGAAGTGGGAAAATACTATATTTTCCCTTAGCAAAACAACAATCCTCACACTTAAAAATATCTTAGCTATAGATATGACAATGAGAAAACAGTGATAAACTCTAAGCCCCACAAGGATACTTGCTGATACATAACAGAAGTTGCATGTTAATCATATTAAGACCTCTAATAAACTTTGGGGCATCAAGTCAAAATTATGCTTTGTACTTTGGTTTTAAACTTTTTTTTTTTTTTACTTTTAATTAAGCAGCTTGTGACTGTAGTTCAAGTGTGATTTCAGGGAAGAAGAACACTGAAACTATTTAGAATTATATTTCTGGCAATTAGGAATTATCATATGAGGTTTTCTTCACATTTAAAATTCAGAATTACCAACATTTCCAAAACTGTGAATACCTACCTCTCTGCACACTTCACTGAAAAAAATTCCAGCTCAAAGTCCAATATTTCTGCTTTTATCTTCCCACCTCTGTAGGGAAGGGATTCATAATGTTTCCTACAGTATATTTCAAAAGAATTCAGGAATTTAGACCCTGCTTTTTCCTCTCTCCCTGGACAGAAGGGCTTTCTCCTGAAAGAATCGGAAGGTGCAAGAAAACATTTGTGGGTTTATGAAAGGAAGGAAATGAAGTAATGATAAACTGCACACAGATGAAAGCTACTAGATTCTTCATTCTGGTCATGAAGAAAGCAACTTTGCTCTGTTTGTAGAACATGAGCAGTGCCTGAATCAACAAGGTCTCTTACTTCAGTGAAAATTCCTTTTTTGGTAACCAGAGAGTAGGACTTGGTGCATTGTTAGTAAGTGATGCAAAGCAACAGGCAGAAAGGGTCCCTGCAAACAAGGAGGCAGCAAACACTTTTCACACCTTCTGCACATCATTGCTCCCAGCCCTGTCTGCAACAGCAACAAGTGCAGGTTAATTGAGTTTATGGGAAATAAAACTAAAAATAAAAATGCCAAGTAGAAAAAAAATCTAGCTGCTTCTCCACATTCCTGCAGTAAAAAGAGTGTGTTTTCAGTTTTTCTGTGTCTTGCTAGATATTGTACAGCATTTGCATATAGTTTTCTAAAAGGTAGATAATGCCAAAGTTTTTCTGTGCTGCATACAATATACAGCTGAAGTAAAAGCTATTCTTCCTAAGCATTCCATAAAAAAAAAAAAAAATTGAAAAAAAAAATCAAACTGGTTCCAACTCACAGAATGACAAACTCCTCCAGTTTGACTCAAAGCCAAAATTTTATTTCCTGAAAGAAGTTGGTACAGTAGAAAATACCACCTCCAAATATTAAGCCTGTGAAAGATCCAGATTCAGAAGCAATGAAACAATTTTAGACATGACTTCCAGGACACTTCTCCCATTTCAAGAAAGTATCAAAACGGAGCCACTTTAATTTAAAATGCAAACAGCTGAACAGAGGGAATTGCTCCAAGATGGAGGCTGCTGCACACAGAGACTTCAGCAGCTCAAGTTTTAAGTGTTAAGCTGTTGAAGGAGAAGCTGCTTAAAAACATTGCACATTCATAGCAGGTTAGCTTTTCAGATCACTGCTAGATTCCCAGATAGTGCCACTGTAAACTGTGGTGTGTTAGTCCTGTAACAATTGCTTCTGGCTAGAGAAGGCTGGAATTTGGGATCTGCACTGTTCAGACATGCACAAGCTTTTGTACTACAGATGTTGAAGAAGCAACTCAAACAAAGCAACAGTGAGCTATTCTGGTTGCTTTACCTTCTTTTAATGCTGGTGCTCCCACCCTAGGCAATATAAGTATTCATAGAAGCATTTAAGAGAATTTGCTTTCAAGAGGTGTGCTTGTTTTAATAGAATAAATGGTCCTGAAAAGCTGAAAAAATTAATTACCATGTCCACATAAAGTCAGTTAAATGCAATTCCTTGACAGGGAAAGAAAGACTTTGGCCAATGATTAACAAGGCAACAATCATTTATGCAGGGGGTGTCAAGAACAATACAGATAAAACAAAGAGGTTATATCAACATGGAAGCTTTCTCACTACTCCCAGAATAGTTTATTGTTTTCTTCTGAAGGACACCTGACAGTGCTGCAAGCTCCAGGCATTCTCTCCTGTGAGAAAGTACAAAACAACAAGTTCTCCCCTTATCTGGAGCAGTATGCTCTCTGCCTCCTCCAGCAAATACTCAGAAGTAGATGGGAAAAAACAGGAATTAGGAAAAAAAGACGCCAAGGTTTTTCTTAGCTGTCTATTTATTTGTAATACCATCACTTAAGAGATGGGCAGAGACCAACCAAAACTTGTGTCCATCAGTCCCTTTAAGCACTTGGGTTTAGGCTGCTTTGCCTCTCAACAGTGATCTGAAAGATGCAGCTCCAGCTGGCATAGCCACACTTATAGTGGGAAGGAAAAAAGCACACAAAGGTGAGATTTGCAGCTAAAAGCAATTTCCCCATGTATCAGTGACCTTTGAAGTGAACAGACCCAGCTAAGGGGTCAGAATAGATACCACCAGCCATGATAATTCATCTTTTCCACCTTTTTGCTTCTCTTTTAGCAGATCAGATCAGTGCAGCTGGTGCACACTGTAAATGGAATTCTTCCTGTCTCAGAGGGCATGGCAAAAACTGTGGGGTCCATAGTGGTCTTGTCCCTTTTGCTCCCACTGATTTCCTCTCCTGCCCCATTGTTCTCTCTTCAGCACAGCTTCTCTTACTAGGTGGCAGCTACTGTCAGGACAGACACACTTCCTGCATCTGCTGTCACCTCAACAGCTTTCAGCCTTCCTAAAGCTCTTCATGTGCAAGCAAACAAAAACCTCAAAAGCTACACCTGTGAACAACCAAAATTGGGCTTTTTTTCCTTCACCAGCGTGAGTCTGCATTTTGACACAAGATGCCTCAGGCTACTTGTTCTCTAATTTTTCACACTGTTGAAGAAAACTTACTGAAAGCTGGGCATAGCAACAGTTCCATAAACTGCAGGAAACATTACTTTGTCCTCTAATAGAGCTGGCCTCGGGAGATTGTATATTGCAAATAGTCACTTCAGAGCATACACGTATGTCATGCAAGAGTAGACAGTGTTCTGCTGCTCTCCCCTGAAACCAAGAGCAACAAAATATCCAGCATCTCTTTCATGTACCTCAAGCCCAACTCGGCACCTAGTGTCATCTTGTAAGAGTAAAAACTACAGAGGCGGAGGTTTAACCCCTGAAAAAAGCTTCAGCAGGTTGCTTACAAGCCATATTCATAAAACCACAGCAGATTATTCAATGCTCAGGCAGAACTGGACATCAGATTCATTAAAAATATATATATCAGGTTCTTCAACTGTGTGAGCTATGATAACCTGAACATCCCGAAGATTTGAAAAAAAAATATAAAAAGAACTATAATGAAAAAGTTTTATTTACTTTAAGGGAAGCAAGGCTAAATCTTAACCTTCTGCTTAGTAGCTGCACAATTTCCAATTAGACTTAGTGAGAAGAGTCAGTCACTGAAGTAGGACTGAAGTTGCACTATGTAGTTCCATTGTCAGCAGGAGTAAATAGGTACACTTCACCTCAGTGTCAGCTTCACACTAATGCCACCACTGTTAAGGATTAAAACTAACAAATAAACAAACCAGCCCCACAGTCCCCATGCCCTCACCTTACAGCCCAGTCTCTTCAGAACCCAAGTAGATAGCCATGAAAAACAAACAAACAAACAACAACAAAACCCCAAAACAGAAAGAAAATAACCACACAAAAACCTTGATGTCTTGATTGGTGAAAAAAAATATTCCGCTGGTTACAAAGCATTAAAGTTTACAAGTATACTTATTCTTCATTTTTAATTGCTGGAGCATAAACCTGCCTCTTTCCCCTTTTGTCTGATTCTCAGACATTTAGGCACTCATCTTTTTGTGGTGCTAAGAGCCTGTGAACATCCAACACTTCATGACTAAGGCCTACAAGCACTCCCAAACAGGAAAAATGTTAGTTCACTTTAGCACACATCCCCCTACTATAACATCGTTACAATCAGAACTGGGCAAGAGAATGTCTTTAAGCAAAAGGATTCGACATCAGAAGCTCAGCTGTGGTCACTACTCCCGCCTGGATCTCGTGCACATGTCTTCTTCATCATATTCACCCATCAACTGCAACATATACGTTCCACTATAGACCAGAAACTGTCCAGTTATTTGTGCTGCATGGGATATTAGCTGAAGCATTTTCCTGGAAGAAAAATCATTTGTTTAAGAAAAAATCACCAGCAAGATGACATCACCCCTTTCCACCCACAACATTATGATGAGTTAAGTCAATATACTTAAAAAAACTCTCTCATTCCTTCTCACTTCTGAGGAGATGGTCATTTTTGTGCCTTCTTTAGAGAAAATAATCGATTGACAGAAAACTATTGGCATGTTGGCAGGACCAGAAATCACATTCAACAAAGCAGACTGACATCCTGCTAGATGCTTACAGACCTTCTGCAAAGCCATCACTCAAACCACCACAGTACCAGAGAAAACAACTTTCCCTGGGAGCAGCATTCCTGCAGCATAAACTCACCTCATGTCTCACCTTTGTCATTTACTAATACAACCCTATATGTATCTTCAAGCCACAAATCTAATTAAAACGAATCAAACCTGATTAGATCTGAAGCTGAACAATCACATTACAGTGGGTACTCAACAGCAAAACAGGTGAACCAGGAATATTACTGCTGGGCAAGCTGCAAGCCTTAGGAATGCTCAGTTCACAACTATCTTATTTTCTAAAAAATTTGATATAATCAGCATTCAAGTACATAGTGCTGTGTAAGAATCTGTACAAATCCATAAGATAACATCAGATAAGTATCAGAGGTTGACAATGTAAACTGTGGATCTTCACAGGGGAAGAGATAGTCATATCTGAATGGTCATTTATTCAACTTAGTTGTAACTGCATCTTCCATTCTGCAAGAAACAGGGACACAAGTACTGAGAGCTACATTTGGGTCTCACCCCCCAGAAGTTAGGAGGGCACTCACAAATATGAAGCTGAGGCATTGGGAAGCAGTACAAAAAACTGGAACCATTCCAAAACTGGAATGGGATCAGTTTCTGAAGATACAGAAACCAGATCGGTCTCTCTTCTGGAGAAAAAAAAAAAAAAAAATAAAAAAAATCTCCTGAATTCTTGTCTAAGAAAGCATGCAGCTGTGACCCCTCTGCTTCTATTCACTTGTCCTTTGAGCTTAAGCAGAGAAGGAAAAATCTTCCTACAAATTCATTTTAACCCCAATGTCATGAAAGTTTTGCAGCTGAAATCCAACACCTTGACATAGCAGAATACCCTTAGAGCCTGTGAAGCCTTTAAGGAACACTGTACCCTTATTCATGCTTCCCACACGTGCCACTGCAGCCTGTTCCTCCTCCACACACAGAACAGGCCAAGGAGCTTTGCAGTTGCAAAGAAAGCTGCACCTGGTGCTGGCCTTTGGAGCAGCTGCAGTGTGTCACTGCACACAAGAGCAATTGCCACTTAAGCCACAGAGCAAGTTATTTGTTGAACTGGACATTTGATCCTTCAGTCGGACACTACAGGGAAACACCACGAGGGGAAATGCACTAATCAGACCTGGCAGGCTTCCAGCCCCTCCCATCATGAACAGCTGCAGCATTTTTCAGTCCTTTCTCTCCTCACTCAGCATATAGGCTCGGGGAGAGGGCATCAAAGTTAGCAATCTGGAACTCATTAGCAGAGGGACTGCACCAAGATCCTGACATCGTCTGTCTCTGATTCCAACAGCAAGTTGAGACAGGCCATGTCACTGTTGTGTTCAAGGGTACCCAAGGTTATGTCTTCTGTCACCCTGTTCTTTGCTAGCAGACTGTCATCCCACCCTGACAGTGACACTTTCCTTACAGTTCAATTCTGCAACATAACAGAGCTTCCAGAAGAACCCCACAGCTACTTCAGCTGTTTGCCAGTACTGCTCCTTTCTCACCAGCTGTCCTGTCTTGGCAGGGAGGCAGAATTGTCACTTCAAACTCTCCTTAGCAGCACAAGTTCCAGTGTTGATACCCAGCTCCATAGCAGGCAGTCAGAGATCAGAGTTTGTTTTGGCTCAAGAGAGTTTGACAAACATAAGAACTGGAGGAGTGCAGCTGTCCAAGGGCAAAACTCTGCTTTGAAGAAACCCTAGTGAAGTCAGGGTTACAGGTGAGTGTAGCATGTAGCTGGATAATCACTTCATCCTGACCAGAGAGGAGTCTTATCTCCAGCCACATCAGCTGTAGCCTGAAAGATTAAGGACCACCAAGAAGAGTGGGAGAGGTCAGTGAGACTGAAGGACAGGGAAGAAGATCAGCATTACAGTGCTTGTCAGCATACCTGCATCAGGAAAGGAAGGGCTGCTTAAAGACTTCATCTAAAGGCCACATGTCACTCAAGACAAGTCAAAACTTCACTGATGAAATATACATCTGTCTGTCAGATCTGGTCCTCAAGTAATAAAATGCAGCACAACACTGTGTCTCAACCAGAATTCTGAAAGTCAGGTAGAGAAACTTGGGGTTGCAGCTTAAACAACTGTCAAAGTAACAGCACCTCTGGGAAGGGGTCTGAGCTCAGGAGTCTCCTTGAGCCAGGGCAGAACACAGCTGATCATGACAAGGCACCAACTTTCAACTCATTGCTGAAAACAGTGAAGTGGACAGGTGTTATTTTGCCCCTGAATAAGACAGCTTTTCCCAACAGCCAGCTCTACCAAACTCACAGCAGATCAGTCCTGCAGGAGACAGTGATCCTTGACAGGCTCCCTTAGCTAGCCTAGAGACCACACCAGCTGGCTTAAGAACAGTGATATCACAGTCTTACTACAGGTGACAAATCCACATTAGGAGAGCAGAGTGTCATCTCCCTTCCATTTTCTCTGGCCCCCATGTAGCTCTAGTGGTGAATCTGGCAAGCAGGAGCTGCAATGTCTGAGCAAGCTTTCAGACCCCTGACATTAGATCTCAAATTCCTCTCATTTCATCCCCTTGAAGTCTCCTCTTCAAAGAGCTTCTTTCCCCAGCCTCCTGCATTCTTCAGACAAACAAGCCAAGGAAATGTGAGGAAATTCTCCCAGCAGAACAAAGAAACCCTACTTACACCCTTTCAGTAAATACAAGCTGATAAGAGTTTTGCCTCGACAGAAACTTAAGATTCCATCATTAAAAGCTTTTAAGAAGTTTTTTACCAGTCAGCTATCCACCTTACAAAGAAAGGGTCAGCATATTGGCCAGTAGGTAAGAAATAACAAAAATACTGATTTTATAAACACACCTGCTTCACAGAACCAATAGCAAACACAGATTTTTACATTAACACGTACACCTGACCCGTAGTGGAAACACACTCACCGCAATACACTTTTTGCTCCCATGCATTTGATGTCATATGAGATAGAGTAGATCTCATAGAAAGTTGCCTTGATGTTTAAGCAGCCAATAAAATCCTTAGGGTTCAGTTTGTACAGATCAAATGTGATGTTAGCTACTCCCATTTTCTTCTTTTTTCTCACGGCGACAACTCCATTTTTTGTCTGATTTAAAAAAAGAGAGAGACAGTTTGTACCATGACACAGGAAACTACAACAAGACAATTGTTCAAAGTGCAGCTCTTCAGCAGCAGCTTTGCTTATTCCAGTCTTGGGGCTAGTTCTTGGTCAATTCTAAACTAGAGTTAAAAGCATTAGCACACAGAGAAGGATGTCTGTAGCTCATGTATTGTTTTTCAAGTCCTGAACAGGCTTCTGAAGTTTTCCAAGTAGACATTAGAATTATAGAGTGACAGAGCACCTCCTAAATATTTATTTTCTGTCCTAGAGCTTCTTCAGAGTACACTGAAGGCACAGGTATTGCCACTGGACAGTGTTCCTGCCATTTATTTATCCTGATACATTCTGGCTGCTCTCTGAGCGGCCACATAACCTCTCTGAGGCCACCAAATAACCAGGATGACATCAGGTCCTTCTGTTTAGTCAGGAACACAATACTGATGAGCACTCTTGGAGACAGCTACAAAGATGACATCTGTGAAAAGTCAGGGACTCATTTCAAAACCTGGCTCACAACATCTCTTTCTTCCTACTAAAAAGAAACTCAGGGAGGGAACCGCTGCTGATTAGGGCAAGTGTTTAATAATGAGATTTTACAAGGAAAAGCAAAGGAGAGGGAGCATAGAAAGTCATCTTCCACCTTAAATGCCCCCTCCTTTATTGAAAGCAGCCCTTGTCTGCTGCAGGGTGTGTGCTTCAAGAAAGGAAAAACAAAAAGAAAACAGCAAAGAGAACCCATATTCACAGAGACATCTAGTGGATACACGGGATCCTCTGCTCAGCACATTCCGCTCAAGGTTAGCGACCTGGCAGCTGCCAGGCTGTTTTCTGCAGGCTAAATGAAGCAATAAAGTTGTGTAAGTCTGGGCCTTTTTGTACTTGACACTCCAGCCCTCAGACAGTGCCATGATAAGTCAGACAAAGTTAAACACAGCAGTATATCATTAGCCAGCAATTTTATGCCTGTTTTACTTTGATAACCTCCAAGCTCCAGCAACAGGGTCCCCTATCAACAACAGCTCTGGACATGTATGAGCAGCTTGGAAGCATCTTCCCACACCCCTCCCCATTAGCACCCAGGATATTTGGATAAAGCAGGACAGAGCTGGTGCTACACTCCAGGTGACTGGTGAAGCTGTGACAATCCCCCTGTTGTCACTCAGCACATTCTGAAGAGGGGCTGCCTTCAAACTTGTGCTGCTGCAATGCCAGACAGCAGACAGGGGAAAGGAGCATGGTGGAGTCACACCCTGGCTGCAGCTCCTTTTCTGCCCTTGGAGCTGGTGCCCCAGGTGCAGAGCTTGAAAAACCAGTGAGGTATTTGGGGGGAAAATGTACAGGCTGCCCACTCTGCAACAGGAGACTGGGAAAACAGGGCCACGTGATTGAGCTGTACATGTGCAGGCACAAAAATTGTGTCCCTGCTTACAGCTCCACAGCCAGCTCTGCACCTGGTAGAAAAAATTCTGATGTCAGCTTTTTAGCAACAACCATCTCATGGAAAAACAGTTATGACTTTGACTCTATGTCATTAATGTACAGATGACTATTTCCCCATAAAAGAACTAATTGAATTTATATGATTAGAAGGCTAAAGCAAGCCAGTTTTAATAGTTCTTAAATATCTTGAAGCATGCAGACTAACATTAGGTTCTGATGCCAACTTCTGGCTATTTGCAAAATCAAACAAGGCATTTCTCTAACTATCATTAACTATTACTGCCTTCAGATGGCAGAACCTGCTTTATATTTATTTGAGCATTTTTACAGTCTACATCTAATCCTTAAAGACACTATTTTTTTAACTTCTCAGAGTCAAAGTCCTAATTTTCTTTATGTTACAAAAAGGCTCAAGAACAAATATTTCTGAGCTTTTCCAAAAGCAGGGTCTTTTCCTTGTAAGTCTTTTCAGTTGTAATGTTTTACTTCAGTTCCTGATGGATTTTGCCAACAGATCTGTGTCCAAACAAGGGACAATAAGAAATATGAACTTGATTTTTCATCCAAGAAGGCTCAACAAGGAGTTTACACCTTGCCTCTTCAGAGGAATTTTTCTTCCTCTTCCCAACAATTTTAGCAACCACAAATATTCCTCCATCCATTTCTACTCAAATGAGAGAGGAGCAGTCAACACTTACTGGTGTCCATTTCTGTCCATTTTCTAGAACCATGAAGTGTGTATTGTCATCCAGGGACCTGAAGAACTCTTCTGTGTCCACAACTGTGCCATCTTCCTCCAAAACCAGAGTAACTATTCCAGCAGTTATAACAAAAGCATCTAAAGTCTGAAAAAAAAACCAGGAGATTTCAGCATTCTAAAGAGTTCATAATTTCATATTGAGACTCGCTTATCTGAAATACTTCCCCAGTGATGGTTTTTTAGAAGAACAAGATCTGTGGGTTGTCTTTCTGGGATACTGTATTTCCCTGTAAGTTTCAGTGAGAGTGGGACTGTTTGCTATACCTTGCTGAGGAGCTCTTGCAGGCTGCTTGCAACAATTCCTTTCCGGCTGCTTCGGGAGGCATTGGACACACGGAAAGGGCGCCCTGCAGGCATGAGAGGAGGGAACAGGGTCTGCTTTGTTACTGCTCCTACAGAGGCTCCCATGGATATGAAAGATCTATGACAAATAGAAATTCAACAGAGTTACAAAAACAGTCATGTCAAGTACTGCAAGAAGGAGGAAGGCTGTTGACATAATCACATTATACAAGTAATTCACAGATCACATTAAGATTCTTTGCGCATCATTTCAAAACTAAATACTGCACAGCCCTACAGATATGTTATCCCTGAACTCTCTCTTGCCCATGGCATTTGGAAAGACTTTTAAAACTAATACAATTTCAAGCAGACACCTCCAGCTCGGCTGACGTCAAGGTCACAATCACAGTGAAGCTGATGGGTTGTAAAACTGAATTTAAAAGGCAGCAGCTCTTACTGCATTCAGTTACTTAGCTCATTCTCTTTACTTACAAGATAAATACCCAGTGAGATACATAATTAGTTGAAAGCAATCGTGTGTGTTAAGATATAGGTTTGTTTTAGGAAGACTGAAAGTACTACCCATATTCAAAACACCTGGTGGCAGAATGCAAGCAGAGCTTTGTGATACAGTTACACTTGACTTTGAAGAGTCAAGGCATTTGTTTGTAAATTATATCTGCAGCCTATAAAACTCCATCTGGTTTTGAAAAACACAAAATAAGAGGCTTGTATCAGAAGGAGCTAAATGCAATCAAAGTTAATATCCAAGTACATAAATACGTAGTGTTGGAGCAGGCTGCCAGCGAGGCTGGAAGGATTAAATCACTTTTAGGAAGAGGTTTTAGATTTTTCTGGGTAATTGCATATTTACCTTTGGTAAACCAAGCACATAACACCAGTAACAGCCTACTCCCACACCAACATACAGATCTGCTCTCATCTACACCTGGTGACAATTTTTTCTGCCAAATGACAATGGCTAAGTCAACAGTCAGCTTGCCAAAAATGGCATTCTGCCCGACACCTGGGAATGATTGATTTCTAAGTCTTTCAAAGGGAGGCAATATTTCTCCCACACTCCTGGACTTTACCCTCTGTATACACCTTTGGCTCCTTCATACTGAATTGCTCAGAGGTGGGAAAGAGATACATCCCCATTTTATTCTCCCACATAGGTGTGAAAAGTCAACTTTGTGTAGGAAAATGTATTCTCAGACACTTTCACTGAGGGTAGAATGAACTGTCAGCTTTTATTTGCAGCCAGAGAGTGAATACAGGACTCCCTAGAACAACAATGAGATGGTATAAAGTTACTTGACTTATGATGCCTCAGCCACACCTTTTATGCAAATCCACACCAACCATGCAGAATAAATATCTTTTCCACACCTCTAATCTGGTCTATAAGCACATTTTTGCAATGGACAGAGTGTCATTTTTGTGCCTGACTGGATTCGGATTTCAGCAAATAATTTGTTTACTGACCTTATTCTGAACCACTCTTCTGGGCTATCACCTTTCCCCTAAACAAAAAGTTCACCTTCCACAAAAACTCCTTGCCATTATCGGAGCTATTCTTTTTTTAAAGGAGGACGATGTTCAGCAGTTTTGTTCCAGCTCATGCTGTTACTTTGCTGCTAGTCCTGGCTATACAGTGGGTCCCTGGCTTTCACCATTTGGCATTCACACACACATGGCTGATGGAAACCTCTGTCCTTCCTGTGACAAAGCTGGAGAGGATAAGCAGCCAGCTTGGCTTTCAGGAAACAAGCACTGTTTCATATTAAAGAGCTAATAAGCACTATTCCTCCTGGAAAGGGGGAGGGCCAGGGAGGAGGACAAGGAGACAGTGGCACTGATGAGGACATTGGAGCTCCTCAGAAGGGAAGCCTGCTAGGACAGGCCCTGTCAATCTCTCTGCTGACTAAGTTAATGGGCCCCCAGTCACCCCACCAGTCGTGGGCAGCTCACATTCTGAATCACTGAGTCTCTCCCTCAGGAAGGAAGCCTGCTCATCTACTTTGGGGCTGGTGACATCACTTCACAGGGCACCCTGATGTCAAAAAGTGCAGCACTGGGGTTTCAAGAGCTTTCACAGCTGATTACACCTCACTGCCTTTCACAAATTTCAAAACTTTCATGTAGAATAGTAACCTGAGTGATACATATGTGAGTACTTAAATTTTTTTTTTTTTTTGTGAGGACAGTCAATATCAGTCCCATTGAAAAGTTTTCTTTCTCACTACTTAAGCCAAGCTGCCATTCACAAAAGACAAAGCATAAGGGTAACAGTCAAAACACACATGCTGACAAAAGAATGAAAAATGTTAGGGACACAGCCCATGGGCAGGACTTGAGCTAACAGGGTTCACCCCAGCCAACTCTACAAGCCACACTTTGAAGCTCTGAGCAGAAGTTTCTCAAGGAGTCAGGATCAGCCACCTCACACTGCTGCCCAGTTCTATCTAAAATCAGAGCAATAAAACAAACAGATTAATAAACCAGGGCTTACATTATCACCACCAGACAGTCACTAAACAGGAAAGATCTTAAGAAGTTATTTAACAGTGGTGAAATTTCACTGACATTTTGATAAAACCTGTCAATATAAACTTTAAACTAAGCCTGGTTATAAAGAAGTGAGTCTGGGCTCCAGGGCAGGCTGAGGTTTCAGCTAATGAGGAGACAAAAGGCAGGATGATGAAAAGCAGCCAGATAAACAGAGTGTGAACCCTTCCATTTCTGGGTCCATTGCTGAAAGCTTGTTTTTATTTTGTGTGTCACTCTCCTTCCTAGATCATAGGCTCAAACAGGTCAGCCTACATTCACAGCTCTTAGAAAGATCCATTCTTGTTGTAGCTGTCCTCAAAACATAGACAAACCAGTTCCTAATACAGGGAATTCCTCTGCTAGACTGGAGTTACCAAAAATAATTTCTTATTGAAAGCTGATCAAGCTAAGCCATGAAACAAGTGGTGAAAAGGTTCTAAGGAACTAAGGTGCAGCCCATTTTACTAGAAAGTTTAGTGACATGTTAAATACAGACAAATCCACTATTGTTTTATTAATTGTTAAAGCCAAAAGGATCAAGTCCTAGCTCTTCTCTAAAGGAAGTAGGAATCCCACATCCACGGAAAATACAAAAATATTTCATAATTGAAAGATCAAATACCTTCAAAGTCTAGCATCTTATCCAGTTTGTTTTGGATAACTACAGTCTGCTAGAGAGGGCTTCACAAATGCTGCCACAAGCATTCACTCTAGTGCCAAATCTGGCGGGAGAGATGAATTAATTCTTTACGAGGACGCAGGGATTAAAAGCCTGCCTTGAGCCCTGTACACATATTTCACTCTTTATCTTTGTTTGCAATATGCCCCATATGTTTGTCTAAGAATGTGGTGCAATGGTCTTCAGCCTCACTCAGAAAAATCAGCGTTGCACAACACACTCCAGGATACAGCACGGATTGATGTTTTGAGGTTAGGGTTCACCGGCAAGGACAGCAGCAGCAACAGCGAGGCAAAACAAGAGAAAACAAAAAAATCAAAACAAAATAGGAAAAGCGCAGAAATTAGTGAGGAAACTTAGGGTTCAATCAGGTGGCAGCGTGGCTCTTCTGCTGACACACGATCTGTGGAGGCGCCCCGAGCGCAGCGGCAGCGGATGGGTTTCCGAGCAGCGCGCAGAGCTGAACCTCCCCGGCCGCGGCTGGCTCTGTGACAGCATCACCGGGCTTGGGGGCAGCAGCCTCGGGCGCCGAGGGGCCGCTGCTTCTCAAAGGCAGGTTAGGCTGCAGGGCTCCTACCTGTGCTTTCCTCAGCAGAGCTTCGGCCGGCTCGCAGGGCTGCGACAGTGCCCTGACCCGCTTCTCCCACGCAGCGTCCATCGGGGTTAATCCCCCACCAGCCCCGCCCGCCCCGGCTGCCCTCGCACCGCGCCCCCTGCTCCGCAGCGCTAGAGCCGACCAAGGGCTACTCAGCCCCGGGCATCCCCGGCGGCTGGCACAGAGAAGGGGACGGAAAAGGGGCGGGAGAGTCCCCGCACTCACCGCAGCAGCGATCCCACGCAATCCCGTGCCACCTCCATGGCCCGCCCGAGCCAGGGGCAGCGCCGGTCACGGCGCTTAAGAGCATCGGGCGGGGCTCCTCCTCCGGGCCTGGCCCCTCCCTGCCCGCCTTCCCCCCGGCGGCAGCGGGAGCCGTGCCCTGGGACAGGGAGCACGGCCGGGACAGCCCCGCCGCGGCTCAGCGCCTGGCCGCGGCCCCGGGGATGCAGCAACAGGTGCCAGGGAGCGAGCTTTGGAAAGGGATATGTCTTCACAAGTGCCTTATGGTTTACCTGGGAAGGGAGCGGGAAAGGTTTTGTTCAGCGTGTGTGGGGAATGCGCTCCACACGTTAGCTCGGTACAGCTGGTGTAACAGTGGAGGCCAATCTCATTTGCGGCCTCCCGGCATTAGAGCAAATCAGCAGATTAAGTGTCTCAGCTTCTGATTTTAGGGCCTGTGAATAAGCTTAGAGCTCGGATTAATGTGTACAGTAGTGGAGGTATTTACTGTTACTCCTGCAGGCAGGGGAGCAGTGGCTTCTGTTTACTACACAGGAACAAAGGCAGTGTTTCCTGTTCACATGGACACAAGTCCTGCACAGTCCTTTTGGGCTCTGGAACCAGGTTCTGGTGCTTACAGCTTACAGCAATTATTATACAGGAAATTAGAGCCAGGAGTATCAGAAACTGCCTCAGGCAACAGCCTGACCTAGAGCCAGGAACCCTTGCCACTGCTGATTAGGGAATGACTCCAGAAGCCCTTGCCACCAGCACTCAGGTCACCCCCAGGGTCAGGAATAATCTGTTCCTTGGTTGCCAGAATTGCTTTTCCTGTTTAGGGTAGAAAGGACCACTCAAGACACCTCTTTCAGTCCAGGTTTCTTTAGCAGGCAGTCTGACACCTGCTAGATGTCTTCTTCAGTCCTCAGCATCTGGGGTCTTCATCAGTGATTAAAATTCAACTTTTTTGGTCCAGGGCAAATTGCTTTCTTGGATGGCATCTCCTCTCCAGCCTGATAAAACAAACAGCTCCTTTCCTCAGAGCACACTCTAGACCAAGAAACTCGCCCCTGGGAAGCTAAGCCCAGACTTTTATCTCTTCCTCCTCAAGCTGCTTAAGTCTTGCAGGTGTGTAGGGATCCTTCTCATATGTTGACCTCTTTTCCCCGTTTCCTATGGCATTTAGTTTTGTTACTCTTCTGCAATTAGTCCCTGACAGCATGTCATAGAGAGCATAGCGAGGGGCAGTAAATAGCTCTTGAGCAGTGGACTCCAAACAGCCACTTTTCCCCTGGATCTATATCTTGTGGTTGATTGTGGGGCACAGCTGATGTTGAGTCTGAAAAGTGATGCATTTTTAAAGAGCTCTTGACAACAGTTTTTCCACTGTCAAAAACTTGTGTGTATACTGTAGCTTTTTCTGGTGTGGAGGGAGAAAAGGGAGAAGAAGGCATTTTGTCAGATGGTCTGTCTCCTCCTCTGTCTGTGGAAGGAAAGGGAGAGTGCCCCTTAGAAATCATATGGAAATTGCAATAACTAGAGATTATCCTGAACAGGCTGGGATACAAATGTCTGTAGGAGGTGGAAATTTTCATCTTGCAGAAGCTCGATTTTTCTCTGGTGACATGGCTCTCCCCAAAGTTCTCTGCAGAGACGCCCAACCAGTGCAGCCACTGCTCAGCAGCCCCCAGGGGACATGTAAGGCCTGCCACAGCTCTGAGCTTTGCAAGGACAAGCTCCCCCAGCAGCATTAGTGCTTTGATTTGCATTAGTTGTTGTAACTAATGCAAACACAGATGCCTAACTAATGCAAACATAGCTGTACAAGAGTAACAGGAAAAACATGTCCTTTCAAAGACTGTCCTCATCTGAAAAGAAGGGTATTATCTCTACTTTTACAAGCTGCATAAATACTCCTTGCTCCTTTTTTTTTTCCCTTTTTCCCTTTGCTGCAAGCAGCAGTAAAACCATCAGATGGGTAAAATCACTGACGTAGGAGCTGGGCTCTTGAGAAATAAGCGTTTTTGAGCAGTAGCAAGACAGGACACAGATGGGATTTGCACAAAACCTGCTGAAGAAGAATACAAACCAGGTGCCAAAACTGGCAGGCCAGGGCAATCAAATTAGATGTCATTAAAAACTGATGTGACAAGACAACACCCAGTATAAAGACTATAGCTGTAAGAGGCAAAATGTTTCCACCCTTTTACAGGGAGAGAAAACAAACTGCAGGCTGAGGTGAGGAGGCTAGAAAACTTAGCAACATTTGCTTCAGTCACCTCACTGAAAATATTAATCATGCAGGGGACAAAGTACATGGCTGATACTGAAGGGAATGAAAATTAGAGGTGGAGTTAAATAAGGATGCTAATCCCTCTTGCTAAATTACTCTCTTACTGTCCCCTTGCTGAGTGCAGTGACTGCCTCCACAGGTGTTAGTTTTCCACGGCAGTTCAAGTTAAACAAGTTTGATTAAGTAACTCCTCACAGGGGTCATATTGCTATGGAAAAAGGTTTGTGTGTGGCATGTTTAACAGGGAGGAGGAGGCACTTGAAATAGTTTTGCATGCAACTTCACATTGATGAGCTTGCAGTATCAGGCCAGGTTTTCCTTATCACCCTTTGAGAAAGTAATGTCAGATTGGAACAAAATCAGAGGAAAGTGGGAATGATCTGACCTGCAGAAAAACATGGTATATGGGCTATGTAGTTTGGGAATTGGGAAGATTGGGTGCTGATACCAATCATGGACTTCAATGATTTTAGAGAACTCTCTGAAGAGGAATGGAGTAACATTTTCTTTGTGCCTACAGGGGCCTAACTTGTAGGAGAGGAGAATTAGGTTGTCCATTAAGAAACATTTCACCTCTAAGGTGACTGTTAGGTGCTGGGCTCAATTGCTGACTGAAGATGTGAAGTCAGACACTGATGTTGCTTGGGCCAGTGGTCAATTAACACAAAGGAAAAACCCAGACACTAAGGATCAATTTGGACATCCCTTCTGTTTCTCAAGGGTCTGGCAAATAATATAAATGAGATTAATGCAGAATAAAGTGCATTAATAATGCAAATTAATGAGGTGCTACCTCACCTTCCTTGGCCCATGAGGGGTGTGGAAGAAGTGAACAGACACATTTCCAGCAGTGTTAGAAACAAAGGTAGCAAGATTAGAAGGGTTGGCTTAAATTTACAAAAGATGACCTTCTATTCAGCTTTCTGCACTTTCCTGCTTTCAGTTAAGTCCAATCCTGATTTCTGTTAGAAGCACTCTTGTGATCACCTCTAAGCAAATTTGTTTCTTCTCCCTTCCATTGAGAACCAACTTTCTACTCTTTACTGTGTCCTCAAAATAAAAATATTTGCTCCTAAACTGCTTTTACTATTCAGCAAATTTCTATCTCCACTGCCTCTGATTCTGTTTTATTTCTGTCAGACTGTTTATGTTAAAGATTTGCTTGTTCATTCTTGATGTTTGTGCTAACCAATACTGCCATTCTTTAAAGTTTTAAAGAACAAATTAGACAAGCATCCATCACAAGAGGTTAATATACAGCAGAATATTTTGAGAAAAGATTATGAAATAGATTTCATGAGGTTGCTTTTTGTTGCTTTCCATCTTTTTCAGAATCTTTGCTAGTGAAACCATATTTTGTGATGTAAAGTTCTAACAGCTTTGCAGGAGCCACCGAGAGTTTTTGTTGGCTGTGCAGATGGGGATGAGGCTCCTCCTAAAGGTGATCTTGCTGCTCTGCACGGCTGTGAGAAGAAGATGGGAGCATTATTTTGGTACAGATTAAAATCCTCTGAAATTTGCTGGAAATGGTTCTGTGGCCAGCAAAGATCCCAATGTTGAAAGCTCTGTTTGAACTAAAAACTAACCTTTCACTGCAGTGAATTATCAGGACCAGAAAAAAACCCGTTCTTTATTCTGAGATTTCATGGATGGGTATTTTGTTTTATTTTGTTCCTTTTGGTTTTCAATGATTTTAACAGTGGGATCAAAAGAGAGTTGATGGGTGGGGACAACTTAGGAATGCTTAGGAAAAATTGCCCTCTCAAGAGTGTTTCAGTAGTGTGAAATACTTTGACATACAAATTTAAATTCAGAGGTATTATAGTTAGAAGGGGTATAAAAATCCCAAGGTCAGGCTTTGCCCTCCTTTACTCCCTTTGCAATAATGCACGTGTGAATGAATTGCACATATTTGTGGGCAGCATTTAGCTGAAAGCTGACTTATGGAGAGCATCAGTGTGAAAACATTAATGAAAACCAGAAATATTGCCATAGATTTTTGAAGATAATGAACTGAAAACTTGTTATTTGTTTGTTCTGATCATGCCAAGGATAATCTCAAATATTTTATTTTATATTTGAAAAGTTGGAACCCCAAAGATGTATAAGTTCTAAATAAAACTAAATCACTTTTTTGTTCATTTGTTTCTAGTATCTTTACAATTTCTTATTGCTTAGTGATAATCCCTACAGGAGAAAAAATATTCAAGAAGAAATATGAGTTTTTATTTTAAAAGCATTGAAATTTTCTTTTATGTGGCTTTTCCTCACAAAATGAGAGGCTATCAGCTGTGGATTTGCCCCATAGCTGCACAGCCAATGATGATTTCTATAGCAGGGTTTGAAGAGCTTCAGACTCAGGCAACATTCCAGAACTACTGGGCCTCAGATTGAGTTGTGAGCTCATGCTTCTTTGGTAGCTTCATTAATTAATCAAAAAACTAGATTTAAAAAATCTTCTTGGACAAGGAGCATCTTTATGTCTTACATGGCATTCTTTCAAAGTTTAAAAATAACAGTTATTGTACTTTGGTTTTGTCCAAAACAAAGACTAAGGCAGTAACAGTCAGGCAGGTTAATGGGTGACTTTCCTGAGGCTCCTGCTGCATTTGAATCCATGTGTTTCTGCCTATTATGGGTTCATCTGAGAGCTTGAGCAGTCATTTTTAAGGCATGCAAGAGCAGGAACCAGATTCATAGATGCTACACACAAATTTATGTGCACGTGAATTTCCAAAGCAGCTCCACTAGGAAATTTTTAAGGATCACAGATTGAAACAGACCGAGAAAAATATTGCTATGGCTTACTTTAGATTGTGCTCAGGTACTTTACTTTGTAGATAAAAAGTACAGGCTTACTTGTTCTTGGTAAGCTGCAAGCCCAAAGTCAAGTTCCTGTTAGACCTAATTTGGAGTCTAAGCCTGACTTAGTAGGGAAATGCTTTCTGACAAGAGCTGGCCTGCCTCTGTACCCATCCCTGCAAGATATCCAGTCAGCCTCAGACTCTGGCAGGTCTTTACACTGCCTTGAGGTGCATCAGGCTGCAGGAGGAGAATGGGTTTGTGTTGTGAGGCCAATAGCTCCCAGATCTGAGTAATCTCACTCTACTACAGCAGCTTCTTGCCCCTGGCCACCTCAGCTCCAAAGTCCTTGTCCCCTCACACCCTCAGGTCTGGTTGTGCTTCCCCCACCAGCCCCAGCCTACACAGATGTGGCTCTGTTGGGTTTGATTCTGGCCATTGGATGATCTGTCCAAGAAGCCCAATTAGTGTGGGTCACAACACCTTGGAGCATGAAGTTCCTGCACCCTTTCACTTATGGTGAAGCTAGAGCATTGAGAGTAGGTCTGGATGATTCCTGAGAAATTAAGTGTTCACCACTTTGGAACACTTTGAGGAGGTGACAGGGCTGCCAGCCTTATGTCGTGGTCACAGTTGAACCATTCCTCCTAACAGATACAACAGGAATCTTACAGCAGCTCTTTGACATTGAAGAAATCTACTTATTTTTATAACTGGCCTGACACACACATGTATGTGACATCTGTAGGCTCAGTGCCTTGGTGGTTTGCTGTAATCACACAGGGAAATCTCCCACATGGTCAGTGGGGATAAATATTGCAGAAGGTGACAAATGCAAAGGGATCACTCTTTCAATAATTAATTCTTTATTCAGCTGATGGGTTTTCTGTTTAGGCCCAGCTGAGTGGTTTAGCAAAACAAAGACAGATGGCAGCAGATTACATCAAACACATCTTTGTTAGTGGGTAATCAGCACAGATTCTACCACCTTCCCACCCCCCCTTCATTCAGAGCTCAGTCAAAGCCCATTAAGTAAATAGAAAGACTCCTATTGATTTTGGTGGGCACTTGGCCAAGGCCTCTGTCTCAACAGTTTTCTCAGCTAAACTTTGGCCTAATCATAATTTTTGAATGTTTTGGGGTTGGGTTTTTTTTGTTTGTTTATAAAGAAAGAAGAAAATAATGCTTATGTAGTAACTCTTGGGAACTACTGGGGAAGAGATCAGGCTATGGTTTTATATGCACAATATGCTGCCATTAGCATATCCAAGGTAAAAGTTCAGCCTGTTTCAACTCTGAGTTTTATGCCAGTTAAGTTCAGCTTTTAGGGAAAGTGTAGAGGTGGGGGATACAGATGAAATATGTGCTCTGTTTGCCTTCTGAGCTGCATCCCCTGGAAGAGGTCCTTGGAGCAAGCTAGGTTTGGGCTGACTACAGACCTGAGAGCTTGGGTGTGCTCAGAGTGGATTCTAAAGACTCTTGGCTGCAGATGTCTTGTGAAGACTTTGTCCCTTTCTCTAAAATCTGCCAAATGCTGCCTATTTGCTTCTCCTTTTAGAAGCACTTTATCAGGCCAATCTGACATTTTGTTCTAAAACTCGTGGCAGCCCCTGGGACAACCTTGTAGAGATTTCATATTATTTCCACAAATATAACAGAAGCACTTTACCCTGTTGCCACACATCACCTATATTGATATCTAATTGGCTTTTCTGCATGGCACATGCCTTTCTGTGATGCTGGCTCTCCCTGTCAGTGCCAAATGTGCATTTTGCTCCTTACAGTGGGTACATGTAGAGCCACGACCCCTTATAATGAATCCTCTCTGTCTCAGATGCTGTGTTTAGTCTTTCCCTCCTGGCACACATTCTCTTAAAAGAGCAGAAGCAGTGAGTGTGCAGTGACCCTGTGTTGCTTGACAAGCCTTAACCGGAGAGATGCATCATCAGAAATGCATTCCTCTCTCAGAGCCTGGGGAGAGATGAAGGGCAAGGCTTTAAAGTGCTCCTGCTGTGCTTCTGTATTGCAGCACATCAGCAATGCCAGAGGTGCAGGGCTGGCCTGTCTCTCTCTCTCTCCCAGCTCTGGCTGCCTGGGACGGATGGGGGAGCTCCAGTGTGGCAGTGTGCATCCAGGAGGCATCGCAGAGGATGGATCCGGGTGCCTGGGAACAGAAACCTATCCCAGCCTGGAGCTGCCCTCTGTTGGCAAGCCAGGCTGGCTGAGTCAGTCTCCAGGAGAGGGTTTTTTTGTGTATGGGAAGGACCCTCTTTAGGGTAAGTTACAGCTCCAAAGCCCCTGAGCTGCAAGGTGGTGAGGTAAGACAAGAGAGCCTGATGCAGCCACCAGAGACATTTCAGGATGACTGGAACAGAAAGGGATCAAATGCTTCTGGATCAATAATGGCATCAGATTTTGGTAGACTTCTTCCCTACAGCTCTGAGAAGGAAATAAACAGAGACAGAATTTCTTGTGTATGCACCTCTCTCATTTCTTCATACAGCTCCAAGAAGAAATAAACATTGCTCTCAAATCTGTGCAGATTTACAAATGTTTAAAAATTCAACAGGGCTTCTGTATAGTTATATTTGTTATTTATATATTTGTTTAAAGAGATGTTTTCTTAACTTCTGTCCCTCAAAGCCCTTTGATACAGATAAAGAGAAAAAAAAATGCAAAGAGATGTTTTCTCAGAAACAGAGATACTCCAAACTTAATGTGTGAATATACTTGGCTGTCAGCAGGTGGCTCTGTGTTAAGAGTGAGCTCTTGTTCTTGATGGCTGCACGGAACTGAAACTGCTTAAAACAAACTATTTTATTTTTTCAAGCCAACAGGAAGATGGTAAAGGCCTACAATTCGTCAGTAGGAATGATAGGGGTCAGAGGAAAGATAACCAGTGAGAAACTCTTGCTTGAAGAAAACTATGGCAATGATAACAGTCTGCTGCTAGAGGAAATGTCTGGTCTTTTCAACAAAAGCCATGTCAGCTTTGCTAGATGTGCAGGTTTTCAGGTATGGCATCAAGCATTTTATTTCTGTTTGAGGGTTTGGATTTTTGTTTTATTTTTAAGGTTCCTATTTTCAAGGTATGATGTCACTGAATGGAAGCACTGGAACATAGGCTTTTATCTATTTGATTGCAGTGAGTGGGAATCTTTCCATTTCATTCAGTAGGGTAGGACTGGCTCCTCATTGCCTTGTAGTATCAGGCTGAGGATTGTCACAGTGGCTCTCTGGCAGGGTTGCAGATCAGATGGTGTCTGAAAATGCTACAGCAGCAGCTTCATGAATATATAAAAAGATATCCTTATTTAAAATGATGGTTCATTAGATAAACAATGTAACGTGCTTTAAACAAGAGGAATGTGCTTTCCCAGTATTTAATTTGCCTTCTTGTTTTAGTGGTGGGGAGCAATTGTCTGTCATAAGCAGGTGAGAGGATCTTGTGTGAAAGTATATTTAAGAGCTTTTATGAGAATGGTGAATCTGAGTAAGGTTTTGAGAAAGAAAACTGGCTTGCACTGGATGAGTGGGCTGTGGAGAGATTTCAGTATGTAAGGAAAGGGCAAAAAAGGAACAATATGTTAGCCACAGTTCAAAGTACTGGCCGTTTCCATAGCTTAGGATAGAGATAGATTAAATGTACTTACAGCACTTATGTTGAAGATGTTTCAATGTTTTCATGGGATTCAGAAAGACATCCTTTTTCAAAATTCAGTCCCAACCTTGCAGTCTTACCTATCCTGTTCTGTGACACTCTGCTTGGCAATGAATTATTTCTCTGCAAAGTTCTGCATGTGGGCTGGGGCAATCCCAATCACAGATCACACCACAGAAGCCCATTGGATCAGTTAAGCATGATTTTCCTTTCATAAATCCATGCTGACTATTCCCAGCCACCTCCTTGTCCTTAATGTGCTTGGAAATGGTTTCTAGCAGTATTTACTCTTTATCTCCCCAGGGACTGAGGTGAAGTTGGCTGGCCTGTTGTTCCCAGGGCCCTTCTTCTTGTCCTCCTTGAAGACAGGAGTGACATTTGCCTTTTCCCAATGCTTAAGAATGTCCCCAGATCACAACATTTCAAAGACAAGCAGAAGAGGCATCAGACTGACATCAGCCAGTTCCCACTGCACTTGTGGGTGCTCTCCATCAGGTTCCATGGACCTGTAGTGTCTGGTTCGAGAGGGAGAGCTTCAGCCCCAAAGCAGCTCTCACAGGGAGAAGCCTCATTGTAGCTTTGTCCAGACCTTTCTTTAAAACAGATCAAATCACTTTTGCCTTGGATGTGGCCAGCTAAACTCCTGGGAGTGTACTCAGAGTCCTGACAGTGAATTTGTGAGGCTGGCTGATAGGATAAACTGCCTAATTTACAGGAATGAAGAGGAAGTGGAATTCGAAGGAGGCATAACCATAATGAAACTCTGGGTTTTGCACTTGTGTCAGCGGGGAGAAGGGAGGAACTGTGCACAATTTGCAGGTTTTAATGAAATTCTACTCTTCTATGGCTAGCATGAGTCATTCTGTGTTTACATCATCTGGGTATCCTTTTTGAGTGTGAAGTTTGACTACTCTGCTCCCTGAGTGGATTTACTCCTCAGTCTCTTCAGGAGCTGACAGACTCAGAGCAGAAATAGCTTCATTTGAGCTCATGTGCTCACAGAACTTGTTTAGACTGAGAGGTGTGTCCAGTGTGAAAGTTATTTACACATAAAACAACACAGATTTTCTTTCTTTATTACTATGGTAATATTGCTAATGCATGTTTTTTCCTAAAAATGAAAGCTTCACTTAAGAATGTTTCTAACATGCACACTGGTCTAATGATTTCTGTGATCATTGATTTGTAGCATTCATTAAAAAATAACAAGAAACTCTTTAACTTGTAAAAGATACAGGATGAAATGGTAGTTTCTAAAGAACAAAGCATAATGTTGCAAAAGATAAACAAGAATGCAACATGGATATTTTTTGCATTTTTAATTTATGCTTCCATGATTAAATCTCTGTATGATGGAGATGAGCTTAAATTCAGCTGATATTAGTGGGTGGAGAGCATTCTTTGAAATTGCACGTGCTTATATGATGAGTTAATAAGGTCTTTGATTTCTTGATTTAGAGTAGGTTATTAGTTGTAACATCCATATTTCCCTTGCTTGTATAAAACATTTAAAAGTAATTATTCTTAGCTTCCAGTATAATAATGACAGAAGGATGTCTTAGATAAGAAAATTTTATATGAATTATAATTATATAATTATGAATGAATTATAATGAATTATAATGACTTTTATGTTTTGTTGTCCATTTCCAGACGTACACTTAGGTTCAGATTTACTAGAGACTTAGCAAATCAGTGGGGGATATGCTGGTGTAATTAAGTAGCCTTAATCTCTTTTGAAGTCAAGTTGGATCTTGTAAGACTAATTCTTCCTCCCACTGCTCTTTTATGTATAGATTAAATAGTGCAGGGATAGAGTGCATCTGAAAAATCTCCAGTGAACTATAGCTGCTTTTCTCCTAAACTTTGGAAATTGTGTATTAAAAACTGGTAAGCCCATGTATATTTATTTCTATGTTTGAAAGGTGAATATAAAATACTAATATTCTCTTAACTTTGCATGTCCTGTCCATTTTACAAATAGTAAACACCAGATGCAAAGCAGGGACAAACCAATATTACATTTCTAAAATTCTACATGTGTGTATAATAATGACTGTATTTTACATTAAGAGACTTATAATATTTGTTGTCTCAAATGTTAAGTGTGGCCCTGAGGCATACTGACCACCTGAAGCAGGGCTTTAGAATCACTTGGTGTCTCCAGAAATCCTGGCTGTGTGTCACCAGATGGATGGATGTGTTTGTATCATGGAAGACTTGGTGGTTATTTCACCACAAAGACAATTGATAATTTTGCTGAGTTACAGTCATGCTGTGCCCTGAGCTTCACAACATCACTGGAATTGGGGCCCCTTGTGCCAGTGGAGGTGTTGGGCCCCATTTTCTTCAAATTTGGCTCACTGGCATCATCTGGTTGTCTTGCTCAACATGACCCAAATTAAACAACTCCTGGCAAGAGAGAATACATGTGTTTCTCAGGAGAACAAAGAGGTGCCTATTGCAATGCACAAACAAAAGTGATGGAATTCCCATTTTAGTTCTGTGTTGTCTGGCTGCCTGGCTAATAATGCTTGAATTCATTTCATAATAGAATAAACCAGTATTTCCACCATGAATATATCCAATTCAGGGTCCTGTAAGTCACCACTAATGTCACACAGTATTTCCAAGTCTTGCTGCATCACTCATACAGCAACAGTGCACTTTCATATACAGTTCAGCTTTCTCAAATATCTTCAAATTCAAATACCACCATTGCATATTTCTGGCTAAAAGAAAAGCACTGCTGAAGGACACAGACCTTTCACACTTTAAGAGGTTTCCAGCTTAATGTGATAAAGATTATCCCTTCCCTACTGACCTCTTTAATACCTAACATAATCTTTTCTGTGCAAAGAATGTGTCTGCAAATTTTTTTTATCTTAGAAAACATCTCTGAATAAATGCTTTTCTTCCCACAGATTAAAACACTTTGAATTTGATTGTGACAGGTGGTTAGAGAAACAAACACTGAGAAATTTTAAGACAATTTTGGTGAGCCTTTGTATTAATAATTTGTATAAAAAACTTATTATAGATTCAATTTTTATCTATCATATCTATACATTTATATGCATATATAAATAGTATTGTTCCAGCATTAAATTAATATTGAAATATAATACTGTATTAAGTATATGAATAGTATTTTTTCCAAATTGTATTGTCACATATCCATTAGCACTGATTTTGATAGTAAGTGCTTGGAGAAGGAAAACACTGTTTGGAGCTGATTAATATTCCATGTTGCAAACCAGGCATTGCTGAATGAAAAGTTTTCTCTCCCTGTGACCAGATAGAAAATTCTGCCTGCATGAGAAAATGCTGGCTATTTTATTTCTCCTGAAAACAGGTACAACTCCACCAATTTATCCAATTCATCCTGGTAAGTGTTGGCAGGAAGACTCAGACCTCAATTTTGAATCCATTTGTTTAAGTGAATTGGAAAACAAACGTTTTAATGGCAATATTATAAAAACCCTGAGCATCCACCAAAAAAATTACTAGCTTTTAGTAAAACTAAAAGTCAGTAGGTAACTGAAGAAGCATAGTGCTGTAGGGAGCATGAAGTAGCAGTGTGCATAAAAGGGTGCAGAGCATGGCAAATGTATAAATGCTGTTTATAAGGGCATGTACTGAAGTATTCAGTATGATATAATGGATTTCAGTCATTGCATAGAAATGACTGCAGTTAAAGAGCCTTCTGATCATTGACCAATGCCCACACCATCTGTATGAAGTGGGTCTCTCTGGCTGCCTTGTTACCAGGCTGCACTGTGGTACCTTTGTTGATATGCATGGACTTCACAGCTGTACACAAGGGAAATTGCACCTAATTTTTTTTTCGTCATTGAAATAGTAACATTCAATGTGCTGATACAGAATTCAGCTGCTTCATGTTGTGAAACATGCACCTTCCTGTTCTGTGATGAGAAAGGTCATATTTATGTCCATTTTACTCTAAAATTCACTGTACAAATAAAATGGGATGAAAAGGACCGAAGTACAAACCCACCATTGTAGCGTATTTTAAGTTAAAACTTCAGGAGCAAACCCCATGGAAATCCAGAGTTAGTGTCAATAGTTATTCCTCTTTGGAATAGAATTAGTTCTTCTGCTATGTGAACACACTGTGCATATTAAATGCAGCATCCTATAGTGCTATTGTCATGCCGGGTGGATGGATTAAAAGAAAATGGAAATTCCTCCTTCCACTGCTGGTGAATGATTTGTTTCACTCCTTAGTGCTGGGGAGATGTTTTATGAAATACTTAACTTTGACGTGCTGTAAAATGGAAACTGCTGGAGGAACAATAATTTTGACTTCTCCATGTTTTCAGTCTTGACAATACAGTCCTGAAGCAGAGCACATTTTTGTACACAGCTTTCTTACCAGCATAAAAAAAAATATGCCTAAACAGTCTTGGCAGCTCTAGGAAGGTACCAGGAAAAAGGTGTGGTCTGTGTTAATTTGATATAGTGGCTTAAGTCTTATTTCATTATTCAGAGATCCCCCTTGCACATCTCCTGTGCAGACACTGAACAGATCCAACCCTCCTGGGGGAACAGCAGAACTCTAATTCCAACACCAGAACGGCTACTGGTAAGTGGTATTTTTATTCCTTTAATCAAAGCTGTGGCCAAAGGGAGCCAAATTCTAGATGAAGCATGGAGAATGGTGCCTGTGGGCCCCTAGGTAAGTGCTCCAATACATGCATATTTTCTTCAATACTGAGAGAATAATTAATATAATCAAGGGGAAAATATCAGTCCTTCGGCACACCTGAAACATGCCGGGACTTGTTCGGCAAAATCTGACAAGCTCAACAAGACACACACCACAGAGGAATCAGCCACTGGCCATTTCCCTGGAGTTTACAACTGTTTCCACTCTTTATTCTACCAGAAAGCACCCTTTGAGGCCAGACCAGCAGACTGGAGGTTGTTCTCTGCTAGTGAGCGGGTGAGTGATGCAGGCGTGAGCTGGAATGGCTCTGGGAAGCTGAGCACCATTTGCTTACAGAGGAAGCACTCGCTTTTCAGAGCACAGGCATCTTTGTTCTGCTGGTGTTCAGGGAGAAAGTCTTCATCCATCTTGGATAAATTATGTACTCCATAATGTATGCAGTGGAAAACAGTTGAAGCATTTTATGACAGCTGGCAGGAAAAAGAGCCCACGTGTTTGAGCATTTTGGGGGATTTAAGCTTTTGGCTGATGTGCTGCACTATGAATGCTTGCACTCACAGGACGAGCTGCTGGGCACATGCTGAGTGAAGTTTCACTTGGCTACCAAGAAATAAGGAAGAGAGGACAAACTCCAGTACAGTTTATTGCAGTCAAATAGCTTTAAGGCTGCCTTTTGATGCAAACTCTGAACTGGGATACTGTGACACCATCTGTGAAGGAAGCTGTCCTGCTTGCACCCTCCTACCCCCTTTCGTGCCTGAACTCAGCTATTCGTGGTGGGCAGGGACTGAATTGGATTGGGAAAATGGTGTGCCTCAAGAATAATCCCTTTGTTGTTTACTGGGGTACTTTGCAGGCAGATCACTTCACTCATCTGGTCCCCTGGAAGGGTTCAGAAATGTTTGTCCTGGCACACAGGCAGCAGAAGAGGTGGGGGAGGCAGGATTGTTGCTCCCCACACACAGGGCCAGTTTAACATACTTGGACTACAGCCTAAATAAAAACCCAAACTGCATCCTGGGCACAAATGAGAACTTGGGCTTGGGTTTCCTCACTTCTCCCTTCCTGCCTCGCTTGGCTCCCAGCTTTGCAAACTGCCGGTGTGTGCCATTGAAGTGGATGCACAGATTTCCCTGCTTTGCTGAGCTCTGGGAACGCCAGGGCACACCAGCCCTAACTGGGTCAGAGACTTTCTTTGTACGAGCGAGCTGAGCTGCAGGGAAACCTCGCAGAGCTGCGAAGCAGCCTCTCACACATGCACTGGGGGGGACGGGGTGAGGAGGGGGAGCGGGTGAAGTGGGGCTGAGCTCCCACCACACTTGGTTCCCTGCCAGCATAAGCTTCCTTCCAGGGCTTACAGGCACGGCACAAGCCTGAGTAAAGCCCCAGCTGCTCCCACGGCTGCCAGGGCTAAGCACCCTGGAATCAGAGCGGTGCCACCAAGCCCCGCATCTGTCACTGCGGTCTCCTCCGTGCCCGGGAAGTGGGGGGAGAGTGAACAAGAGACAAGTGAGCCTATTAGCATTTATTATTTGTATTATTATAGCACCTCAGTGCCTAGTTGTGGACCAGAATCTCATCCTATTAGCACTGTGAAAACCCAGAGCCAAACTACTGTAGTCCCTGCCCCAGAGGGTTTACAATCTCCTTTTCCAAACAGGGGTACAAAGAGATGGAGGGGGTAAAAGGGAGCAGTGACAAAATGTTGAGCACTGTGATGGAAAGTGTTGATTTTCTGCTAAGAACCATCAGCTTTTAAATGCTTAGTTTGATTTAGATATTCCTCACACAGTCAATATTTTGTATTTCTCACGAGAAAAATATCAAGAAATCACACAGAACTTCATGTTATATTCAGTGAAAAACATTTTTCATTGCAAGAAACACACACAAGGTTATTTTTAAAAATATTGTTTAGTTTGTATCTTCTAAGCAGATATCTGAACACATTTAAAAAGTCTACACATGCAGTGTACAAAAAAAATATTTTTAACCAACTCTTTTGGCTCATTCCTTTATTCAATTTGCACTCTTGCAAAAGAGATACCTTTTAATTGAATTTTTGATGAAAAAATAGAAGTGATTTCATATCAACTGCTTTTCTCAACATACTTGTGTTTTCCCTGTGCTCACGATTTAAAACACAATCTAAATAGAAATTGTGGGCTAGATACAGGGATAGAGAACAACTGTGTATTTAGGAAATCTATGTAACTGATTTGACAGGTTTTTCTGATCAAAAAGTGTGATTACAACGTTGTGCAAGAAGGGCATGTGATTTACAACTTTTTGCAAGCATATCTTATGTGCATATTTTTAATAACTTGCCTGTAAGGGGCCAAATCCTGCTGTTCTGCTTGAAGTTCCTCTAAAATCAACAGCTCTTTGACACTGTGCTCTATTCTGCTGGCCTCCTACTGCTGCGTGTTCTAGTTAATACTGTGAATAACTCAGCTTGAGTTCAATATTCCTGGTTTTAACTATAAGTACTCTATGGTAGTAACTGTTTGCAAGTCTGAGTATCTTACAGAGGCCTACAGGACAGTATGATTTATGCCCATGCAGAGGGACAAAGGGAAACAAAACCAGCTGGGCAGTTTGTAAAACAATTAACATTTTCCATGGTCAGCTCTGCTATTTGCCATTTGGATAGCCCTGACTGGAATCACCTAAGTAACCTAACCTGAAAACAGCTTCCAATATTAGCTTTCTTCTCCCTATGCATTCTCTAAGTTGCTGTAAACATCCAGGGTATCCATATATATATATGCATACACCCCTGGGGATGTGTGTGTATACATGCATGGACACGTATAGGTGTATATATACACATATATACACACACAGACACACAGACATGTACATATATGGATACAGAGCTATGACGTCGTTAGGAAATAACAATGCCATTTTTATTGCATTCTTAAGTATCGTGGAACAGGGGTATTATTATAGGCACACATCTCAACTACTCCTCCTTCACTACAGTCCTAAAGCTCATTTACCTGAGATCTGCATCTGTAAAAATAAAGTTCCATTTTTTAGCTGCGTGTTACAAAAGACTAAATATCAGCCCCACAGATATGAAATTACAACCTAATTTTGAGACTAATTTGCTACAAGTAAAATATTCTATCTTATAAAAAAGATACTGCTGAAAGAGATACATATTAAAAAGGACACACGATTCTTAGAGGTCTAAAAATCTCCCTATGCCTTCCCACATGGTAATAAATTTATAAAAAATATTTGACACAGAAAATCTGCACAGAAATCATCCTGCTGAAATCACGTACCCTTTCAAGACACCCATCTCGCAAACGTTACGCGGTTCAGGAGGGCAAACCCCGCACAATGAGTATTCAATTCTCGTCGTCCCGCCGGTAGTGAATAGTTTGTATTTCCTGAGCTATGAACATGGCCATCTCTCTCGTGCCTGCAGCAATCACTCTGCACGACATAAGATCCAGAGGTCCCCCTGAGGACAAGAGGATTAACGAGAAGTGTCTTAAATATAAGCCATGCTGTAATTAGATAGGGTCAGAAACACAGAAACAACTTCATACGTAGCTCCTTTTGGGGTGGGAAGGACAACCTAATTCAACAACTCCTACATGGAAATCTCCAGCAAAAAATATTTTATAAAATTCTAGATACGGAGCCAAAGTATGCAAGAGGATCAGTGAATGCCTGGATTTGTTCAGTAGCCAACAATAAATGCAATATTCCCCTTTTCTAGCAACGGGACAGAAATTAGTTCATTCAGCATACCCTTCTTAATCCACCAGATCTTTCCACAATATCCAGGTACTGGTCACCAGTAAACCATTACTCTGAGATGTGTACCATCTAAATTAATTAAGCAATAATCTGGAGCACTTTAAAGGGTGCTGCCCTTTATTCCCTCTGAGCAGTTTCTAGTCATACATATCCAAACTGGTGCCTCAGAGTCCTCCTTTCTCGGGAGGCTGTCTCTGTTGAAATCCAATTGGAATGTCTGAGCATACCAGCCAATCTCCTGGGCTGGTTCCTTACTGTAAATACAAGGCTTCAAGGGAATTACTGAAAGTTATGGAAATACAGTTTGACTCAGAAGACCTTTGATGTGATGAAACCCCATGCTGGAATTACATCAGTGTGCTCTGAATAACCAGCCCGAGCCTAGTGGAGGGTATGGACCTTCCTACAGGATATTGCTAGAGATGAGGTAGAGCCACAGCGGTGACCCAGGCTGCTCTGAGGCAGCCACTCGCCCAGTCCCCCAACAGTCAATGGAAAAGCAAGGGCATTTTGCTCACCTGAAGTGTCTATCACAGTGCCACCTGCCTCTCTGATGATGACAGTGGCTGCTGCCAGGTCCCAGCAGTGCAAGCCAAACTGGTAATAGGCGTCTGCAGCGCCGGACGCCAAGTGGCACAGGGCCAGCGTGGAGCTGCCAATGACACGGACCCTACAGCCCACAGCAACACAAAGAAGAAAATGCTTTTGACTTCAACCTATGTGTACAACACACCTGTTTCAGTTTTTTTTTTTTTTAATTACTTTTTAAATGGCTTTTTGGTCACAAATGTGAGACATATGCTGTAAAACGTCTTACCCATGTGCTTGGGCCTTGAGCAATCTCTCAATGTTACCAAGGAACAATTTCAAAGTTGCAGGGTCACGTTTTGGACCAATTTCTGTTAAAATTAAGGCCTTCGAGATATCTGCAATGGTAGAGAGATGTTTCCATTAATTCAACAACTTCTAGGTAGGTTCCATAAATTTGTTTTTAAATTAAACACTAATGACTTTTCACACAAAAATAATTTTCATGTCGCTTTTTCTACACCAAACTTTTTCATAAAGTGCCAACTTTGCATAGAAATTCAAGTAAGTTTAGGTTTCACTTATCAAATGGTCTGTTCTAAACACACTTAAAAAAAAAAAGACAAAACAGGAGGACTAAAACCAAAAATGCATTCTTACATTCCTTCTCTTTCCATACATTGTTTTATTTCATTCACCAGTCACCTTTTGGAAAATTCACCAATATTAGCAGTCAACTAAAAATACTCCAGTAATCTAGTACTGCTAATGATGTTAATCTATGCATATTTGAAAACAGGACGGTTCTTGAATAGGGAATTTTAATGTAATTTGTTAACCAATGATAAACATTTGGGAACCCAGTAAGAGGAGAGAAAAGTTTCTCCCTAAATCACCAGTCACCAAGTAATAGCTCATTCTGGCATTTCAAAGACTGAAGACACCTTATGACTGAAAAAAACCCCTTCTTATGACAAATTAAAGCAGTATTTTTAATCATAATAATCTGTGAATGTTCTATTTGTCTTTTGTTCAGCAAAGGCAATGGTGTCCTAGAGCAGATGGAGATACCAGACTTGTGTACAGTCAAAGGAGAGACTTGAAAGGTGTTGCAGTAGTCCTCATGTGAGATCTGAATACTGCCAGGCTACAATAAGAGTGTGTCAGCGTAGGTGGACATGGTTGATCAAATGCCAAGTGTCCCTGCTCCTGCTGTGCCAGCCAAACTCAGAGGCATTGAAGGGAGGACAAAACTCAAAGTGGTTGAGAACTCCCTGACTGGGCTGTGCCCCGTGCCAGGTTCCCCTCCTACCCTGGGCTAAAGGTGAGGCATTCATTCAGGTAGGCAACCTCTACCTGGTTCTTACAGCTACCTGCATGAACTGAAAGTTCTCCACACAAGGAGCAAGGAAGTTTTCAAAAGCAAATTAGGCTGGAGTGAGGCGCTGTTTAATTAAACAGGCTACCAAAGAATTCAGTATTGCAGATGAACCTTATGGATTCAAGCAATGTGGTAAAATGGCTGGTAAGTAACAGGAATGTAATTAGATTAAAAGTTACAGTGTGTCACAAATATTAACTGTAGGAACATAGACTCAACTGCTGCTGTTTAAATTACTGTGTTAAAATAGAAAAACACCAATCCAGGCATGCTGTAGGGTATTTGTTGTTTAGCCACTACTAAAAATTCTGGATGGTGAAAGCAATCTGTTTTAGATTATTTTGCATAACAGACCCAGTTTATAATCAGAGAACATTTAATGTCCATCTCATTGCTGAAATGCACCAAGCATTCACATCATGCCAGTCAGTGAGGTTGTGACTGAGACAGTTATTCTTTTGCTATTAAAAATATTTTTAATGCATAGACAGATCTCTTCAATTTTCCTGAAGGCTACAGCTGGAAATTGGATGAACAGACAACTAACAGGGAGGTCTCTGCTTAGAAAAAGGAGCTGACTGATCACAAGACATTATGAGATTTCAGGAATTCAAGATATAAGATAAAATTTACTGACTATTCCTCATTCTAACAGAGGCAAAAAAAAAAAAAGTAGCCTTGGTAGAAAAGATTTAGCAGTGATAGGGATAAATTTATGAGGAAAAGATCAGTTCTGTTGACCCCAAACGATTAAAAAAAGAAAATACATTTACAGTATTAGCACGTGTAAGGCCTGACATGAATGTAAGCATGAGAAAAAAGTACAACAGGGAAGATGGATCCTTCATTTAAGTGTATCATAGCTGCATGGACTCTCTAACAAACCTCTACAAAACTGGGTGTTGACAAAGAACAGTGTTTGCCTGGGCTCTGATTTCAGATGATTAAGTCTGAACAATGAATGTATGAGTGTAAATCAACGTCATACAACAATCACATTTCCTGGAAACAAATGGCAGCAGGTGACATGACAGCTTAGATCTCAAACACATCTTGGTCACTTCAGTTCCAGTGGCTGGTAGGGGGAAACACAAGTCTGTCTTCCAGGGTTGGTTTATTTCACTGAAGCCACAGCTCTTAGAGAGCAACTGTGATTTAAAACACTTGTAATATCAATAGAAGTGAGATTGAAGCAGATCCAGCTTCACTGGTAAAAATTTCCCACCACAAAATGATGTATCCCAAAACAAAAGAAAATTTCAAAGCATTTGGAAGGGCGGAAGGTCTATTTCCCTTGCTATGTTCTAGACACCCACATAGACTGGATGTCTAGAGAAAGGAAGACAGAAGTGACATGTGCCAAAATTGTTCATTGCTCAGCTGGAAACCAGAACTCTCTGACTGCAAAAGCATGTGAAGCCATTTCCACAGTGATTCATGGAGTCCAACTGTGAGCACCTCTAGGTCTTCCTAATAGTCTCTGCCAGTATGGGATTTTTTTGGAATATGAGATATTTGAGCACTGATAAAAATGTGATGTATAATCAATGATTAAAATCCTAGGGATTCAAGATTGACAATGACTTTACAATCTGTCTCTCCAGATCACTATTAACTTAAATGAATAGGCAAACTTCCCAAATTTCAGGTGAAATTTTGATGCAGGGTCTACTTCAGGCACTAAAGAAATCTGTATGTCATATTGCTTGAATTTACTGTGTTTTGAGATCATTAAATCTCTCTTTGGGGTGAAATTTTTACCACCTTGTGTACAGTGGTGCACATTTCTGGCATATGTCTGCTTCTACTTACAACTGAGTGTTATGCTCTCTTCTGCATTTTGATCAACTATAAGAAAACTCTAAATAATACCAGATTATTGTTTTCTATAATCATTAGGTAAACAGACAGGTCTATAACTTGGTTTAAATATAAATAAAAGATAAAAGAATTCCATTCAAGCGTTGGCAAAGTGTTGCTGGCTATTTGTACATCAGAACATACCTCACACACCAGAGCAAGCTGTTAAAGAACCCCTCATGAAGCATGCACCCTTTGATTCACTGTTAGCACATTTGCCTACAGACATCAGACACTCTGTGACGTACAAGTTCATTGGAACAGAAGTGAATAGCAGCCACAATAGTACTCTGAATTTGATTCACCATTCCCATTGCATCTTGCTTATAAAAAAGTTATGCCAGTGCTCAGCTGGAATGAAACTGGTGAATCTACACGTTCTTCCTTGTTTTAAACAATGGTGGTGAAGCAAAATACTTTAGGATTATTTAAATAGTTCATATTCAGATGTATATTTTAAAAAGAAAAGGAGGAAAGTGATTTTTTGGAAAAAAACAAACACAAAACAACAAAATTATCATGCAGGTGAAATACTTTCCATCAGGATAATGATGTTCATTATCCTAATGATGATTTGCAACAACTCTGAAACAAAATTAATATATTCCTTTTAGAGTTCTAACAAAATCTAGACCAACCTGTCTCTTTTGATACCTGAAGCCTTTTGTCATTACAAAATGCCCCTTGACCTCTTCTACCAGTGTATAATCGTTCTTCAGTGCAGTGGTAAATTACACCAAATTCAAGCTTTAAGATTTTGAAAAGGAAAGAAATGAATGCAACTCAAATTACTCATCATAAATATAAACAACTACTAATGGCAAAAAGATCAGCAATATTTTAATTGGTACACATAATAAAGATTACACTGATGCTAAAAAAATGGAATAATTTTACTATTACTGTGATATTGAGATATAGGTAATATAAAATTCAGTTTATAAAGAGAAGTTAATGCAATGTGTTCCTGATCCTCTAAATTCCTACTCACAGCTTGTTTCTGTTCACATTAGAATGGATTAAACACTGAGTTGTTTTCAAATGCAATTGAAATGTTTTTACTGAAAATACACAAGATCTCTGAGGCAAGGCTCTGAATGCTTTGCTTTCATTGGTGAGCAGTTACTTCTTCAAGCAACCCCACTGACCTTGGCTGGACCAAAAGGATTTGCAGCCCCAGGATCAGTCAGGCATCCAAACTCAGGAGTCATGGCACTCTTTATTAACAGTGGATGCTTTTGTAGGCACCTCAGCTTTGGTGGTGCATTGAATTTGCCTGCCTTTTCAATCAAAGCAGTACACTCCAGTCAACTGTTCAAATCCTTCTCTGCAAAATCCTTTTGTGAAGATCTCTTGAAGTCACAGCACTCCAAGAGAAGGAGTTTGGACAGGAAAACCCTCAATGAAAGCTTGAGAATGTGCAATACTGGACTTTTCATGGGAGATTCTGTTTACCAATGAAAAGAGGGTCAGAATTAGACCCTTGGTATTTAAAATTTCTATTACTTTAATAGGCTCCACCAAAAGACTTTAAAGCACTTTACAGACTTCAAAGGTCAGCTCCAAAAATTGCCCCAAGATCAGTAATACTAACACTATTTAATTTAGGGGTACATAAAAATTAAGTGACTTGCCCGAGGTGTCCGAAGTTGGCCATAAGGTCAAGAAAACATCTCAGATGTTCTAGGCTTCAAATCTTTTCCTGCTGCACTCGGTGTTCATCAGAGACAATTCAAAGGGAATAGACTGTCCTGGCTCCCTACCCTGAGGTCCCATCTAAACCAAGGTTTTTTTTTTGAGGAACACACTATTAATAGACTCTTTCCCTAAAGACATCTGCAGGAATTTCTTCAAGGCTTATAATCAGGCCAGTTCCCCTGTGTGTACTTTGGCTCCTTTTCAGTTTACTCTTTTTTCTGCTTGTCCTAATTGTTTAACTGAGGGAGATTTAATATCATTCTTTACTTTTGTTTCAGCTTTGTTTAGTTTATATAACCCAAAATATGCAGCATCAAAATCATGATGGTGTTCTAGAAAACAGAAATATTAGCGAAAACTGTCTGGTAATAAAATGTAGTGTTCAAAAGGACCTTTGGCAATGAATAAATTTCAGAAAAGCATGTAAGTGTTTCTCTGCAGTTTCCATGTTTGAAAACCAGAGAAGTACACTACATTATTCTGCTTAAATCAGTAAGAGGTACTAGCACACCTGAAAACTTGGTTGTTACTGCACAGAATTCTTGCTGGCTTTGCTTAAAGCTGTACATATATTTAAGATCGTGGAATTAGGCTGAAAGAGGCACATTCATTGGCAATTTGAGTAGCTAGTTATTTCAGAGATATATATCAAATTGTAAACCAGCAACATCTGGAGAAAAGGCACTAGCACAACTGAGTATAGCTAGGAAACTCAAAATGGCACATTGGAAGGCTATGTACCTTCCCATCCTCATTAAAATCAAGCTCTCACATGGTAAATATAGCTATTTTACTATGCTAAGAAATACAAATGCAGATTGAATGAACTAGGCCCATAACTTTGCACTCTTCATAAAATCAGCTCTACATTGATTCCTAGCAGGACTTAGCTTCCACAGATACTGCTAGCAGGAAAGAGGAAATAATAATAACACAGGAATACTGGGACATGGTTAAATTATGAAGAGGCAGCACTAAATTGAACTTATCAACAATGTTTTTCTAACTAAACCTTACTCACACCACTACTTCCTCTTTCTCCAAATAAATCTCATAATACTTATAATAATTAATAGAATTCTTTTTAATTGCCAATTGGCATAAGTAAGTTTTGTAGGACTATGATTTTAGATGAGTAGAGCATGATCAGATGCATTTAAAAAGCATAGGAAAACCTGAGTAGTGACTGATTTTCTTAATTTATTTTTTAAATTTAAAGTTCCCACATGGTTTTGAGACTTCTAGCCAACTCTCAGGTGCCCATCTTTAAGAACATACTTCATACCTCTTTGTTAACAGCAAATCCAATGCTCACTGCCACTGTTGGAAATCTGTGAAAAATAAGAAATGAAGTAGTGCTGATGAAAAATCTCTCAGCTTACTCCTTATGCAACCCCCTTAGACAACAAAACCCCACATGCAACTCTGTGAGTTTATTTGTCATGCACTTGACATTATACTATTCCTCCTTTGTCAGCCTCTTTAACTTTGTCAATTCCTTTCAAAATGTAAGTTAATATTGGAGAAGGCCAGAAATAAACTCACGAAGGCATCACAATTTTTACACTGAACATGTAGTACATTTTAAGGATGTTTTTGCTTTAGTGTAATTGAATTATCCAGTATAGAACCACTAATGTTATATCAAGTCATTGCTTTTAAGAACACACTTCGTTCAAGCTATGCATCTGAGGTAGCAATAAAATAGCATGAGATAACTTGCTGCTGACACCAACACAAAAAGAAACCAGTTCCTCTATGCTCTCCTTTTTCAAAGTGATGATCATGTATTTAATTTGGTCCTTTTGACTACTGTATAACTATTACATTTTAAACAATGAAATAAATTCATTTCTTAAAAACACATTTCAAAAAGGACTTTGAAAGTCCAGAAAATATTGCTAGAAAGAGGACATGTCAATTAATTGCATGAAACATCATCACATGACACCCTCCACCCTCCCCTAGGAATTCTGTGTAATTGCACCAAAAGTCAAGAAAATAAATTGTTTTGGTTTGTTTTATGAAAGTCATAGTTATTTTAAGCTGCTAACTATAAGGCAGGGTTTCTAAGTAGAAATATTATGAATAGTGATTAGTTTACAGCTCCTAACACTCGAACGGTGAATTAACAGTCTTAATTTTTGCAGCAAGGACCCCTAGATTCCATTTTGCGGAGGTACTTTGGAAATTTAACGCCAGCATCTCTGTCCGACTCAGTTTCCGGTGCTGCCCTACACACGCAGTGGTGGCACTTCCCAGGAAGAAGGAAGCGCCTGTGTCTGAAAGGGGAGAACTCCTAGAAGGGGGGAGAACTCCTAGAAGGAATGTGCAAAACCCAGGCGAGGCGCTGGGCCAGGTGTCCTCACAGCACAGCCTTGTTCCTCCGGCGCCGCTCGCTCGGGTCCCGGCACGTTAACGTGCGGTGGCTGTGGCTGAGCTGGGGCTGTGAGCCAGGGGCTGTGACTGGGGCTGTGAGTGAGCCAGGGGCTGTGACTGGGGCTGTGAGCTGGGGCTGTGAGCTGGGGCTGTGAGCTGGGGGCTGTGAGTGAGCCAGGGGCTGTGAGCTGGGGCTGTGAGCTGGGGCTGTGAGTGAGCCAGGGGCTGTGAGCTGGGGCTGTGAGCTGGGGCTGTGAGTGAGCCAGGGGCTGTGAGCCAGGGGCTGTGAGCTGGGGGGCAGCAGCACAAACTCCAGCTTGCCCTCAGATAACAGCACAGCCTCCCCCACACACACCATACCAGGTTCCAAGAGATAAAGGGATGGCTCCTATGTGTGAGTCCCCACCAGCAGGAGGAAGGGAGGAGCTGTGAGAAGCTACATTTTGGGTTTTGATGGGTTTCCCAGGCTATTTACCTGTGCACAAAGTTGCACGTTCCATCAACAGGGTCAATAATCCAGGTGGGACTGTCAGTGAGGACACATTTTGAACCTGCAGCAGTGGATTCTTCTGCAATAAACCTGCATTTGGTGCAAGGGTAAAACAAGTATACCAGAACATTAGCTTAGATACATGACCTGGAAAGTACAACCCCATCATTCTGTTTTTTAAGAGAGAACTTCTCCCTCTCTCCATAAAACATTCTTGCATAAATGTAAACACACATACTGCTTTTAAATTTAGGAATTGGTAACTTTCATAGAGAGCATGAGGGAGAGTTCTTGAATTTCCAGCACACTATTTTACATGGCAAAATAAGAACTCTATTTATGTACACTTCCCCAATATACCATTTAAGGAAGCCATGAAATGAATGCAGAAATGGATCTGAACTGGCATCCCTGGAACTCAAGGAGAAGATTATTTTATGCAGAATATAATTTTATGGGTTAGGTCTGTCTCTTGCAGTAACTAATATAAACTGCAAACTGTACCTGCTTCTCTTGTGCAGTCAAATTCAGTCAGAAGGAAATAATACACTCTTAGAAAATGCACAATCTTGCTCCTATTTGTATTTTTTACAGTAATCTGACTCAGGAAATTAAAAGGTTTACAAAGCTGGACTTTCTTTTTCCCATGACCCAGAAAAAAATCAACAAATTATTTTTTGTTTGTTTGTTGTTTGGATGCACAAGGCACAAAATGAAATCTGAGATCATCTTCTCTTCTGTTGTTCTGTCCCAGTTTCTTTTAGTAGTTTTTTTCCCCTCCTTTTTCCCTGGGAAACGAACATCCAGTTCTGGCACATTTCCTGTCAACCTTAATTATCCCTGCTTTCCCATAAACTGCCCAAGGTTTCTTTCTGTAAGAGATGTGCAGGTGCTACTCTCACGATCTTCATAAAATCCTTTATGTACAGTAGGAGTGGAATCCAACTGCCAGTACTGAACCTTGCTGGTGGTTTCACATTTGAACAGCTGGTAGTGGTATTCAGAGTTTCTGCAAATGCTTGAAGACAAAAAAGCTTCTCTCAAAGACACAAAGAGAAAAAAAAATAGGATAAAATAAAGAGAAAATGTCTTTAGCAAAAGAGTCCTTCCCTAGAGCTAGAGTAGCAGCTATTTTATTTTGTGTCTTCAACCTGTACCTCATGATTCCAGATAACACTTAAAGCCATGAGTTTAAAATGTTCTGCAGACAGCACAGGAGGAGACTTCTTGAATTTTCCAAATGCTACTCTGCCTCAACCTAAGTAGAAACAGGCTATTTTAATGGCATTATAGACCCCCAGCTGGTACAAAGAGGGAATTAGGAAGAGTTTGTTACTATTTTCATCTCCAATAAAGGAAACAGCTGAAGGACAAAGTGCTAATGCACAACCAAGAAATGAGAAATACTTGAAAAAGTGTTTGAAACTCTCAGTTTAACATAACACTCTGCAGAATCCTTGCTCTAAATATTCCATTATTTTGTCTTGTTGGTGCTGTATCACTTGACTTTTGCTTTCAAAAATCCTGTAATCAGCATCCAAACCCAACCATGCCTTGTCTGTGCTGCTGGATGCAGAGGAGGTTCATCTTCATCTTCTTCATCTTCTCACATCCCACCTCAGATTATTCATATCCCACATAAATTATACCTCTACTTCAACCCTCTGTCAGCTTCCTCAGCTGGAGCTTGAACTATAGCTGCTGTCTTGCCAGTCAAAGAAAGGTGAAATAAGAACCTCATTAAAGACAGGAGTGTTTCTGTGTAAGATCATTTGCCCTCAAGCATCATGAGCCAGTCCCTTGCCTTTCCCTCAGAGTGGGGGTGTGATGCTTCAGTCCCTGAGCTCAGAAATGCTAACCTGAAGCTGGGGCACAGCAGTGCCACTGATAAAATCTTCATGCTCAAAAGCAATTTTTTCAAAATGGATGTAGACCAAATTAGGTGCACATTTTATGAAATCTGGGCTAATGGGGAACAAAACACCCCCCGTACTGCTATACAACACTGGGAAATGTGAGAGTCCTGCAAGGTCACCTCAGATGTCTTGCTCTGTGTCCTGTAAAAATCTGTAAATGAAGCAAAACACCTGGTGTGAAGTACTGGAGTAAATTCTAGGAACAGCTTGAGAAGTGGGAAGGGTAACCACCTCATTAAAAGAGTTAATTTAACATGCCAGCCTGCCGGCTCCGCTGACCTCTGTTCAAATCTGGATTGCAGTTCACTCCCACTGAAAATGAGTCTTGTGATTTTAGCCAAGTCTTAGACTACATCTGTTCACGCCATGGTGTCACTCTGAAATTCACTGCAGGAGCAGCAGGGAAGATGTAAGATACCACAGTCTGCAGCAGGAATGACACCCAGTTGAGTGCAGGAGACTCAATCTGGGCAGGTCCCTCACCTATCCTCATATGGGGATCTGAGGACAGAACAATGGGAAGACAAAGTTGGATGTCACCCTCTTAAACTCCTGTGTCCTGATTTTAATGTCTACAGAATTAAGGCCACAAAGAACACAAAATATGACAGTTTGTGTAATAATAGCAAGGGTAAATGTTGGGATAGCCTTTTGCAACCAGCAGCCCCTGGTAGTCTGGCTGTGACTATCCCCAACTCTTGGATCTACCTGAAAAAATATCCTTTTGAAAAGACTCACTGGGGGCACATCAGAATACTAAAAAGTGAGCAAAAATTAAAACTTGAGTGAAGTGTGAATGAAGATGATACATACCACTTAACCAAGAAGAAAAAAGAAACATGGGACAGAATTACTTTTTGAATGGATTTTCCTAATATTTCTCTTTACTTCTGAGTACATTTCCAGTATCTCAAGACTCATAAGTGCCTCAGTGCAAATGGCAGAGTCTAATAAGATCCCTTTTAATTTTTCTAACACCTAAAGTCCATTTTTGATTCAGAGGACATAAAAATCAAGATGATTTAGAAGAAAAAGAAATAACAGAAATCTTCAGTGCTGCTTTCAACAGCCTGGTTAGGGGAAAGACTGAATACAATATAAATGATCTTTTAATATTTTCATTCCAACTGTTTTTGTAGAGCTCTCATTGCATGTGTTCTAATCTAGTCTAGTTAAATTTAGTTTTAATCGATTGTTTAATCTAAATGCATTAATTATCTAAACAAATTCTAAGCAAACCCAACAACCACTATCAATAAAATAAGACTGCCTTGAAGAAATGGCAGCTCCTTCATTTACTTATAAAGTCAGAAGTTAACTGAATGGAGTTGATAAAATCTGGGATTTTTCATTCCCTAGGCCTATGTTGACCTTACAACTTTTGTCCCTATTCTGAGTAATTTGAGCATGTCTGATGATTCTCATTTTATGGGAAATGTGTAGGTTTTATGCTCTCTGCCAGATTGCTCAAGGAAAAAAAAAAAAAAACTAACATAAGAGTGGAGATGAGAGAAAAGCACAGCCAGCAATAGTAGAAGGAATATTACACAAATAATAGGCTTGTAAAGCCTGGCACTCTCTTGAGAATTGCAGCCAAGAACCACACATCGTGCTGTACAGTACCGCTTCAGTATGCCATCACATACAGCATGTATTTAGAAAGCCATATTTAGTATAAAAATATGCTTTCTGCTCCTTCTTATGGTGTTGTTTTTCTGTCCAGCAGCATCACTGACAATCAGATTAGTAGCTGAGCCCTTCAGATTTTCCTCTTTGTTCATTTCTGCACAGTGCTAGAATGCAAGGCTCATCCCCATCAGAGATGCCCCCAGTTAGGAGGGAGTCAGACACTATTTAAGGGATACACAGGCCTTGCACTGGCTCTGCAGGAAAATGAATTTTATCCACTGAAGTCAAATGTAGAAATCAATGTCAATGTCTGCATCAAACCAAACCTGGCAACTAATAAAAACCCTCTCTCTAATCTGTGCATGAGCTGAGTTGTTATTTTCAAGTTGACCACAATAATTCAAGAGGAATCAACAACCTGATCTACTTTTAAAACCTTGGGTTTGCACCCCATGTAGTAATTTATAGCCTGTTTATGAGTAGGCATCAAATAATGATGATGATGACAAATAGCCCTGCTTCTCACTGATCTTCTCACCACAGAACACAAGATAAATGTCATTAAATGCACTTTCACCTCTCCTGATCTGTCAAATGCATATGTGTGATGGCAACAGGAAAGGTCTTCAGGGTGGGACCTTTGCTAGCATATATTTCTGTTATATTTTTATAGGTAGCATTAGCATAATTCTTATACAGTAGGCAACACACCAGTATTCTGAACATCATGGAGATCCACATGAAACCTTCATCCATGATGTCCCTACAGGGGAAACATTGCTATTAAACACATATATGAAGAAACACAGAAAATATAAAGTACTAAGTATAAGGAAATGGTACTTTTTTAAAAAAACAGGAGTCCTATGGACGTGTAGGAACTATAGGTTATTATATCAGAAAGATACAAAGACATAAGGAAGGTACACAGACTTTTAAAGTTCCCTTTAAATACCAGTCAGATATGCAGCATGTAAAGGACAAAAAAAAGTCATTCATAGTTTCTATAGGCACTCACCTGTGGGAGGGAAACTTCTCTTTCAGAACAGAAATAATTAAATTTTCCACAAAATGATCAGTTTCTGTCACGAGATCTGCTGCAGATGTCTTTGTGGACACTTGTTTTTCCTCTGTTAGAGCTTTCCTAATAATCTGAAACAGAAGTTTGTAAATCAGATTTGTTGGGCATTCAGCCTGTGCATACTGAAATAATATCTTCACTGAAAAAAATACAGCTAATCCTGAAAAACAGCTGTAGGCCTAATTCTACCAGAGGCTGTTACAATTTTTTGACAAAAAATCCTTCTGAGCTAATGAGTACTCTTTCAGAACATGGAATTTTGAATCACTCTGCAAAAACCTCTCTTGACAGATCAGGAAAGGATTGATTAAGGGATGCTACTAAGGGAATAAAAGGATGATGGCAGTAATCAGAATTTAGAAAATTACCAAAAGTATACACAAGGTAAGAAAAAGCCTCAAGGCTCAGGCATTTTTCAAGGAAAGCTCTTTTATTTCTTCCTCTTCTTTTTTCTTTTTCCTTTTTTTTTTTTTTTTGAATTTACAGGGCCAATACCCCACTGCTCTCCTACTTTAAAAGATATGCAATGAGGCAAATGTAATTGTTTTCCATTTTGCCAACAAAGATACATTTTTTTTTATATTTTTTGTGGGTTTTTTGGAACTTTAAATGCTGACCACTCTCTGGTTCCCAAATAATTGCCATATATTTAACAAGAACAAAAATTCAATCTTTCCCTAGATCTGAAACCAATGATTTAAACATGGACTCTCTTCTGGAAATGTCTTTATCTGATTCTCCAGGGTATTACTGTTACAAGCTCAAGTACAAATGCACATATGGGAAAACACTTAATGAAAGCTTTTCCCCATTTTCTTTTTTTTTTCTTTTTTTTTTCCCACTTCTCCATTAAAAAGTAAAAATAAGAGACAGGATGCAAAAGGAGATAGCTTACTTTTAATCAGTGAAAACGATAAATTATTTGAAATTTAAAAAAACAAAACAAAAAAAAACAAAAATAAACACCACTTATTTGTTTAGAATTATGGTATTAAAATCCAGCAGCAACAAGATCAATATTCTAAGTCCCATCTAAAATTTATATATTTCAATTGCTTAACTAAATTTCCATTGATCTAAGTATTTTAAAACCATTAAGAAATACTTGATGACCAAAGAAAACAGTTCTGCTGCATTACGCATGGGAAAGGGAACCAGAAACTCCCAAATGTCATCTCAGCTCTTGGTTTTCATAGTATAAAATACTATATTTGAAGGGTGTGCTAATTGTTGTGACAAGTAATGGATCTGGCCAATTATTGCCTTACTACAGAAGGTATCTGGACCAATGTTTCTGCTTCGTGAGCTGTACAACTTCAGTTGTGCCACACTGAGCTCGTGAGGGCAGGTAGTACTTTTCAGTTTGAGGTCTTGCTAAAGTGAATTACTGTATATCAAAATATTAACCGTACATAATCTTTTTACTCCTCTCAATGCCCTCCGTGGTTGTCTTGAAGGATTTATGACAGAAGCATAGAAGTGTAACTTCAACAAGGCCCTTGGGCTCCTCTTAAGTCCAAAGCAAAATCCAAAACACTCCAACCACCCTCAGTTGTGTATTCTAAAAAACCTGCTATGCTGATACCTTTTACTTTATTTGCCCTTCTTTACTTTCCTATTGTCTTTACTGCTTGGAACTTCACATAGTGAAATAGATGAGGAATGTCCTCCTTTTGACAGAGAAGATTTTAATTTCTTCTTAGCAATGCCATGCTCTTCACTTCTACTCAGTTTTAATGCACAGTAGATTGAGACTTTTGCAGCCATTTAAATCAGTAACACTGCTCAGCAGGGCAGTGAGAGCATATCTGAGCCTTGCTGGAAAATAAAAAGTGGAGCTGAAACCTCTCTCCTGTGGACGTGCTCTGCAAATCAGCTGATTTCATTGCATGTTCTGGCACTTGATCTCTTTTGTTTGAGTACAACCCTTTGCACTTCCCAGCTCTGAATTTAATATTTTTTCATTTCTGATCCTTTACCCAGACCACTCAGACCACTTTTAACTTTAACCCTGTCTCTGTTTCTCTGGTGGCCAGCGTGAGGCTCCAGCCCCTTTGGAGGTGGGAGTAGCCAAGGGTGTGCCTGCATGTGAAGTGGTGACCAAGGGCCCTCTCACCCATCTCCTCTGCAGGCTCGTGCCAAGGAGCCACAATACCCACATTTAGCACTTACCAGCCCTGCAAAGAGCTGCTTCTACCCACCTCTTGTGCAAGTGGTATGTCAAGAGGAGAGAAGTCATGATGCTGGGCTGAGGTCACCAGCCACAAATGGGCACCACATCTGTGGAGGCTCACCCACAGCAGCAGGATGCACAGCTCTGATTCTGCCAATTCTCTGCCACTTACAAAGGGCTTGACAAAAGGGACCCCATGCATTTGCTCCAGCTTGTACAGGTATGCAATCCAAGCCAGTGTGATCCCCACACAAGGATCACATCTCCTGCATAATTGATGAAAAACTGTTATTCGTTGGAAAATTATCAAACAGCTCAGAGCAGTGTAGAATTCAATTTATTTTAAAAAATCCCTAAAAGTCACCTGCCTACAAAGGAGTGTTAGAGCCTGCTGTCTCAGACTACTTTGAAAGCATCACTCAACTCCTCTCCTTGCAGAAGCCTTACAATAACATTTGTGGATACCTGCTGCAATTGCCTGGTCTTTCCAGATGGACGTGGGGTTCCATAAAAGTCTCACTCTAGGTTCCAGGTAGCAGGCTAGCAGAAACCAAAGGAACTACAGGATGATGAAATGGAAACAGCTGGTTGCACCTTATTCCCATTGTACACTGGAATTGGCAATCAAGATGCTGTAATTTGTCTGTAAATGTATTTTACTAGACTTTATTACTCTACTAGGGCTTGTCCCTAGATTACAGAGATTTTTCAGCAATTTCTAAGCAACTGATTTTTGGGAGCATGGTTATTTAGAGCAGAGCCATTTAACACTCTTAGCCCATGATGTCCCTCCTCTAATGCAAATCTTATCCTAATACCCTGCTTGGGAGCATTTGGGGGGTTATGCCAAGTGAGCAGTGTTTACATCATTACATGGAGACCACATCACAGAGCAAGACCCAGGCTCTCCCTGCTCCCTCCTTCATTTCCCACGGAGCAGGGGAAATGGAGACACTGGGGCTCAGTGCAGCCAGTCCTGGACTCTTCCTTTTTTAATGCCTTTGTGAAATTTATTCCAACAAAGCGGAATGAAGACGACAGAGGGCCAAGATGCCTTTTCCCCAATACCTCAGGAGAGCCACCTACAATAGTGTGCTCAGGTCAGATATTTCATTTCACCATACTGTTTGTATTCACCATACACTTCTGGGAGATCCAAGATGGATTTTGGATGCTTGCAGCACTGTCCTGAAATATTTGCTCACTGATAAAATCAAACATCTAGATAAAAAGCATGAGTACCTGCAAATAATTCAGGAAATTCCAATCTGGTTTGCTAAAACATCTGTCCATGTTACATAAAAAATAGCCTAAAAATTTCCCCTGGGAGCTAACATCATGGAAAAAAATCTTGGCTTTTTAGAACACGAGTGAAAGTATTGTCTTTTTTTTTTAAATTTTTTTGTAGTATTCTGCTAGGTCTCTTATGCCTCATAAAATTATTTTCCAGAAAAAAAAGAGGAAAAAAAAAAAGAAAAAAGAAAAAAAAAGTTTTGACTTCAGCATACTATGTCCTAGTGTCAGTTTCTTACTCTTATTTTTACCTGGGTATATGTTTACTCATTTTGGAGAAGCTTTTCCAATTCTGCAGTTGGAGAGAACAGTGCAGATATTACTCAGTGCTCTTAACAGCATCAAAGATGCACAGAATGGTCATGCCTGCTTTTCTTGAGCAAAAAGTCATATCAAACCTATGGGTGTACTCTCATGAACAGAGCAAGCAGCTTACTTACAGAAAAAACCAGGAGAGAAGTTTGAAAAAGTGCAATTATTTGTGGCCTTTTAGAGTGAATTTTAAAGCAGGTCAATTACAGACATTACAAAACCATGACCGTTCTCGTTATGAAACAGCCATATATATATTAAATGAGAGCCTGGGATATTTCATAAAAGTAATAAGAACTAAACAACAGGATGGGCAAGAGAAGCAATGATATTAACCCAGTAATAGAGGTTACTCCAGCAACAACACTTTTGACACGTATACAAGCATCACTTCTTTATTGGCCTTTTAAGTTTAGAAGAAACTATTCCAGAGTACAGACTCCTATTTGTTGGGAAGAAGATATATTTTACCTATAGTCATGAAACACAATGCACTACAAATAAATTAGTTGTATAAGCCAAAAGGGGAGACCAGAAAACTGCATTACTGGTTGACTTTTCCTAGCAATCCAAAATCTGGAAGTGCACATTTTTCTTCAGGCCAAGACTCTTGTAGATGTTTTCTAATGATTCCAACCCTTCCTAACCTGCCACAGTCCTGAGAAATGGAGCCCCTTAAAAGAAAGGCTGAAGCAGCAAAGTCTCACACAGGGATGGAGACTGGAGCTGGAGATGGGGAGACAGAGAGTGCAAGCAGATTTCTGGAGATGGAGGTGAAAGTGGAAAGGTCTGAAGGATGGGAAGAGAAGCAGAAGAAAAAAATGAAGTTGACTAGTGGAATTGACTGCTTTTGGTAATCAAAATAACCCCCATTTTTATCAGTCAATTTTCAACAAAATGCCAGTCCTACCAAACACATGTTACACTGCACTAGTTTATTTTGGCAATAGCTGGAAACAGATTGATACTTAAATAAAAGATAGAGCCATACCTGCACCTTTTCTTCCAGAAGGATCACCAGTGCCTTTTGTAACAAAAAAAGATTCCTTAGCAAGACAAAATAATTGGAAAAAAAAATACCCAGCTTCCAAAGTCCTACTTAAACAACATCCTAGGCTGGTTTAAATCTGACCTGCCAAGGAATCAGCTGCTTCCTGCCATTTGAAAGGTAGCAATGGCAAACTGTGATTTCGGATTCAAGGATTAGTCTTACGGAATGTTTACTTCTTCCAGGAAGAGGTGCTCAGCTGTGATTTTCTGAGCAAGTGAAATGATTGGGGAAGCTCAAAGCTGGCTTCACAAATTGGTATTTTGAGAAATAAGGTGTGGAGGCTTGAGCAAGTCATGAGTCTCTTCTTGTGAAATGGCTGGCAGAATGACTATGCCAGAGAAACTCCTGTTTTGAGAGTCTGTGAGAGCATGACCTGTCATCCTGATTTGGATTATCCATTTAGTCCCTGTATTATTAAAACAAGTCTCCTCTCCTCTGGCGTTCTGTTCATCTGTGTAGTTGTTTTTTACTAAGGAGAAAATACGTTTAATAACACACCCTAAGGAAAAGTTATGGGTCTTGGACTCAAGATAGAGAAGGGGGCTTCGTGTATGAATCACAGTGTACGAAGGTACGAAGGTGTTTCAAAAGAGAGCAGAATGGAAGCGAGAGAGAAATATACATTGCTGAATAAATTTCTCAATAAGTTTCTCAATCAATCAATCAATCTGCTGATCCCACTTCTTGGCTCTGTTAGACCCAGTGGAAGTTTTGCTGCTGCACAAAGTGCGGTCAGGATGTCTTCTGAAATGACTAACCTGTGTCAAACCACGGATCTGAAATAAGCTACCACAGACCTTGGTCACACAGCCATTCGTCCCTAGCAAGGGAATTTTGGCCACTCTGAAGACTCTGGCAGATCCAACCAGAGAAAACCTCCTGGACACGGCTATTTTTCTCTGCACAAGCTGCTGGAAAACAAATGCTGGCCCAGAAGGATGCAACCCCCAAGGGATGCACCCGAGGGATGGAGCCTCCCAGGGAAGGGGCCCCTCAAGGGGATACGGCCCCCGAGGGAAGCACCCCCAAGGGCGGGACCCCCCTACCCCGGGCTGGGGCCTCGAGGGAAGCGGCCCCGCGGCACGAGGCCCCCGCGGGATGGGGCCTCTGAGGGATGCGCCCCCCAAGTCTGGGGTCCCCCTGGATAGGGCTCCGCTGCCGCCACCCCTCCCGCGACCGAGGGCTCTGAGGGGGTGCCGAGCCCCGCCGCCCTCCTCCCCCTCCCCAGCTCTGCGCACCAGCCGAGCGCCCGCTCGGCCCTTCCTCAGACCGCGCCGGGAGAAGGCTCCTCCGGCCGCGGGGCAGCCTGCCCGGCTCTCACCTGCCCGGCGCGGCGCGCCAGCTGCACCG
>WBNO01009691.1:82337-92599 GCA_013400575.1 Peucedramus taeniatus
AGCGCCGGGGCCGCGCCGAGAGGGCGGGATGCGGCTGGCAGGGTGCGCAGGGGGATGCGGAGGGCAGGATGCGCGGTGCGGAGGGCAGGATGCGCCGCCATCGCGGTGGCCGTGCCCCGGCCGCCCCTCCTGACATGGCGCCGGGACCGCCAGGCTGCGGCTGGGGCGCTCCTGTTTCCCCCGGGATAAGGAGGCGCAGCCGCGCTCCCAGGCCGAGCGGCCCTTCGCGGGCTCCGCTGTCCCCGTGTCCCCAGAGCCATCTCGCGGAACGAGGGCCCGGCTGTCGGCGTTACCGAGGCTTTGGGGGAAAAGCTGGCGGCTGGTATTGGCCATCTCGGTAATGAAAGGGGAAAAGAGTGGGAAAAGAGGCCTCGGGAGTTCAGCTTGTTAGTGCTTGGGAGTTCAAGTGTGTGGTAAGAAATACATGGCCCTTTCTATTTTTCCCTTTTCTTCGTGTGTCATTTTGGATTTGTCAAGGATGAGAAGAAGAGAATTGAGAACCTGCTGTTCCAGAACCCGTATAAGCCAAATTGCCATGCCGGCAGAGCAGGGAACAGAGCTGAGCGATTCTGGATCCGCCTCTTAGAAGGAGGGCAGCCCAGGATGAATGCGCGCTTATGCAATAGAGCAGCCAGACTGTTGTGCTTAAAACACCGAGTGAGTGTTGGGAACACACACTTTATCTGTCAGAGTGAGGCTTTTCCAAATGACTTGTTCTGATGCACACTTGGCATTGAATGGGAAACAAGAGAGCCCAGGGACTGAGTCCATCAGCATAGCTTTTTGAAAGGCATTAGGTACACAGAGTGTATGAAATTTGTTGTTGTCTTTCAGCACCTGCTTTGTGGTTGAGAGTTTCATTTTCAGGGCTAGAATAGAGACACTTTAGTAGCAAACACATTTTCGTGAGGAAAATTGCATAACACCACCATTTACTATCTCTGAGCACAAAATTAATTAATTTCCTAGATAATAGGCTAAATTAAATTGACTTGGTATGCTACTTAATGTAACAGGCCCTAAATCTAGATCTATTTTCTTTTGTAGTTTATCTTGTAGGACACAGATGACTTTGGATGAGAGGAACACTCTTGCCTAGGCAGTTTACAAAAATAATAGACACTTCTTAAAATTTAGCACTTGGACCTTTCTAAAACAAGGAGCTGAACTTTGTGGATTGTAGCACAATAATTCAACTTCATTCTTTAAATTTCTAAGCTGCACCCTGGCAGTGGATGCCACAAAGACAGCAAGGCTGTCAGTCTACTTAATGAAATATTTTTTAGTCCCTGTTTTGAATCAGAAAAAAAAAGTGGTAACAAACTCTGAGAAGCTGAATTAACTACTACATAAAGTGTAAAAGTTTGGGTGTAGCATGAAATGATGAAATTTTGTTGAATAAATCCTCACCAAATATTTGTCAATCTTTTTGCTGACTGATTGTTATAAGTCACTTGTTTCCTCCAAATGCATATTTGCTTCATTCTTATGTTAGTTTTCTTAAGTGCAATAACGCTACAAACATGCAGTGTAATTTGGACTAGGATAGAACAGAATTGGTCTGGATTCTTCTTTAATCTGATTTTCTGCTAGGTTTTGGAAATCTGTGCTTTTTATTGCTGCTATAGCATGAGGCATCTTCAGGACTTTCCCTAGAGAGTTTCTGTGCAGAGCCAGATGGGTAAATGTATTCCCTGGTGAGATCTGGGGACTGCTGAGATGTAGTATAGACAGCTTTAACTTTGGTGAAAAAGAAAATGTACAGTTAAATGTACATTTACATGTAAAATGTACAGTCTTTGCATTCTAGGAAGCATCTCAGACCATGATAGAAGTGTTTTCTGTGTTTTTCATTGAACTACAAAGTTTTAGTTACTGAATTTACCAACAATAAAGATCTATACCTATTGCTGAAACAGGCTAGATCCTATTCTGACGTAGTGCAGATGGTTTCTTCCCATATGTCACGGGTTTGCCTCAATGCCTGGAGATTTGTTGTTATTAGGCTGCCACAGGGGCATTTGGAAGGCTGTTTAAGGCGTTGTTTTGAAAGCAGGCAGTGTGAATTACAATGCAGTAGGCAGGATACACAAGTATCCCCACTGAAGGTATCTACAGGAAGTTACACACAACATCACAGAGAAGCACTGTTGCAAAGAGGGGGAAGTGCTCTCCTCAATATTTTTCTTATCAGGAGTATGTCCTCTTTCTAAGTGATGTCTGGAAAATAAGCATTGGAACAGTAGAATTTCTCCAGGCTTCTCTTCATTCTGGTGGTAGAATAGTGATAATAGGGTCACCAGAGGCTGAACTAGAGAGGCTAAAATATCTGAATGAGCCCTCCTTTTTTACAGGTTCACTGCAGCTAAGTGACTTGTGCAGGTAAAGTTAAAACAGAACTAGAAGGCCAGTAAAGAATACTTCTTAGAAAATCAGTAACTGCAGCTAGTATTTTAAGACCTTCCAAAATATTTTGCAAAAAAACAAACAAACAAACAAACAAAAAAACCCCACAAACAACAACAACAAAAACCAAACCAAACAAAAAACCAGCTGCCTGTAAGGCCTTTAAATGGTAATATTTCTCTTTATCATTCTCCTAGTCCATGCTTTTTTCAAACCTTCCTTAGTTTAGACCTGCCCAGGCAGTGTGAGCTTCCTCATGTGAGCTGCTGGCTGCTTTTGAATATCCATTCACCTCCGAGCTGGTTGGGGCTGCTCTCTGCCTTGCTGGATCAGACTCTTGGCTCATCTTTCATAACTGCCAAGGTCTTTCATAACCTCTGATCTTTCATAACCCCAAACACTAGCCAGTTCCTCTCACATGCCTTTCGTAACCTACACACACGCCACGTGTTTAATCTCGTCCACTTGGAATAGGCCCATCCTGATGAACCTGAAATACAAGTGTTTCTTGGGTGCTTTGTCTGCCTCAATCCTCCTGAGCCCCAGGCAGATTTGTGTGGATATCAGACTTCCTTCCCTGAGACAATGAATGCTCAGTGGAGGGGAAAACCTCTCTGACCTCAGAGGAGAAAAGGGAGCCTAGTCATGGATTTCCTTCTCTCCCGGGGTGTGAAGCCCTAACTGACTGAGGTGTGGCTCGGCTGGGGGCGGCAGTCTCCTTCCCTTCCTGTGCTGAGCCGCTGCTCAGCGTCCATCGCTGGCCGCTCTGTGCCACACCGGGTCCCCACCGCGGTCTGCTCGGAGCTAAACCCGGGGTCACTCGGTGGGGAAGCTGCCGCAGCTGGAATTGGTTTAATTCTGCCTCAGCAGACAGCTTGCCATTCTCTACTCCGACAGTAACTGCAGGCTGCAGTGATGCAATAAAGTAGGTTGTAGTTTTGCAGAGAGAGGGTGACCTCGCTGTAGCTACCGGGCCGTCGACACGGAATCCTCAGATGCCTTCCGGTGCGGATCTTTGTCACTTCACGGATTTGATGGATCTTTGTCACTTCATGGGTTTGATGGATGATCGCCTAACAGGGAATTAAATGGGAGGACAAGTGTATAACAGCTTTAATAAAAACAGAAGGGTGAAAAAAAAAGAAAACGGAAGAAATCTTTTGCAATTATTAGCCTGAGTTCGAAAGAGCGTTTCCTCAGTGTGACAGCCAGAGGCTTGCTGCGCTGTTATTAAAGTGCACTTCAGTGGGAATCCATGCAGATGGCTTTTTTACCCAGCATAGGATTATACTGGATTAGTCATACAAAATTGTTGTTTACCATCTCTAGTCCTTTTCCCCAGAGCTTTTATCAGGAATCTCACAAAGCATGTAGTTTGAGCCTGCCTTTAAGAGGTAACCCATATGAGCAGCTTTTTGTTTGTGCAGACTGCTACAATGTTGTAGTTTAATGTAATCCTAATGTTGCAATGGGAGATTTTATGCCTGATAAAAGATGCTGTTCCGCCCAGATTTTCCTTATGCCTACAAGAAGGGAAGTTGGATTGTAAGGAGATGCTCTTTCTTCTTGCTGGACTCCCCAGTAGAGCTGTGCTGATCCCACTTCTGCTACATCAGAGACAATCAGGAATTCCTAACACTGGCACTGTTTTTCATAATGCTCACTAATGAGTTATTTATGGCATAATGCTTGATTAACGCACTGTTCTGAGTAGTGTAGGAGATATTTCTTGTGTTCCCTTTCTATCATACAGAGCCATACTCTGACCATCTTTCTATGTCCAGAAGGCTCAGAGATCACTGCTGAGACACAGTCCACATTTTCCCTCCTGCCACAAACGAAGAAACTGTCTTAAACATGCAGTGCAAGGCTCTCCCATTAGATCTACCCTGGGGGTAGGTTATAACAAGGAAAATTTTTTTTACTTCAAGGTCTGACAGATAGCTCTACTGGTAAAATGACATCCTTCAGTTTTTTTCTGGAGTTTTCAGACTGGCTCTGCCATCATGGGAAATTTTCTCTTCCAGGAGGTATGGCTGCAGGAACTTTCCTGAAGTCTGAGTCCCTTTGATTCTACAGTGAGAGATGTTTATCTTCTCTGTAGGGAGTTCTGTGACAAGGTAATACAGTCCCAAGCTGTTATTCTTTTCCCTAGACCACGTCTGTGGGTGTAAAATGAAAACATATTTTTCTCTGTCCTTGAAGGGAGAAGCAGCAGACTGCCACATGCATGCCAGTATTGTATTTTGATCCACTGAAACCAATCTATCCACTGAACATTATCCACTGAAAACAATCTAGTGTTATAACTTGATGTTCCTGTCACTGAAGGGGATACAGAACTTCTGTCAGTGTGCTGTGACAGGGATATCTGTAGCCTAATTTAGTTTAATAAATACCGCCTCTGGTTTTGTCAGCTTTAAGATTAAATTGACTTTCTTATATATTACGAGAAAGTATTTTTTTTTTTCCAGTTCTGCAAATGGCCACTTTTAATCCAATCATGTCTTGGTGCTTTTTCTGTTGATATGCAGGAAGTGTTAAAGAACTGAACTCTGAACTTTTGCTTTTAGCCAAAGTGGTTGCTCTGAGGCTTGGGAAAGGTTGTTCTCCCTGTTTCAGGGTAGGTTCCTGAACACAAATGGGATTATTACTCTGTGACCAAAGATCTAAACAAGATGGGGAAAGGGCCTTTTTCCCATGTTGGCCATTTTGTTCAAGGCTGTTCCATGATTTTTCAATTGGCATTTGTCTGTGAGACTGGCAGCCCCAATTGTGCCATAGAACACACCAGGTAGAAAAATCACATTAAGTCTTGCTATCTCCCAGCCTGGAAGGAACTCAGGAAGAAGTCACTGCTGACACAACGGGTGGATGGAATAAAAGAGATTAATTTGGGGCAGGTGAAATTTGTACATGATTTACAAAGGCAAGGTAGATTTTCATAGGAAAATTTTAATTCCTAGAAAATCAGATGAGGATAGTAGCTCTCTCTGGGGGTTGAAAGGAGACATATTGGCCTTTAACCCATGTAGAAAAAAGGCTACACTTGGGAGTTATTGTAGGGTTGCATCATATTGTAGGGTTGTATAATCCCATGCTTATGTATGTTCTGACAAATCAATGATTTTGGTGCACATGGAGGTGAAAAAGGGTGAAATGGGTCACATTCTTGCTGTTTGGCAGCAAGTAGGAGGCTCAGCACCACTGTAATCAATGGCATTTTCATTTGTGTGAGCCAGCATGAAATGTGTCTTTCTTCTTACCAAACTACATTAAAACAAAAATGCAAGGAAAAAAGATTTGTGTTCAACCAACAAGTGAAGAGTGTAAGAGTGTAAGGAAATATTTCTGCTATCATTGTTTACAGTAGAAAGTATCTTAGTGGCATTTCATAGATTCACTGCCACTGAGAAGTTTTTTAAAAATAATGTATTGTTAGGATCTTTGGAAAATTAACATGTTTTCTAATCAAGTACACATCAGTCTTTTATCATTTGTATAAACAATGGGGTATTTTGTATACACATGGCTAAAAATTAGCTTTTTGATTTTCAAAATCTGATGTCCAGTGCTACGCACTAGCCTTGGACCAATTTTACAAATTGATGGAGTATCTTCATTTTGGAAGAATGGATGCTTATTTTGAAGTGGAGCCTCTCAAAATCAGTGGTGATTTTGAAGATATTTGATCATTAAGTGCATCATAAAACCAACAAGAGCTTCAGCTGTAGCTTTTCCCAAGAGTTTCAAGATACAAATAGGGGAGTTTTGGTGTCATTTGGATGGATGAATGCTTGTTTGACAAAGTCTGCATCTTACACAAGCTCCTTACGGGTCTAGCTGCATAGTTGAGAAACCTGTCTGTTGTCTGCTTCCTCCGTCTGTTTTCAATTCCCCTGCCAGGCATGGAAAACTGGGAAAAAAGGGGGCTGCAAGGCACGCTTTCTAGGTCAGAAATGAGGAATTCTTGTTTCCCTTTTAGCTCTGTTGGTCTATTTCCCAACTTTTTTGTGTTCTACTGTCAATAGTTTCTGACTTTTAAAAACACTTGGGTCCTAAAAACTGCACAGCTGCATTGTCAACTCCTGGGTAAGCAGGAGAGCAGCAGGGTGTGCAGAACTGGTTGTTGTGTTGCTAGAAGAGCTGGAGTAACTGGGTCTGCAGGTTTCACACATGAGAATCAGAGAATGGGTTGGGTTGGAAGGGATCACAGTGGTCATCTGGTTCAACCTCCCTACTCAACCAGGGTCATCCCAGAGCATATCGCATAGGATTGTGTCCAGATGGTTCTCAAATAACTCCTGTGAGGGAGACTCCACATCTCTCTGGGATTCCACTGTGCTGATCTCTCTCCATTGCACTCTTACACTTCAGCTTCTCTTTGTCACTGGAAAAATTATTTCTGAAGTAACTTTACAAAATATCAGAATCTCTATTATATCAGAGTGTGTTTGCTTCTAAATCAATAACAGATCAATTCATTGAAATGATGGCCTGGAAGGGACTTTTTGTCTACTTGCTCTATGTCACTGTGCTGTGCGTATTAGGTGTACCTGTATTCAAAGTCATGCCTAATCATTCTCTGATGAGTTTATTAAAATATACAGTGAGGAAGAACTATGTGTGTTTTTCTCTTTGATATCAAGAAGTTTTCCCTCTCATCCGGTTGAAGAGATGAGAGATGACTACTCTGTTAGACAGTAACTTTGTTTGTGCTCATTCTCCTCTGGAAGACACAGGAAACAATTACTACTGTCCTTTACAATAACCAAAGTCAGTTAAAATTATTCTGATTTCAACACCTCCTGATATACTGTATTTTCTTCTGTATGTAATTTTTATTCCTGTTTTACAGCCTCCTCACCTGAGACATTGTTTGTGTTGGATAAACCAGAATAATACTGAGTAACTGCATCTCAGGGTATTGCCACTTCATCTGAAAATGGGATTTCCCTTTCCCTACAGCACCACTGCATTGCTGGCTGGTACTATCCCTCCCACGTTTATTTTTCCCTTGCTGCTACTGTAGCTAGTTACACCCAGCTGTCCCTTAACCTAGAAGTGACCTCGTGGTTTCTACAGCATGAACTGTCCATTGCTAATTCATTCCATGTTAGTTGCTGATTGAAGTAGCAATTTTGATGCTAGAAATTTGGAGTTAAGGTGATTTGTCACAGGCTCCAGCAGTTTGCAGTGTTGGGTGGCCACTTCAATGGAACCAATACAGGCAAGATTCCTGGCAGCAGGTAACACCACAGGCAAATCCTTCCCTCACATGGACTCTCAGGTTGCTGACAGCCTCAGAGCTGGGATCTTGTGCACATCCAGCTCACCACAGAGAAGCCTGAGCTGAATATAGACAAGGCTTTCACCTCTCACTGTGACCCCTGTGTGAAGTTCAAGAAGTTGACTGGGTGGGTGACTGGGCTGAGAGTGGAGGAGGAGAGATGCCAGGCTGTGCCCTGGAGCCAGAGGTGTGTGACACTTCCCTTAATCTGATTACAGTTCCAGTTCCTGCTTGCAGCCCAACCTGACCTGTCTCCTGCCGTGTTTTTGGTGAACTGTCAACTCATGAGCAGACAGGGATGAGCTCCTGTCATGCCCATACCTTCTTCCCAGGCACAGCAGGCTGAGAAAGCTGGGGCTCTTCAGACCTCACAGCAACCTGCCAGTATCCAGGGGGCCTACAGGGAAGCCAGAGAGGGACTCTTTGTCAGGAATGGTAGTGATAGGACAAGGAGTAATGAGTACAAATGGAAAGGGGAAACTTAGGCTGGATGTTAGGAAGAAGTTCTTTATTGTGAGGGTGGTGAGGCACTGGAACAGGTTATCCAGGGAGGTTTTGGATGCCCCAGCCCTGGCCAATGCTCAAGGCCAGGTTGGATAGCAGCCTGGTCTGGTGGGAGGTATCCCTGCACAGGACAGCAGGGGATTAGATTAGTTTGGGACTAGATGATCTTCAAAGGCCCCTTTCAACCCTTAGCATTCTATGATTTTGTGATTGGTTCTATGCAAAATTTGCCAGGCACTGCAATCAGGTGGGCTACATGGTCAAGATGGAGAGGCAGGTGGCATCTAGCAACATTTCATACAAAAAAAAAAGAAAAAAAGAAAAAAAAAAAGAATAAGGAAATGTGATGTGCTTTAAGAAATGAGTGAGACAAAATTTTGTACAAATGGTACTGAGGGTAGAATGCTTTTGTCCTTCCTGGTGCCCTGCAGCCTGGTCTGCCAAAAATACCAGAAAAATAAGAAACCCAAATCACAGAATGGGTCAGGTTGGAAGGGATCACAGTGGGTCATCTGCTCCAGCCTCCCTGCTCAAGCAGGGCCATCCCAGAGCACACTGCACAGGATTCTGTCCAGACGGTTCTCAAATAACTCCTGTGAGGAAGACTCCACATCTCTCTGGGTAATCTATTCCGGTCTGTGGTCACCCCACAGTAAAGAAGTTCTTCCTCATATCCCAGTGGAACTTCCTGCAGGTCAGTTTGTGCCCACTGCCTCTTGTCCTATGGCTTGGCACCACCGAGAAGAGCTCCATCCTCTTGGGCACCCTCCCCTTAGATATACACAAAAGGCAAAGCCCAGCCAGTAGCAGCAATAGCAGGCACCATCAACACCATCAACACCATCAACACTAAGGACACAGCCCCTGCCCCCCAGGGCACGCTGCTATCTCCTGCCAGGGGGATGTCACTGGGACAGCCTCTGCCTGTTGGGATGGGGGAAGATGCAGAACCTGCTTTTGCAGAGATCCCTCACTTGGCGTGTGTTGGTGTATCCGTGCAATCTGCGGCCGGCAGAGCTCTCAATCCCCCCCGGTCGGTGCCTGTCAGTCACAGAAAGTCCCAGAATCTGCCGAGATGGAAAGGATCCAGCAGGATCATCGAGCCCAGCTCCTGGCCCTGCGCAGGCCACCCTGAGAACCACACGCGCCAACTCAACCTGCGAATAACACTAAGGACAACTGAACAGGGACTGCGCTGTTTCCCCGGGGCCGGAGCAGGCCCGGCCGCCGCGGGGAAGGGAAAAGCTCCGCTCTGGGGCCGCAGGGACGGCGGCGGCTTATCCACACCCGCAGAGCGCGGCGGTCGCTCGGCTCTGACGTCCCTGCTCGCCGCCTATCTCGGCGCCCATCCCGGCCTATCCTGGGGCTCATCCCGCCCATCCCGGCCTACCCCGGTGGCCTATCCCGGTTTATCCCGCCCGCTGCCCCGGCGCTCACCATGGCTCTTCCCGTCGTACACAGGTGCCTCCAAGTGAGTGCGACCCCTGCTCCCGGGAGCTCTGGCCCAAGAGCGCCCGTGAGGGCGCGGCAGGCTCGGCTGGGCCGGGCCGGGCTGGGTCGGGCTGGGTTTGCCTTGTATTTCTAGCTCAGGCTGATAGCACAACGAGGGGCGCATCAGGTGTACTCAATACCCTGTAGGATAAGGCAATACACTCACACACATATATATCTGTATGTATGTGTGTATATATATATGTATGTATGTATATATATATATGTATGTATGTGTATATATATGTATGTATGTATATATATGTGTATGTATGTATATATATAATGTATATATATAAAATAGTTTTATATCTGTACCTACATATAAAAACATGCATACACACGTGCACACACATATATGCTATATATATGCATACACTNTATATACATATATAATATATTGCCTTATATATAGCTTTATATATTATATATACAATATATGTATGCACACATATATAATGTATACATTAATGTATGTACATATAATTATATACACAAAATAGTTATATATTGCCTCATATTGCTATAATATATAATACATATAATATATATCATATATATATATATATAT
>WBNO01009691.1:102060-227799 GCA_013400575.1 Peucedramus taeniatus
TTTTTTTTTTTTTTTTAACTTGAAGGTATCAGTTTGCTCTTGAAGCTGTGATTTTTATTTATTTATTTACTTTCTGGACATGGCTAATGCAAGTTAAATAACTTACTGGCATTTTCTGTTCAGATTAATGCTGTTTTTGTTGGAGGACACTTTCTTAGGCTACCAAAGTCTACTTCCAAATAAGCAGTACTTCCTACTTTGCAGGATAATTTTTGGATAATAATATTCTTTGGATGAGAATTTGCCTGTCTTTTTGTCCTTGTTGCTGTGCCAGTTAGCAGATGCCTCTGCTTTGATCTTGTCTCCTTGTGACATGTACAAGCAAGGTGTTGTTATTTTGTTTGCTAGTTAAAGTGCAGGTGAGATGAGTATTAAAGAGGTTAATCAGTCTATATGTGTAGTTCCACATATTGTAGTCCCACATATTGTGGAATTGTGACATTTGGCCAGTGGCTTTTTCTTGCTAAATCAAGTTTAAGTAGAACTGAATTCCATGCAATTAAGTATTAGTCATGCTACTGTTTGACAATGCATGTTAGAAATGTTTCATGATGCAGGCTAATGGTTCTTTGTCTCAAATAAGTACTTTGTAGTGCTGATATGGGAAGCGTGTGTTTGAAAGTAAGTGGCTATTATCAAATAGGGGGTTTGGTTGGAGAAATAATATAATAATCATGTGTCAGTATTAACTTTCCATGAGATATAAATCAAATGTTCATAGGACAGTGAAGCAATTTAACTTTGTTCTGTGTTCTGCATATAACTGAATATTTTAGAAACAATCCACTAATTTTGTGTGGATTTGTAATTGTGTCCTAATTTTCCTGATATTTGGAGTATAAATTTTCAAAGGTACCAAATATTCATAGCTGTAGGCAGATTTAGCTAATTCAGACTTGGTCTGCTAATCACTGAATACTGTGTTCAGTAATTGCTCACATTCTGGATATTAGTCCTAAATTAGGATTTTTTTCTATTGTAGAAAGCAAAATTGCAATCCTGTTGTTGGATGGGGGATCACATTTTGTGGATTTCTCTGGAAGTTCTTCCTGAGCCTGTGAAGCAGCATCTCTGTAGGTCCCCTGGAGTCCCTTTACTGTGACCATGCTACGGTGTTTACCTTTAAGAGCTGGGTTTTCAGACCTGCAGTGCTCTTCAGACTGAGACCCTGAGAGGCTGGACCTGGAAACTGAGGGATTTCACTGGAGAATAAGGGCTGGTGCCTCTGTTCTCTCAGCTGGGATACTTTGTTGTGGGCACTTGCCCTGAAAAAGTGTTCCTGAGGAGGGTTGTGGAAGAAACAGAAAAAAATGCTCGAATTTCAAAAGGGGTAAATTCCCTGTTTAGGTTACAAGATATCCAAGGCAGCAGAAAGCAGTAAATACAGTTACCTCACCAATTTTGGCTCATTAATTGTTTCTCTATAGCTGCAGTGAAGTTGTTTTTTTTTTTTTTCTGAGGCTTAGAAGGTTCTTGTTTTCCTTTTGTCAGAAATGAAGCAGCATTAGTTAATTACCTGTGTATCTGTGCCTATGTTCCTGGAAACCTCCCATAAACTTCTTCTGGGACAGTGAATTGCCCTTGCTTCTTGGAGATTACAATGAACCATATTAAAGGTGGTAATGCTATTGATTTGGTGTAGTCATGTTCTGCACTTGTGCCAGAAGATGTCCTCTGGAAGTTGTTTAGCCCGGAGAAAAGGAGGCTGAGGGGACACCTCACAAGTACTTGAAATTAGGCTATAGCCAGGGGGGGTGTTGGTCTGTTCTCCCAGATAAGTGATGGGACAAGAGAAAGTGGCCACAAGTTTGCCAGTGGAGGTTTAGATTGGATACTAGGAAAGATTTCTTCACTGTAAGGGTTGTCCTGTATTGGAACAGGCTGCCCAGGGAGTGGAGGAGTCGTAATCCTTGCAGGTATTTAAAAGATGTATGGATGTGGCACCTAGGGACATGGTTTAGTGGTGGACTTGGCAGTGCTGGGTTAAGGCTTGGACTCAGTCTTGGGGTTCTTTTCCAACCTCAGGTTCTTTTCGAACCTCATGGATCCTAATGGATTGTTTTTTCTTTGCTGCAGCTGCTGTTCAAGCTAAACTCTGTCTTTACCTACATTTGACCCCCACTCATAGTGTTCTCACTGTGAAGTTCTTAAAAAAGCATCATGCACTGAGATCCTGGCTGGCTGTAATCTGCTCTCCTTGGTGCTCGTGGGAGCAAGTGCAGTTCTGTGCTCAGCTGGCCAAATGTGTGCCTGGAGGAGAACTTTATGCTTTAGGTCAATTACATATTCCCAAGCCTTTCAGGGGGACAAGAAGCTAACACTGTAGGTCTTGCATGGTAGCTTTCCACAGGGAATGCAGACTCAATGATTATTTTATTTTGTATTTTCTCCACAGGGATCATGTGCTGACAAAAAGCCCAATGTGATCCTTTGAGTAGCCCAAGCTGTTTTCATCCAAGAGAGGAGAACTTGAGCCATTGTCTTATGCTGGTCCTGAAATGCTGAGTTCTAGCTCAACTGCTGTGAAGAGTCTCCCTCTGAAGAGGAGGCTCTGTTTTCTGCTGAAACTTGTGTGCTTTGTCAGCTCAGTGTTAATATTTTGTGAATTTTTAATTTACTATGTGGTAATACTTCAATGCCGATGGCCAAACGTGAAAGGTGGAGCTCACATGACTGAAAAAGAGACTTCAGCTTCAGTCCTAAAGGCCATAATTTTAGCTGATACACACCTACTTGGTGAAATCAAAGGACATTGGCTGGATAAGCTAAGAAGGTAATTATTAATTTTTTGGAATAATCTCTAGCCAGTTTTAGAGTTTTCAGTAGTAGATAATGGGACAATAATTCACTGTTCTATTAAACAGCAATTCATTAAAATTGTAATGAAAAAATAAACAAGCTGGTATTACTTCTTGCATGTCTTGGTCCTGATTGTATCATAGTGGAATTACCCACCAGGTAAGATGCACCTACTGTCCTTACACCTGATTTTTAAATATTTAATTTGGATTTCATAATATATTTTCATATTTCAGTGTGTAAGAGCCAGTTTCCCATTCCTATTGCCAGGCTGTGTCTCTGTATTCAGAGCTGAGGATCCAGAGGTAAGGCATTGATAACTGATTCTGTATTTTCCTTTCAGGGAATGGCAAATGGAGAGATCTTTCCAAACTGCCTTATGGTTACTGCAGCCAGATATTGTTTTTATTCTGGGAGATGTTTTTGATGAAGGAAAATGGAGCTCACCTCAGGTATGACATATATCAGCTCTCTTGTTTCAAAAAATGAGGATTTCTTGAAGGAAATGGGAGCAGATTAGGTGTGCAAGGCTTTGTTTAATACTGCTACAGTTGTCCTGTTGGTAGAAGTTTCTAGTCTTACAGGTAAGAGTTGAAATGTTGTGATTCTCCTTCATTTTTGGAAGTACCTTGACAGTTTTGCGCCTCATATAAAACTTACAAAATATAAACATCTGAGTTTGTGCTTCTTTATTATAAGCTTGTGATGGGCTGACCCTGGCTGGATGCCTGGTGCCCAGCAAAGCTGCCCTATCACTTCCCTCCTTGGTCTGAGAGGGGAGAGAAAATAAAAGATGCCACCTTTACTGACCTTGGTGTCTGCAGGGCTCTTCCTCTCACAAATTCTCCCTCCTCTCTCTGGCTGCAGTTTCTGAGTTTCCTTTCTTGCCACCTTCCAGAGGTGGCAAGAGTTATCCCAGAGGCACTATCAGCCTTTGCCAGTGGTGGGTCCATCTTGGAGCTGGCTGGCATCGGCTCTGCAGGACACAGGGGAGGCTCCCACAGAAGCCACCCCTGCAGCCCCTCTGGCACCAAAACTTTGCCTTGCAAACCCACTACAAAACTTTTGATGCTGTGGAACAGCACCAGTTTGTCCTGTTTTTTTCCTGCAGGCCTGGGCAGATGATGTCAGGAGGTTTCAGAAGATGTTCAAGCATTCAGTTTTTACGGAGCTGGTGGTCATCGCTGGGAATCACGACATCGGATTTCATTACGAGTGAGTCTTGTCAATGCCAGGAGTACACAAGTGCCAAGAATGAAGTGTCAGCATGCCCACAGTAACTGGTGCTGGGTCTGAGAGACCTGTTTTATGGTTTTATGGAAACTTTCTGATCGTAGTCAACTTAGAAAGGGTCGTAATTTAGACCACATAAAGCCTGTGCACAAAACAGGTTTATGTTTCTCTGACCATGTGAGGGTTGTTCAGAGCTGATCCTTATGCACTGTCATGGAATCCTTGAAGCTGCTTTTCCTTGCATTGGGCCTCCTCCTTAGAAAGGCACCTGAGCATATTTCCACTCCCATTAGCACACAAGAGTGTAAGTGCCCTCACTCTGCTGGTGCTTGCACTGATGGGAGGGGCTGGAGGACACAGGAGGTGTCAGAGCAAACCTGTGAGTTTCCTGAATGATTGTGTGAGCTGGATAATGCAGCAGCAAGATGCATGAATGGTCAGCAAACTGTAAAGCAACTGTGTCAGATGAGTTCCAATGGCAATTTCTTACCTCACTTGTATTTTTGCTCTGTGACACAGAATGACTGCTTACAAGGTAAATCGATTTGAAAAAGTTTTCAACTTTACTTCAGGAAAGCTGATAACTCGGAAAGGAATAAAGTGAGTATATTTAAATTTTTTTCTAATGAAATAGTATGGGAATGCTTCACTTGCGGCCTTTTTTTAAAATCATCTACCTTATGATGTGTTAAACCCCAAACACTTTGTGCGAACCTATAGTTTGATATGGACAGGAAGCTGTACTTAGAGCTATGTAAAGTGTAACAATTTCCTTTTAAATGGAAAAGTACTGTGGAGTCAGAATCCATTTCTCTGGTGTGCCTTTATACTTCCTTGCAGCTGGTAATGAGCCATGGCTGCAAATATAGCAGGATAAAGAAACATGATCCAACCCCCTCTGTGTTTACAAATTAGGAGTTTTATTAATTTTATGAACTTTAGTCTGCAGAACTTAACCCTTGTTTGAGGAATTCAGGAACACAGCAGTTGTGTGTCTGCAGTTTTTCCACAAGGTGGGGTAGTAATGCTCAAGCTTAGAGCATTATTGGCTTAGAGCAGACCTGGGTGCAGTTTGTTCTCACAGCTGTGTCCCCGTGGCTGCACTGGGCTGCTGTGTGCTCTGTTACCTCTGTGCAGACACCGTGCAGGAACCCGAAGGGGAATGCAATACTGGGTTTGTGGAAAGGTGTTGAAGCCTCAGATTCAGGAAGGGAAGGCCCATTGCCACTCTGTGTTTGGCACGAGTGCCCTTGGGTTGTACTCACTTGTGGAAATGTGAGATTCAAGCCCTACGGGTTTACACGGGTTCCCTTAATTAAGCAAATATAAAAATTAAATTTAATTATTTAAAAATTCTGAACAGGTATGGAAATGGTTGTGTCTATTTTAGGAAGATCTCTGAGCTTTGTGAATGCTCAGTATAAAGCTGTTGCTTATCATGCAGATGTGGGGTCCTCAAGATACATATTTCAGCTGTTTAAAAAATAATTATTAAGGAACATCTCCATGTCTCTTTTGATAAAACAGCACAGCAGAATTCTTGTATGCAGTTGCAGATTGCATGTCTGGTATCCATTAACTGCAATGAGTTGCACTATTAATATTCCTAAAACAAATATTCCTAAATAAACTATTTTACAACAAATCTATGGTATAAAAGTAGCTTTATTTACTAAAAGAGAATTCATTTTTGTTTTACTATTGACTAGTATCTCTTAAGTGAAGGCATTCAGCTCATTTTTGTCTTTTAAACAGACTGAATTGAACTGGGGATGTATCTCAAGCTGAATGTGTGACAAAATGTGTATGAATCTTGTGGCAGAAGTTAAGCTGATTTGAGATCTACAGGGAAGCCTTCTATTAAGAATAAAATCCTGTTTTGTGTGTCAGAGACTGCAAAATACAAAACAAAGTTTGTTCAGGGCAAGTCACCCAAATGCAGTGCTGTTCTGAAGAAATTCAGTGTCTCAAATTCTGTCTCAGAGGTCTAAACTGTGTGAGGAGAGAAGCAAGTTCTCCTTTCCCTCAGAATTTAGTTTAGTGATGAACTTCTAACATTCCACTAGAGTACAACTTAAGTATCCATTCAAATATAAAAAAAATCTTTAGTGTAAGCATGAAGCATAAGGTACGTTGTGCAACCTAATTAACAACTGCATAAAGAAGCCAACAGGCAGAGACACAGCTGTGGTACAGATCCTCAGAGGAGGATTTGTAACACATGATTCCAGGAGCTGTTACATTCTGCTGCTTTGTTGAGCTATGTCCAACTTAGGAACACCTTCATTTCATTTATAAAATGAAGTTTATCCCACACGTGTGCATGAACAACAAATGCCTTCCTGTCCTCCCCACTTCTCTTTGCCCACCCCCTGGTATTTTCCAGCTTTGTCCTAGTGAACAGTGTAGCCATGGAGGGTGATGGCTGTGCTGTCTGCCGTACCTCAGAGGCAAAACTTGTGGCACTTTCTCACAAACTGAATTGCTCCCAGCAGGTAAGGGATTATTAAAGCTCTGATTACAGCCCGCGGCTCCTCTGCCACAATGGGAATGCTGATACTGTAGCATAGCCAGGATACAACCAGACTCTCCCGAAAAAATCTGCTTCCCATTCACAATGCAACTAGTTAGCAAGTCTTTCTCCCCCTCACACTCCTCTTAACCATGTTTACTTCACTATTAACAGTGTTGCTTAGCACTAATGGTGTGAACTTCCTTGTCAGTGCTGCCAAGGAGTGTCATTTCCTCTGTTCCGAGCAATGGCAGAAGTTTTGTAACCCTCCCTCTGACTCGATACATAACCCTGCATTTATATTTATGGATATTATTCTGTTTTACAGCCTTCAAGCATGTTCTTTTAATTTCCTTATTCTACTGCAATCCTTTCCTTGTAGCCTAGCAGTGTTTTAATTGTATTTTTTTCATCATATCAAATTGCTGCTTGTATTTCCTTCCTCTTCCCTTTTTCATAGGCTGACTGGATGCACAGTAGACAGCATGACTGGGCTGGCAGTCAATCAGGAAACCAGCTCCCAGTGGAAAAATTGCCAGACTCTATCTCCCTTGAGCTGCCTTTAAATTCCTTTGCCTTGTTGGTCCAGAGATCCTACTGCTGCTACTTTCTGCAGTTGATGAAGCTCAAAACTACACACTAAAGCAGCACAGAATCTGAAAAACATAAAAGCTAAAACTTAAGGCACCACAGTCAGAGCACAGCTCTATTTACAGCATATACAGAATGAGGAGTTTCATCAGTCCATAGTAAAAGTCTTAGGAATTCATATAGTGGGTAGTATTATCTGAGCTAAACTGCTTAACAAAAAACCAAATCCAACAGCAACTCCACCCTCCCTAATCCTTTAAAACCTACCCATTGCTTAATTACCTTCACCCCTTCTATGGCCTGATTTTGTTCACAGAAACTGAATCATTCCAACAAAAGATGCAGTGATGTGGAAAAGCTTCCAGCTTCAGAACCCATCCTTTTACAGGTGTGTTAGAGGTGGGGTGAGGAAACATGTTGTTTTTGTGGATTTATTACTGTTCCAGAAAGGCTGGATCATTAACAACTAATCCTTGCTTTTAATTACTCCCAGCATTACCCTCTCTATCGGAAAAGCGATGCTGAATGCACTGGAGAAGATTCTGCTCCTCCAGAGGAGAAAAACATCCCCTTTAAAGAAAAGTATGATGTACTGTCTCAAGAGGCATCACAAAAGGTTTGATTTCTTGGGAACTTGAGTGGCAGTGAGTGGGTGAGAGGGGGACATGACTGTAGATATAAATAGATTAAAAAATTGTGGTAAGGCTGTTGGCTGAGACAAACAGAGCACAGCTGCTCCTCTCTAATGAGGCCTGGGAGAGGCTGCTTGTTAGAACTGCTCCCATGAGGATCCTCACCACCATGGCCTTGGTCCTGCCAGGTTTCCCAGGTACAGCTCCTGTCATGGCACTCTTAAATCTGCTGTGGTGCCATTACCTCTGCTTCAGCATTCTGTACTTTCTGTACCGTGTCAATTATGGACACACCTGGTATGAAGCCACAGTTTTCCAACACTTTGAAACTGTCGTTTCTGCTGAGTTAGTAACTACAAGAAAATTTAAAGTATTCCCTTAAAACTCAATGGTCATTGTTTCTTTCCTTCTGCATAAATGCCTTCACTGAAAGATTGTCATTACAAGATTCTTCCTTAGACAAGAAAATAGCATTGCTTTGCTAAACCCAAAGTTTTTCTCTTTGTGATATCCACAGCATGCTGTTGCCTTTGTTCTTCTAATATCTACGGAAAAAAAAAAAAGCCCAGTACTTGGGATCAGGGCTGAATGGGTGTGATTGATATTGCAATACCAACAGATTTCTTACTGGAAAACAGAAGTTTACAGAAAACACTTTGTAAGAATATGAGAATTGCCATAATGTTCAAAGGAAAAAAAAAAGGCTTTTTAAGTTCAATTTCTTTTTAGCTGTGACTTAATTTTTGTGCTTTACCATTTTGTGTTCTAGCTGCTATGGTGGTTTCAGCCCCGTTTGATTCTCAGTGGGCACACTCATAGTGCTTGTGAAGTGCTGCACGCGGGGAAAATTCCAGAAATCAGTGTCCCATCATTCAGTTGGAGGAATAGAAACAATCCTAGTTTCATCATGGTAAGTTTTAATTTTTTTTTATTTTTGTCAGATAACTTTCATAGATAAATCAACATGGCAGTCAGCTATATTTTAAAACTGATTCTACCTGTAAAAACGAAAAATAATAAAAAAAATTGCCTACCCACCCAACCCACTCAGTACACTGCATCCACTTTATAAAGTACATCTGTGGGAGCCACATGTTCTGTGTGGTACAAAGCAATGCTGCTAAAGACCTAATTAGTATCTGGGTACATTTTCTTAGAAAGAGGGTGCACTGTAAACTATTGACTTGTAAAAATAATCAGTATTGTGCACTGAACAGTAGAAAGACCAGTTTGGCTTGGCTGATTAACCAGCTATGAAAACAAGACTGTATCCACCTCAAACCCTTTTGCACGGTGATCATGGTTTTCAAGTGTGTGCATTAATGCAGTGAAAGTGTTTGTGACGTGCCCACAGTCTGCCTCCTCAATGCCAGTTCACATTTGATACAGTGTGTTGGTTATGCTTGTGCAGGCAGTTCCAGTGCTCAGTATATCCTTAGAGGTAAATCAATTAGTTCCCCAGTTCAAAAATAAAACAGAACTCTTAGAAACTTGGAGTAAGAAGCAAAACCTACAATCTGTTTGCAGAGTAGTCTGTGACTTGGAGGGGGAAATCTTTTATGTATGTTTTACTGCTGTTGAGTTTAGGCTGCTTAATACACAGATAACCCCATATGTTTAAATTTATTTTATGCAACTGTTAATATTTGTTGTTGAAAGTAGTTCTGTTTATTTCATAGTCCTGAGAGTAGCTGCCTTTAAACTGCACACACCAGACAGCGCATCTTCACTGCAAAACAAGAGGTTGGCTAATTAAAGTGGCATCCTCTTCACTACTGTTTTAACTCCTCAGCCTCCATCTGCTGTAAACTTTAATTTAAACTGCAAAGTCAAGCCAAAACCCAACAGAGTTCTTTGTTGCTGAAATTCCTATTCCTAATTTGGATTAGCCAACATGTGTTTTTGCAGCATGTACTGGGTAAGGAGGAGGGCTTGGGGAAGGAAGGGGCACATTCACAAAACCTAACTTTAGCCTGGAAAGGCTCCTTCCAGGTGGATTTGCAGCAGCTAAAGTTAGGCTTCTCTTGAAGGCAAATCAGACGAGGAGCCCAGCTCTTTGTTTATGCTAGATGGGAAGATTGGTCTCTGGGCTAATGTTGGCCTGGTGAATATTCCAGTTAGTGCCCAGCACCACAATGTATGGACTCTTCGGCCCCCTGGAGAAGGCACTGGTACTAGGAAACTGGCCCCAACCCTTGCCACCCAACATAGGGATTTGGAAATTGGAGATCTGACAGCTGTGGTGTTCACTCCTGATTCAGAACCCACTGTAACACAGCAAAGTGACAGTCTTCATTTCTTTTCCAGGGCAGCATAACACCAACTGACTTCTCCCTCCAAAAATGCTTCCTTCCATTTGAGAGCAGAGTCTTCACTATCTACTGTGCAGCAGGTGCTCTGCTTGTGATCCTGGTACTAGCTCATGTTCAGCTTCTCACTCCACCGTTTTATTTTGCTCAGCGTTTAATCAGTAAGCATAAAGCAGTATGAAGAGCCAGACATCTGCATTCAGTCACTGAAATACCAAAGCTGAGAACAGTCAAACATCAGACTATATTCATGCCAGCAAATGACCTAATTTGATTGCTAGTCTGAAGGCAGGTTGCATTTACACATACCATAGAAGTCCTATACAGCTGATATGACTACTACAGGATAAATAATTAACTGAAATGAACGTTTCATGCTGTACAAAAATACTGTATTCGACAATCAAATGAGTCCTTTTCCTGCTATAATTTTTGTATCAAATATGTATATTAAAAGTGTAACTGTACATTATGTAAATCCTATAGCCTCATCATTTGTCTGCACTTGTGTCTTACCCTGGTGGAGGCTGAATCTTGCAAACTGGAAATGTTTCTCTGTTTTATTGCTGCATGGCCCTTCAAATGTCATACTTGTGTTTGTTAGGGTCAGGCAGAATCTGGATGCATCAGCACTGAGAGATGCAGATTTCCGTAACCTTTTTAGAGTGTCGTGTGTAAGGGACTGTGGTTTGGGACAAGAAATCTTCTGGTTCCTGACACAATAAATTGTTAGCTGACTATAATTTGCAGTTACCCATCTACCAGACAACAAGGGGAAGAAGCTCGAGGATCCAGTTTGCTGATACACACTTGAAAACTGCTTAAAAAAAAATTAGGGTGACACCTCAAGCTGCTGCTTTCAAAAAGATGTGCTATGATGAGCTTAAAAAGAGGGCCCTATTGCATCCCAGAGATCTGTGGTGAGGGGCCCTCCAGTTGCCGATCTCCTGCTAGAAGGAAGGTCAAATACAGCTGCAGTAACATTATCCTATGCCTCAGCCCTCAGTTTACAGCCAGGGATAGGAATGCACCTTATTTCACATTCCACAAGTTCTGCTGACTTTAGTGTAGTGTCACATTTTGAACTGCGCTAGCTCCTCTGTGGGGAGGCAGAGGTGACCAGCTGTGTCACAAAGATAAATCTGAGCTCAGCGTCTCCAGTGTGTGGGGGAAGGTGGGACAAACCTACTGCTGTTCCCCACCCACCCCAGAAAAAACAGAGAGACTACTTCACACCAGGACAAATTTTCCTGCTGATGTTCCTGCAGAGGCTGGGAGCTCTAACCTGAACTCCTGGGCTGGGGCTAGTTTAAAAAAAATACTATCTTTTGTTATTCATTCTATTACTTTCTTTGGCATGAGAAATAAGAGAATTCTGATTACTGTTAGCTTATTCCACCCAGCCTTTCATTTTTTGGGAAATATTACTAAATTGAGCGTAAAGATTTCTGGGAAGAGAAAATGGTCATATTATAGTATCTAAAATGGGATTGTTTTATATTCAACTGGAAACAAGTTCTCAATTGGACTGTAGTCTGATTTTAAAAAGATGACGGATTGGGCTTTATAACTAATAACAATACCGTAAAAAGTTAATAAAACCTGCTGATTTATATGCCAGTGTGGAGGGGGGAGTGTGTTAGCTCTTTGTCTCTCCCCTAAATTTAAAATGAAGTGGGGGGAATGGTCCGAAGTGTGGTAAAACATTCTGTAAAGTAATGTAGTCTAACACTTCTCTAGGTTTCTGTTATTGCAACTGTAATTTTAGACATTTGTACAGGTTATCTTGGACACAGGAAAAGTATATAGTCACAGACATAAAACACCTATGTATAAAATATAAAGCAGTGTTATAGTTACTAAAAAGGACATGCCTTATTGCTACAGCAATTCTTGCTTTTTATATATTGTACTGTACCACAACTTGTTTTGAGAATGTCATTTGCATAAATTATTCAAGTTTGAGAAATATTCACACATTTTGATTCTACAATATTTAAAATAAAATAATTTTCTAATGTGTCTCTTTATTAAAAGAGAAATAAAAATGTCATCTTGTAATTCTCTTAGGCCAGACACAAGGGTTTATACACCTTTTTTTTTTTCTTCTTTCTCGCTATTTACTTGCACAATGAAAGCCGCTGTTGGTACAAAGATTGAAGAGCTCTATATAATGGTGCTTTACACATTCACAATCGGTCTGTGCAATTGTGAAGTTCTATGAATGACCAAAGAATTACCAAACATATTTTCTAAATATAAAGGACAAAAAAAAAAAGAAAAAAAAATTTTTTAAAAAAAAAAAAAAAAAAAAAAAAAAAAAAAAAAAAAAAAAAAAAAAAAAAAAAAAAAAAAAGAAAACCTTGTTTCCCATTAAAACAACACCAGGTTGCAATTTGGACACTTGAATGAACTCCAATGTTTTAAAGCTGAGACTTCAAAAGAGAAAGGCATGTTTGCTGCAACATCCGGTGACTGTAATACCTTACTTGGAAAGGTAAGTGGTTAATTTGCATAATTTATAATTTTTATACTAAAGAGCATTTTTATATAAACCAGAAAAAAACCCCTAAACTCTACAGATAAAGTTCTTACCTCCAGTCACTGCTGCAGGTAAGGTTGACATCAAGCTGTACAGCGCAATCAAAAACATACTTACATCTTAGCTCATTTTACAGGTACAGCCATAATCAAGGCACAAAGATCTTCTACAAGTATTTTTCTTCAATAAAGTTGTACAAAATAATATTACATTTTACAGTCTGTACAATATAATAAACCAGCAGTAAAACAAAAAAATATATATAGGGAGAGGACTGTTGTCCAAGAATGATCAGAACTAAAAGGATCATTTGTGGACAGCACAAATAACATAAGTGAGGGTGGTAAATTTTCTGCCTAGATGCAACAGGCTGAAAAGTAGCTGTAATTCAAATGCCTGAGGTGTGCAGAGACACTTAGCTCCAAAACCCCAGAAAAATTGCTTTGTCTTCACCGTTCCTCTCATTATCTACTCTACTTCCTGTGCCAGTAACGGCTTAAAAGAGGAGGTCACTTTATCAGTTGACCTGCAACTCAGAAATGCTAAAAACTGTGACAGAGTAATAAATATTGTGGTGCTGCTACATTGTGTGTCTACTTCCTCAACAGTATTTAATAACCTGATACAAAGTGCATTAATCTTTTTTTCACCCATCAAGTACTCTTCAATGTCATGTTAAAAAGGAAACCCACACAGAGGGATAGGTATGACTTCAGTGTCATCCAGATGACATACCGGTCTGAACTGAGGTTAACCCACTGGAAAAAATTTAGCAGGTCACGTTCAGTTTTAAAAAAACAAAAACCTAAGGGAACAGAGGTAGCCAAAGGGCTTAGTGGAATGACGAAGAAGTGGCATGTCAAAATAAAGCACAAAAATAGTCCCAAAAAGCATGAAGGGAAAATAACCCAAACTTGCTTCAAATCAGCTTTAAGGTTAAACAATTAAAAGTAAACAAAGTGAAGAGACTGACATTTCTATAGTATATTCTTCCACCCTGTGTGGGGTAGTATCAAGAGAAAGAGTAAGGAGCAAAGAATTTAAAACCACAGGTTCCACGGTGATCCCCCTCACAAGAGTTCGTACTGGCGGAGGTGCATCCTCTGAATGATGTCTCGGCAGTCGTTGAACACTCTGCGGATGTTTTCTGTGTCCACTGCACATGTGAAGTGTGGGTAGCAGTAATGCCGGCCGTCACCACTCGCCGTACTTATCCTCTGTGGAAACAGGGAGGCAAAAACCCAAAAGGATCAGGTGCCATGCCGTGAGAAGTTTCATATCTCAGCAGTTTACAGACTTGGGGGAACCAAGAACCCTGGGAGATCTGTATATAGATCACTAAAAAAAGTAAACAAAAAGAAGGGAGGGCTGCCGTCTGGTCAGTCTGAATGACAAATCTGAAATGAAGATTACAAAACATTATGGATACTGGGGTCAGACAGGAGTCCTTTGTGGGAGCCAAGGATGCCATCCTTAGCTGCCCAGGCTGTCGCCATTTGTGCATCACTGTGCGGCCAAATCTGTGCTGCTGACAGCTGTGCAGCCTGCCATGTAGCTGCCCCAGGAATTGTTTTCTCTTCTTTTTTTGGTGCCATCATGTGGCAAATTCTTGAACTCTTGTTTTAAAGCAGCAACACAAAACCAAAACACTCCCTCAGTTGTGGAGCCGGCAGTGGAAGAGAACAGCATTCTACTGCTTCTGCTTCTTGTGTGTGGGCCCCTCAAGTTACCTTCACTTAGAGCACCTATTAAGCCAGCTGAAGGCTTGGTATCACCATTGAGCCCAGAATTTGGTGGAATTATCACCAGAGTGGCTGAGTTCACTTAGAGTAATAAAGCACGCTAAAATCTAGTAAACATCAGACCATGCAGAATTACATTTTCTCAAGGCTACTACACAACTTTTTAGGTTCTAACTTAAAGCTCTAGCATCACTTTGCCCATGGTTATCTTGTTAAAATTCCCCAAGGTCTTAAAACACATATTAAAAAAAAAATCCTAATTTTTGTTTTGTATTACTATAGGACTGGAAAATATAAACCCATTCTACATCATTATCTTGCAGAATATAAATGAAATACCATGAAAACAGAAGGTCGCTTTTTAGGATAGTGATTTTTATAACTATTTTCTAAATTTTATTATAAATTACTCCAGCTAAACAAAAAAAAGACAGTGTTCCATCTCATTCAGGCTACACCATATATTTTTAACACAGGATTTATTTTTCATATAGGTTTGACCTTTTAAATACCTGAAGTGACAGATATGCAAAACTATAGGCATTTAGAAGCCATGATTTTCATAATTAGATCAACAAGAAATTGCAGGTTTTTTCCAGGTAATTTAGGTAATATTATACATTCAACACTGATTACACAGGGGTGTTCATACACAGTCTAAAAATTATTTTCTTACCATGCTACTTTCAATACCTTGTTTGAGGCTTACCCTCATGAAAAATACTAACAACTGTCTGCTTGTGTTTATCATGCACTGATTTCACTCATGTCTATGGCAATAAGCTGCCCACAATGTCCTGGTTACATACACAACATGCCAAAGGATGTATTTTCAAAATATTAGGGTGCTGTTTTTGTCACCTGACAGCTCTTGCAGTCCTCTCATTTGAAGATAAATGAAGAATTGTCACCTCTACTTGACACTCACTTTAAATAGTAGTGTGTTACTCAGCACCAGTTCACAGGTGAAAAAAAAAAATCCCCATGGACACTGATGAAAGAACATTTGCTTTCCAGGCAGGAATATTTAATACTGGCATTCCTACACTGCAGGGGTCAGGATGACATGCAAATTCGAGGAAGCCTGGTCTGTGTGTTTGAACAGCAGCTCCTTCACTTCCCAGATTCAGGTTATGTAAAAACCAGCAGGAGAGGAACCAGATGGGCCATGCCACTGTTCTAACAGGGGTCACACTGGGATCTATACAGACAAAACATCAGCAGCTGGAGAGCCCTGTGTGCAGAACACCAAAACAGGGCTGGCGAGCAGCCTCACCAAGGAGGGCACATGCACACTGCCTCCAGGAAGAGTCTGGCAGAGGAAAGGATGTGCCCGAGCTGAAGGACAGAGGATTTCACACAAGATACAATTCCAAGACCTGGAGATGCCCTTGCCAGCCTAGCCCTGAGGTGCAGGCACTGGCTGGGCTCAGGCCCAGCCATCACTCCCATGCTGCTCCCTGACTGAAATCCAAAGGATCCCAGCCCTGCTGCCCACCCTGAGGGGCCACAGCTCCCACACCAACCCTGAAACCATGAGCTGACATCTTTTGCCTTTCTAATCCTCATATACTACTGTGTAGCAATAGTGATTGGAAACGTGATCAATTTTAACCTCCCACTAAAATTCCTCAAATGACAGGCTTTAAATTTGCCACTACCATTCCTACAGCCAGGCAGTTTTAAGGGGTGCAGCACCATGGTGATGATTGTCACACATATCCATGGTTTATGCAGACCTACTACCATGATAAAAATCACAATAAAGAATAATAAACACAGGCTTCTCTGAATCATGCCTGAAAATTTAACAGAGTGGGGCAAGGAAAAGGTCATAAATCAAAAAACTTGGGAAAGAAAGTATAAAGCAAAGCTAAGGCAGACACAGGTAGAAAATACAGGCTTTTTCTTCCTGGCACCTGGCTAAGGCCATCAGATACCTGCCAATCTGTACTCCTCCTGTGCCTCTTATCACTCCCTCTCTGAAACCTCAGCCTTTTGTGCCTGACCCCACGGAACTGGAAGTCACCATTTCTACTTGGCCTTCTCCCACCTCGCTCTCTCCAGGCACAGCCACATTACTCAGAGCACAAAGCCAGGAGAGAGACATGTTACAGAGGAGATGCTCTCTGCCAAACCTGCAGCAGTTGCAGGGAAATGAGGGAGAAGCTGTTCTGGCCCCATGCCTGGCAAGGCCCAAGGAGTGCCTGGCAGCTGGCAGGTGCTGGCCCCAGCACAAGAGCTCCCCTTGCCCCCAGCACCCACAGGGGTTTCCTGTGTGGCTGCAGTGTGCCTATGTGTTTCCTATGTGGCTCCTATGTGCCTATGCCCCCTCCCCTCCACACTTCATAGGTGGCCTCCTTCTGTAATGCCAGTGAGTCATGGCAGGTAAGGACCTCACCCTCAATGTGTTTTCTTAAATCATGGAAGTAGATAAAGGTGGGGAGTTTTACCCTAATTTCCCTGTAACTCAACTCTCAGAGCCACTCTCCTTCCAGACTGGATATCATCACCTGCTTCACAGGATTCCAGCATTACCACAGGAGAGATTTGCCTTGAAGTGAGTTTTTTTGGTAACTCTTACGTTAACACAGCGCAATCCGACATTTTCCCTCAGGATCCGGAAGGCTAAGACAGCCACTGGAAATCCCCAAAGTGTGAATAGAGTAAATTGCTTCTTTCTTGGTGCGTCAGCAGCTGTAAATCCTAACAATGCTCCCTAATGCATAATGACTTTAAAATTCTTAATTCTAACGACTCAGTTTGTTATCTCAAACACACACATATGGTTACTGCCAGTAGGGCATGATGGATGAGCTTTGGTTCTGGTCTCTGGTACTGCTCTGCACTGTGGGAACAACTCAGAATGAGTGAAGCCACAAGTGATACTGCATTACACTCTCTGACAGCAGAGCTGGACTGTGATTGTGTGCCTGACAAATGCTTTCACCTTCAAAATGTAAACACCATCTCTTCACTCCAGCTGTAGAGGAAACCTTAATTGCAAGAAAAATGTAAAACTTTCTTATGATGTTTCAGTAGGGCCATAACAGCAGTCCAAAGGTGAGGTAAACCTCCTAACTGGCATACCAGAAATCTTACTTAAGCATAAAATCCTAAAATCTGCCTTTTTTTTTTTAAATTCCTGCTGTCAGCTGATCACTGCCAAACTCCTTGAAAGAATGCAGGATAAAAGTAAGAAAGCCTATTTGTTTATGCATGACCATTCTAAGACTAGCACTTACTGTGTGACAATTTGTACGGCAGGTGACTTTACACAAAATGGGCACAAAAATGTGCAGCACTGAGGAAGGTTCTGCAAGATGGGCAGCTGAAAAGAACTAGGGAATTGCCAGACGTTGTCCTCTCCTTCTAGCTTTCTGCAAAACCCCATCAGTTTTCCCTAAATAAGCTATGCCATCTGTCAGTATTTCCTATGATAAAGTCACACATAAGATGAAAATTACTCACTAAAAACTCATCCCGGATGAAGAACTTGGCTCTTGTGACTTTGGGGTCTTCTCCTGCATCTGGTGTTGCTGTTCAATTAAAAACAAATGACATCAGAGACACAAAAACCAAACAATCATCCATTTGTAACAAAAGACTTAATAACAAGGAAGTAGCCCTTCAGTACAGAAATCGAAATGTTAAATACTAGAGGAGATTCCCAGTAATTCTGAAATGAAGAGTACTGCAAAACCTGACTACGCGTACAACATATTTTAGGAACCTGAAAATTGCTGAAATCATTGCAACAATGTCATTGGTCATATCACAAAAAGGCTTACTCACATCCACAAGTTTGTTCATATAGATATAAAACAAGTGGGAGTTAGGGTTTAGCTTTTATCAGAAAATATGACTAGAAAAAGCAGCTGAGCTGTTCAGTTTCTGCAGCAGAACAGTGTCTCCTGAAAAAAGCTTTTGCAGGCAGGAATGTGGGTTTAAAAATGGTTAGTCCAAGATTACACTTCGAAAAAATGATACCACTGAAAGACCTTTCGATATATATATAAATGTATTTTAATTCCAGGCCCCAGTTCAGCAGAATACTTCAGATATATTGCCCATCAAGGGGTCTTGGATTAAATTCTGGTTGAGCAGGAGACTTGTTGCTCAATATTAACTATTTGTCAGCAGATGAAGTTGTCACTATCTAGGCCATGCAATGACTGTATTTACTCTCAGTGTAAAAAACAGTGCAGTGAAGAGATAACCTATTTATTTCCTTTCAGTGTTGTCTCTCATCTAGGATACCAAAATCAGATGCTTATAAACATAATATTGTAAAGGCCAGAATATATCAGAATATGGAAACGTATTTTTCATCCATAGTGCTGGGGGTAAAAACAGAGCAGCAGCACAATCAACAGCATATTGGAATTCAGTGCTGCTGCCCTTAAATAATGTCAGCTGAAATTAAAGAAGAAGTGAACAACTACAGGTTAAAAATAGAGACCTGTTTTATGTGTAAATATTCTGGATCACTCTAGATACCCACTGTGAATTCCCTCTGAGAAATACCAAAAGCTACTTTTTTCTGACAATTGGCTTATTATAAAAAATGCTGAAAACGCACTCAAACTCTGTCTATGTGGTGCATGTTTGAGAAGGGGAAATTTGGGTGATGGAGATAAGATTTCTTCTGAAAGCCCTCAGCATTACAAAACAGATGCCAGATCACTCAGATTTTAGGGTAGCTCCTTTGAAACTCATAATCACACTCATGAAGTCCGAGACCTCAATGAAGGCTGAATATAGATTACCACCATCTTCACCTCTGTAACCAAGGCTGGTGGTTGGTGAAGAATGAAAGCCTTTTCAGGCTTGCAACAGGTGGTTGCAAGCACCTGCCCAGGGACATCACTTGGGTAAGGCAGAGGCAAATGGTCAGAAAATAAAACTTTTACCACTTTTGCTAGACAGACCTGAGACCTTTGGGGAGCTCTCTGCCTGGTATACACTTGGCATGATAGCAGAGTTTACCTCTGCAGTATGGTACTGTGGTGCAGGAACCATTGCACTTCTTGAAGATAAGAAACTGATCACTTCATCACCACAGCTCTCTTCCTATCTACTGATGCGGTTTTTCTCCATTAAAGTTCTCTTACTGTCTGCTGGGCTTTCCATCAGTATTTCAAAAACTGAAATTTACAGTACTGGAAGATGCAGAATTGCTGCAAAATCAGTCTCATGAATCCCCAACAAAGTTCAGCACTGTGGGAGGCCCAGGCAGAAGCATCTGGGAAGGGGGGAGATGTGTGGCTGCTTTGCTGTCCTGGGACTGGTGGTTCCTCCTAAAAGGGGAGGGCAGTGCTGTGGAGCTGGAACCCCTTCAGACCCTACCTGCACAGGGTGCCTGTGAGCTACAAGCTGCTGGCATGCTCCTTACCTGACCAGCAGCCCACGTCAAGGAACAGTGTGTGTTTGTGAATGTGTGTGAGAGACAGACAGACAGACAGGGAGAGGAGCTATGGGCTGGGCCATGCCAGCAGGTTCAATCCCAGCACAGAGAAAAACCTTACCATCCTCAGGTACAGTATAATGCGCGTATTCAGGAAAGTAATCTTCAATTTTTGATTTCCCTGCCAAGACTTTTTCAGCCAGCATGTCCTGTTTATTCAAGAATAAAATGATAGAAATGGTCCGTAACCACCTGTCAAAAACAAACCAAATGTTTGTGTTATCTCTGACATGTTAATCAACAAAAACATATCACATTGATAGGAAATTTACTGGCTATTCCTGTGTGGACAGAGTGTGAAATAGTGTAGAACATGCTTCAACAGAAAAAAAAAAAAGATTACCTAAATGATTGTTTTGATTGGTCTGCACCTTAGCTGGTAGGTATATTTCTAAGGTCAGTAAATGCATTTATAAAAACTGCAGTGGACATTGCTGAAGGGAGCAGTTTTCAAAATTTTTTTCTAAATTCTCTTTTAGATATCAAATTGGAAAACTGATGACATTTTCTAGATGCACCACAGTTCACAACCAGACATTACTGTCTACTTTATTTGGTTGTGATAAAGCAAGGAAAAAAAAAAAAACAACTAGAAAAGCCCCTTCCCCCAGACTGCTCTAAGCTACTGTTCATCCACACAGACATCCCATCTTTCCCATCTTTAGGGTGGCCTGTATGACACCTGATGAATGGGGAGAAAATAATGTCTTTTTTCTTCCCCAATTAATCCATCACTGTGACAATGTGCCTTGGGATGTGCAGTTAACATTCCTCCTTCACTCTACCTTCAATCACTTCTCAGTGCAGAGCATCCTCACAGGTATGTGCTGAAAACTTCATCACCTTATTTTGCACATTGTTTTCACTTGTTCTCTACAGGAGCCCATTTGGGTTGCTATGTGGTTACATACCTACGATTTACAGGCACTGTAGCAGCATGGCAATTTAATGGCAGTTCCAGTTAGGTTAGGTCTGAAGCATCATTCCCCAAGGCAGAGGTACCTGTGCTCTCAGAGGTGACCCTTGCGAGAGCAGCTGCCCGCATAAGGAACAAGCACAGTGCGCTGCTCCTGCTGCTGTTTTAGAGGAGGAGATCAAACATTCCTCAGAGGATCTTGGTCTCAGCCAAGCAGCAGAGTGATGCCAGGTGAGGGTCTCTCCTGCCTCCCTTGCAGCAATCACCCTGCGGGGGCTTGCCCTTTCCAAGCTGTCCCCATGTCCTGCATCATTTTGGCAGGAGTGGTGAAACACCACGTGCACTGTCCCTGTGCCACGGCCCCTGCCAGGGAAGGGTGCCACCTTGGGAACACTCTGGGACCTGGCCCAACCTGGGTATTTTCTGAATCAACAATCTGAGCCTACAGCAAGGGGAGTCCTATTTTGAAAAGAGTTGAACTGTAATTAAATTGGAGAGGATGGGTGGGAAACAAAGTTTGTTTTACCTATTATTCCAGATACTTTTGAAAAGGTCCAGGGATTCCCGTAGTCTGTTTGTGTTATTGTCTTCCCTTATTACCATGTTGTAGCTACTGCAAGCCACAACGAAGATGATAGCTGTGACATCTGGGCAGAACACACAAAAGAAAGAAGGAAAGAAAGGAGAGAGAATAGAACATCTCAGTTATCCCAGCACATACTCCTCATGGTAACACTGCCATTACCCACCAATCAGCCAAAAATACCAGAAAAAAGTTTTCTGTAACACTGGACTTGTGTGCTAGTGAGGTACTGCGTGTGGGTATGAACACCAAGCTGCTCACACCTCAAGGAATAAGTTCAAAATAAAACACAGAATGTTTTTACTTACCATTAAAGCATTGGATCCATTTTCTTCTCTCATCTCTCTGGCCACCTACATCAAACATGCTGTTAAAAAGCCATAGGATGTTATATCACTTATGTGCACTAGGAAAAATCACATGAAGCATGCACAGCATGAGGGCTCAGTTTAAAAATCTGACAGCCCCAAGGACAGGGGCAGTAAAATATTGCCTGAAGAGGAGAGAGATCTGCTCCACCTGCCCTGCTCTGCCAGGAGAAGGCTACTGAGCCCACAAAATGAGAAATACACTCTTCAAGGACAAGTGTTGGCCTTTCCAGTCCACAGCAGTGCATATGGCACGTAATACTGTACTACAAACAAGTAGAGGTTTCAGGATATTTTCAAGGGTGGTGGGAAAAGGGCATCTCTGTATGGAGGAGGACACGAGGCAGCTCAGCCCTGTCAGCACTGCCACCTTTCTGGGCAAGAACTGGCGAGAGAAGCCAGTCTGCCTGTGGGTGTTTTAGAGACACAGCAAAAAACTTTGACAAACACAGAGCTTGCAGCCCTCTGGAAGAAGGGAGGATTCCCACTGACTTCTGTGAGCTCTCATCCCCAAAGGTATTTTATGATTTTATAATATACCAATGCACCAGTTTTTACAAGAAGTCACACACAACCCTAATATAGAGCATTGCAAATATACGTAACTAATTAAAGCTATTTTTGCAAAGTATGAGGTAATTTTACTAGAATCTCTGGAAAGAGAGCTAAAAAGCCAAATCAAACAACTAAAAACCATCCACTCCCAACCTAAGCCTGCTCTACCATGCATACATGAACAGAGACATCTGAATGAAGCTGTTAAAAATGAGTATGATATTCATAAACCATTACTAACAGACTTACTGGAAATTTACTTTATCTACTTGAAATCTTGTTTCAAAAATCCCTGATGTCAACACTCTGCATCTTAATAGGTCCTGGAAATGAGAACACAGAAGCTGATTAGTAAGGGTTTCTTCTAACCTAATTTTATTCCTAAAAGCTTGGAATATTATTTTCTATTAAAACTCTGAAGTGTTTCATTTAATGGAAGTTCAATCAGACCTGTTGGTAAATCAGCATATGTCTGTACTGACAGGGTAAATAATAATGATCACTGCATTTGGTTTGTGCACTCAGAAAGCAGGAGACCCCATCTATATTCTCCTTACTGCCCACTGAAACCTGTTGATGGTTATACACCTTGGTATGTGATGAGGATAATGAATTCTGAAGTTACATAAAACTAAGAAAAATGTTATTCATGTTGTAAAGTCAAGTATTCAAATGTTAGAAAACTCCAGATTTACAGTTGCCCAGGCAACCTTAACTCTGCCCTCTTTTGTACGGAATGAGACAGGAATCCTATCGAAATAATAGCTTGTGACTGAGTAATTAAAGCTCTGTTACAGAGCATAAGGGAACAGAACTCAGGTTGTGCAGAAATATGGCATTTCTTTCCTAATTTTTAAACTATAAATACTTCTGAACTTAACCAACTCTCCTTTAATAATTAAAAAATAATAATTTCCTCAATTCTCAAGGGAAGTAGGCAAAAGCAATACATGATGCCTCCTTCCTGGATGGAAGGAGGCAGCCAGTGGTGCAGAGTGCAGGCACAGCTTGCCTTGTTTCCCTACCCTATTGTCTCCTGCTTCTGGTAGCCAAGGCAAGCCCTGGCTGCTTTGACAGCTGCATGCACTCAGCTGAAGGCCACTTATTTAATACTTTTATTTTATATGTTACTGTCATTTTCTGTCACTTGCTGACTTTGTTAGGATGCAAAAAAAATATCCCCAAAACCAGAAAGCAAGGGAAGAGAAGAAATAAGTGAATTTAACCAGTTAATTCAGCAAGGCAACTGATACAGCGTAACAGGACAAAACCAAAAGAGAATGCCCCCCCCCCCCCAAGTTTTCCACCTGCCAAATACCAAAGGGCTTTTCTGATCTTTCAAGACATTTCTCCCCAAAGGAAATATCAGGAAAAATTTCTAGGTGATGAAAGATTACTTCAGGTAGAGAAGGGCCTCCCAGGAACAAACAGGCCAACACTAACAGAAATAATGAAAGCAAAAATAATGCTTTTCTTCACTGAGTTCTGTCTCCAAGTGAATGATCTCAATGCTAAAACCATGACGCCTAGATGGAGCAAACCCCAGTGCTAATTCCTCTGTTCTGAAAGTGTCTTGAGTGCTTGAATAATTGGTCCTATATGGAGTCGACTATAGGACATGCTTGTGGTTATGGACCTAAACTAGGTCTGAAGGAACAGGCTCTTCTCTGCATGCTTCCTTGGGTGATCTCTGGCAAGTCACCTAATCTCTCTGAATTTCACTCCCTAATTGCACAGTGAGATTTGACAACTCTGTTTTTTTTTTTTTTTAAGGGCATCCACCTGTTATATCCCTTGCATCGTTAGACCACATTATTCAGTGCAGGGATTCTCTTCTGCCACCTGTATTTGGAGTTTATGACGTGGCCCACAATCTTGGCTAAGACTGCTAAATGACAGTGGGATAGCAGCACTGAAAAATAACAACTTCACAATGCTTGCTGAAGGGACAGCAAAGGAAAGCACATAGCCTGAGCTCAGGGAAGGCAGCTGAAGCCAGGCAATATGGTGAAGCCCCTCCTTACTTCAAGACTGCACCAGTTCAGCCTTAACATGAATGTGTTTGTCATTAGAGCACTTCATCAAGATGTATCACAGCATCTGGGAAAAAAAATGTACTGTCTTGCAAATAAGGCTTAAATGGAAACTGCTACCTGCAGGAGATGGGCACAGCCTGCCAAGAAGGAATCTGCAGGCCTGCAGATATTGCAAGCTCTGCTGCTGCCACTGGTGCTCTCCCCTGAATCTGGACATCTTATTCACTGCAAGCTTTTGCCTCTTAAGGACCCTTCTGATAGACATGGAAAGTCTCCCTGTGGGATCACCTCCACCACTGAAATAAAGCATTGCTTCTCTGTAGCAAGGGCTGGTGAGGGAAACCATAACTTTTTACATTTATGCTTTCTGTTCTTTTTTCCATTCACCTTTTTTTTGCGGAACACAGAATGGGAAGCAAGAAGACAAAATGGATGTATTAGAAGAATCACCAGCCTAGATGTTACAACATAAAAGACAAGTTTGCGTCACCAAAATATCTCTTCTTCTTTAATATCCATTACTTGAACTGCTAGACCATATTTTGCTATTCCGTCATATGCCCTATTTCAGCTGCAGTAGGGACAAAAATAAATTACATAGAAAATCCAGATGAATGTCAGTCTTGGTTCAGACCCTACCCCAGTATTTTTACTAACCTGATCTGTGGGTGTGTAGTCATCCATGCTGACGCTGTCAATTCTTTCTAAAAAGCTAGAAGAAAAATAAACATGCACTTAGATATGCACAATACTGTCTAGCAGAAGACATTTCACTACCTTTTCTAGTTTACACTCCTGCTGAGAAGTAAAACACAACTTGAATGGTAAAGTTAGGAGCCTGATTATTTCTTCATATTGCTCAAGGTTACATTTTATAAGCCAAACAAACATTTCACCCAGGCTTTGTTTCAATACAGCACTTTTAAAGTTACCAAAATGCAATACTCACAAGTGGTTCAAAACGCAGTTAAAATATTACAATTTTGTGAGGTCCACTAAAAAAATACTACAGCTAACCACAGATCATAACATCATATGGTGGTTAAGATTTAAAAAAGATTTTAGGATTTAGTATAGAAAATGTGGCGAAGGGGTGCCTTTATTTAGCATAATGTTGATCAAGTATAATGTTAAGTTAATTATGGTCTCAGTAATGTTAGTAGAAATGCTTGTTGGTATATACAAAAAGCTTTGAACTGACTTGCTACCCTCCAACTCTGCAACTAAAGCACAAAAACTGGAGGTTAATGAATCTGATTCTTTATGTCACCAGAACTCAGTGACACGCACAGACTGAAAGAAAGACTTACAGCTGCAGGGAAGGGCAAGAGAAAAGAGAGCCAGAAAATCAGGGGGGAACTACATTCTATGATTATTTAAAAGATTTTTCAAGCTTTAATTCTTTCCTAATATGTGTTAAAATGGCAGCACTTACAGACATAAAAATGTGATTTTATATTTATTGCTAGAAGAGGCAGGTTCTCTTCTCTTGCTTCCACCCATTTCTTAGATCTCCTGTGAGCCCAGCTGGCTCATTTTCCTCAGACTGCCTGTATGACTTAGAAGCTTTCTTGAATTTCTACACTGCTATTTGGTATTTGGCAGTGAATATCCCATTGGCTGACACATCCCACTACAATATTATCAAGACTTCTTTATCAAAAGGCAAGTTTTTCCCAATTTTACTTGAGTGTGCACATGGAATATGTGTCCCACTTAACTGCAGTGGGAAAGAAAGAAAAAACCAGTGAACTCTTGACTTAAAATGTAACTCACTGTTAACACAGGGGTCACACACACTGGCCAGTTGAAAAAATAGCCCCCTAAAAGCTGTTTGTAATTCTCATAGCAGTTTCCCACGGATATGAACTGAAAGGAAAAGAAAATACACTGCATATGTATTTACTTACAATATTTTTCCTTTTCAAACCTCCATTGTTATAGCAGGGAAACAAAATGCAGTATCTACAGTTAGAATATCCAGCTTTTCTTTCTGGATGATCAAGATGTGATAGCTAAGCGCAGGGTTTAAAAAAAAAAATCACTGTTTAGCACAACCCAATGGGTGCCTGTTGGCAAAATTATATGGAAGAAACTATGAAGAAAAAGCATCTTTTCACAAATCCTCCTTCCTCGGCAAAAGCCCTATAAATTTATATGAGGATATAAAAGTACATTTTTATAGTCAGCTACAGTCACCATGGGAAAGCAGTTTGATTCAGGCTGAACCTTTTGGTCAGATGATTGCCATCAGCTTGACTGAGCAAAGTTTAACTTCAGTTATGCCACGGTTCATGCAGACGCGGAGCAGAGCCATGCATTTCTAAGGGACACAGCTATTACCGAGAGAGCTCTTGGTAACACACTTGCAGCACAGAACATGAAAAAAAAGAAGGCAAAAAAGCCCAAAGCAAAAATGCCTCCAGGCTGAAATTTCCTGATCAGAGTAATTTTCCTTAACATGGTTGTTCTTCTAAGTCTGTTCCAAAGTACAGACTATGTCTGACATAGAAAGGGATCTACTTAGAAGAGTGGACTGAAGTCAGTGTTTGTGCACAAATACAACTCTATCACAAACCCTGCAAGACAGTGTGAATTGGCTTTTTTTGCAGAAACATGTCTTGTGAAGTTGGTGTATAAATCAGAGACAATCCATCTTGTCTCCACAATACCAGGACCATTTTGGCAGAACTTACCCAAAATGGTTCAACACAGTATTAAGTGCTAATTCACACCTTTCTCACCTATACAACAAGTACTTAAGGGAGGTGTTTGGTCGTTAGCACTTGCACATTTCAAACAGGCAAATTATGGTAAGGAACAGAGGAGTGAAGAGTAATGCAATTACACCACACACAATCCATGGCAGGTTGTGAAAAAGGCAAGTCTCCTAATTAGATGTCCTACCTATGAGCTCAAGTCATCTTCCACTTCCTCCCAGTGGAAAGACCAGTTTTGAACACCCTAAACTGCAACACCACAGCTAGGAGAGAGCCAGCTCTGACAAACATCACGTGCTTAAAAAATATCATTTGACACAGCAGCTGTACCATTTTATGCTTGTAAGGTTGCTGTCTGCATGTAAGCTGTATTAAAAGAAATGCAATGATTTACAAGGTTTTACCTGCCACCTTGCTTTAACAAACTGGAATAGTATCACTAGCATCCAATAAATCCACATGCAGCTACTATTAGGACTGGGATAAATTTTGTAGCTTTATAGGAAATTAATCTTTCCAGTGTGTGATGGACAGGCTTCCTAAGATTTCTTCTGCAATGACATCGTTAAGTGTGCGTTGAGATTTCTAAGACAGAGAAACACAGACAGCTACACTCTTACCTTTTCAAAAGAAAAATCAGTTCTTGAATATCCTTCATATGAACTCCTTACTTGGCTAATTAACACAGCATCAAAAATTAGTCCTGACAGGCAAACGTACATACTGGGTACAAGAAATGGATTCCAGATGAGATAAGGAATCAGTACTGCCTCATTTCTAAACGTACTAACTTCATTCTCATTACTGTATTAAAATGGGAAAATTGAAATTACTTTTCTAAACTGCTTTCTAGAGAATGTTAACTTCACCTAATCCTAACAGTCTTGAATAATTATGTTCTGACAAAATATAGATTATTTTATACATATATATATTTACAGATCAGCAAATTTTGAATTTACATGACTGTAATTTCCATTTAAATAGCTTAAGGTACAAAAAGATCTCTCAACTGTGGCAATGCTGATGTCTCAACTCAAAGAATCATTGTGAGGAAAACATAAGAACGAATAAAAATGGACACCAAGTATCATTTACTCTCTTTTTAGATTTTTTTTTTTCAGCTCAGGGATGTAATTATTTTCACAGAATCATGCCGTTCTATAATACTGACAGGTCTTCTATTTATCTAGCTTCTATAGAAACCCATACTCAGGATTTATGTTTATTCTGCAGTGACTGTTTTGCATGCATGTGCAATGAACTTCAAATTCACACATTCAATTCAACAGTGAATAAAACAGTAACATGATACACTATTTACGTTTCTATTTCACAACTGTGGTTTTACTTATAGAGGATTCAGTCAGATAACTAGTAGGACATTTATGTTCTTTTTAATTTTACATAGGGTGTTTTACATTTCCTTACATGGAATAGCAGAAACTACCCTTTTCTTAAGAAATTAATTAGGCAAGATATTGGAAAGAAGGTCTCTTCTGCACTGTTTGGAAATGCAGTGGTTTTGTTCAGCAACAAATTAAAGCAAGCTAAAATGGACCAATAAAGTTGAAAAAAATAATGAGCTACTGACATTATTATATCTATTATTAAGCTGATCTGTAGTTTTATAAATATCTTCAGTGAGTTTCCTAGGAAACTCAGCTGACACATAGTTTGACAAGCAATCTCTAAATTTTATATTATGCAAGCTGTGAACACAAAAGTACAGGTTTTAGATGTGCCTGCCAGTGCATGTGGGAACTATCAATAAGCATTATTCTCTTTAAAAACCATGGCAATTTGAGCAGCAATAGCAGCTATATAAGAATTTCTGAAAAAAGGATTCATAAATGCACAAATAAAGAGGAGGTAATCGTACATGAAAATTCTTTTCTCAGTGAATAAATCACTACATGGCTCTGTGTAGATATTCTTACTCCACAAACAAAATGACAATTAAAAGAAAAATCGTGTCTTGAGAATAATATGATTGACAGAAAACCTATGCTGTATTTGTGAGAGCGTACTTCGACATCCAAAGAATTGGAGAGATGAAGTGCTAAATCACAGATCAATACAACAAACTAGGCATTTTAATAACTCTTGATCTACTTCAACCATTTTTATGCTCTCACCCGAACATTTCAATGGCCTTACATCAAAAAATTCCCATGGAAAACAAGAAAGCAAATCCATTCAAAATGCTTGTCTCTTTAAAAGGAATAGCTATTGTGGCAAATCTTTAAGGTTTTAAGTTCTCAGAGTGAAGAATCTCAAAACTGTCTTCAAGTAAGTTGTGGGGTCAGCACACCTTTACAATTTGTTTGGACCATTAAGAGCTTTGCAAACATCTCAGTCAGGCTCAAATAACTATATATGTATGTATGTATATGGAACCATCCAGAACTAGGACTTTTAATTCCACTCTCCTTGGATATGAAGTCACAGGTGAGGTAGATACTCCACAAGAAAAACACATAGCCCAAGTCTCTAGGGAGGTGAAATGGAAATGACTTTTTTTTTTTTTTTAAAGTTTCTGCTGCAGTAATCAGTGCCAACATCAATATTGCACATATATACATATATATATAAATCATCTAAGCCATTACAATCCTGTTAATTTTTCTGGCAACATTTGAAACAGAAAACTGCGGGTTTCTGTTTTCGAGAATACCTGAATACTTTAGGCTCTAAGGTTTGGCTTCAAACAAACTCACACTATTCTCATGTATTTCTAGGTAACTGAGAAAAACATAATGAAAACACCCTCCAGTAATATTCTAACCCCTAAAGGATTCATTTTCCCGAGTCATTTGCTGAAAATATCAGCAGAAATCCCTCAGAAGGCTTGGCAAAATTTAGGGGCTAACGATTTTCCTGCCGAATTTAAATCATCACTATATTTTAAATACAGCTTCCACGTGCTAGAGGACTATTCCCCTTCTCTCCCTCCACACCACTCTGCAGCTCCTTCCCATCAGGAGCCAGCATTCGTGTGAGGGCACAGCAGGGCAGAGGGAAGAGAGAGAACCAGACCTGCTTGGGATCCACGCTAGCTCACGGGTGCTGTGCCCCAATTTTGAAGCACCAGTTGCCGCTGTTATGGAACAAAACACCCAAAGCAGACACGCGAGTACTTAAGATGCTGCTGGAACAGCGCGCCGCCTCCAGCAGGGCTGGGAACCCACGGATCGGTGATGTGCTTGTCACACGGCTTTGGCACCTGCTCCGTGCCCTGTGTGCTCGCGGCTGTATGAAGGCTCTGTTTCACCGCCACCCCGCTCCCCGCATCCCTCCAGCCGCGGTGACACGGGCGGTGACACGGGCGGTGGCGGGGGGTGACAGCCGGGAGGGGGCGCTCTCTGCCCGGCTCCCGCTCCTTTCCTTTCCTTTCCCTTCCCGGCCCACCCCTTTCCCGGAGCGTGTCCGCAGGCGGAGGGAGGCTCTGCTGGGTCTCGCCGTGAGGTTTTTGCTCTAACACAGGTAAAACATGAATTTAGCAAAGATCTTCTGAATTTCCCTCGCTTATCCCTTTTTTCAGTTCTCACTCCCGTACTTGCCCACGGCCCGCCAGCCTCCCAGCAGAGCTCATGCTGCGCTGCCCGGGGCTGGCAAAGGGCTGCGTGGGGACAACCAAAAATCGGTGGGATCTGTCCACAGAAACGCACCCTCACTCATCCGCACCTCCCAGCTCGCCAGCAAGGAGAGGATGCTGTGTCAGGAGATGAAAAGGTTAAACAGGACGCCAAGAGCGAGAGCAAAGTACAGTCATGCCTGAAAACCGCCAACTCCTTATCCGCCCAGGGGAGTATGAGGATCTGTGGTTCAAAGCATCTGCCCAGCCCTCTGCTCGGCCAGGGGGCATGCAGCGGCTGGAGCCGGGTCACCACCAGCCTGCTGGGGACCACGGACAAGTGAGAGGATTGTACAGCCTTTAGCAAAGCCATGTGTTTCCCTAGAGCAGCAACAGACACTGTGCTGGCTCCAGAGGGAGAAAGGCAACAAGACTGGGAGGCCACTGATGGTGATGTCTCCTGGACACCCAAGTTTGGTGCACAAGCATGAGTGGGAGCCTGGAATCCGTCCCGTTTCGTCACTGGCCATGGCTGCTGCCCCATGCCATGGTGCCAGCCACCATGAGGTCATCAAGAGCACTGCTGTCAGGAGAGGCTTTACTGATACCAACCATCAATGCTCCCTCGCCATCGCACAAAGCAGAAGTCCAGTTTGAACCCTATTTACTGATGACAGCTTTGGCCAAGACACTAAAAGCAAAGACAGATGATGATGGCTGCAACCAAGGGCTCATATACCATTCATCAGACGACCTTCTACTGCAAGGAGCCAGACTGCTGGTGGCAATTGAGAGCACATTTGGTGAGGAGATAGAAAGATGGCCAAAATCTGTAGTTCTCCTGGTCTATGGTTTTGGTTAAGGGAGTTTCCTAGCAGACATCCATTTCAACCTCACTTTCTCCACTGCTAAGTATTTACTGCAGAACATCTCTAAGCTTCACAGGCTTTGGTATGTGTCCAGCTATTAATCTAAACAAATATCCCCCTTCTGTTTAATAAGAACAATCTCACTTTTAACTGAAAATACATGGACTAAACTAAAAAATGAATAAACAGTATAACTTCCATAAGTGCTTGCCCCCACTGGTTCCCTAAATTTGTTAAGAAGCAGTGCAAATTTTGGGAAATGCATTTCTTCCGTCTAAATTTAGCAAACTAACCACTTCTTGGCTTAGCAGATGTTTTTGCTTTCCGAGCGAGAGGCCTATGGGGATCATCATTAACCCTCTTCTTAACATAAACACTGACTAAGACTTAAATCTGGAAAACTGTCATTCACACAGAAAGGTTAACAGGCTCCTGCAGAAATGAGACTCATCATCTGCAACTTCTGCCACATGGGATCTCAGAGAAAAGGGAAGATGACAGGCAAAGAGAGAAAAAAGAAGAAAGGTAATTTATTTACTTATTTTAAAAGGGACATTATTTTTCTACTGTGTGTGTTCAGACATTTTATTCCCAGGGGTGCAAGTGGTGGAGCCACTGCAAAACACAGACTAAGAATAAAGCACTGATAAAATCTGAAGCTTAGACTGGCACATGCAGATCCTCCTTCTGACCAGCTTGAATCCACTAAATTCAGTGTATATTCTTCCTCCTTGTGAGTGGATAATCCTAAGCAGACAATCGTTATGTGCATATTGATACACCCATGGAGTGTTTATACAGATAAGGATTTGAGTTCTGCAATGTAAAGGCTACACAGAGCACATTCTGCAGTCATAAGTGCAATTTTGAATAGAGGACCCAAAGATAAAAACCTGAAAACAGAAAGCTCACATTGTGGTATCCAGAGAGATCTGGATCATGACTGCTTTGTGAGCTCATGTATGGCAGATTAGGATCTCTTTATCCACTGTCTGAATGAAACAACTGTTTAACATCTTCCAGCAATCACACAGACTGGTGCTGGAAGGGAAGCTGAGAGTACCTGAAACATCAGATGAGCCACGTGAGCAGAACGCAGCTGTCCCATGAGGACATAGAAGTGCATAGAAGACCTCACCTCTATCTCTTCTGGTGAACTCTTCAAAAAGAACTTGGACTTTCATGTTCAGGAAAGATGAGCTGGGGGAAAAAGCCTTGATAATTTTCAAAGGTATAACATGCATCAGGTTTACAAGCACCAGATACATACCCTAGCATTGCCAGGGGATGTCAAAAGTTAACAAAACATATTTTCACTGAACGTTGCAAATAGAGTTTCCACTGTTGCTTACAAGTTTATCTTGCTCTCATAATGGAAAATTATTTCAGTGCAACTTACACATTTTGGTTGATGGGTTTGTTTTCAAAAATGGTGGCACTGTAGATATCTTCCTAGTGTACACAAATTCAGTAAGTACTGTGAGCCCTGAAGAATGCCAAATCCAGGTCAGAAACAGCAATGGTTGCTGGAAATTGAAGATCATTTACTCTGGTGGAAGTGGTTTGGAATAATAAATCTGTTATGGTGACTGCCAGAAAGGAAAAACCAGTTTGACTGGAGTTTTCTACTGAATAGAAAGCAGAAAATCCCCAAATGGGAGAAACAAAGGTAAAAAAACACAGACTGAAGAGGAAGTCACGAGAAGTTTGTGTTTACCTGTGGCACCAGTCCAAACTCAGTGCAAGAGAACTTGCTGCCAAAAGTTCTCAGGACTAAAATCAAGCCAGATGATTCCAAAAAGGGGATGCTAATACTCTCTTGAAAACCCAGATGAAGAAAAGAGAATTTTTTAGGGTGATGAATGCTCCTGGCCAGAAAAAGCACATATGCATGTTTCTTACTGTTTTCAGACCTGTGCATTTTTGCTGACACGTAAATGAAAGGAACGGTGTGTTAGAATCCTGAGCAAAATGAGAGTCTATCTGTTTGCTTTCACCAATGATGCTTGTCAGGTGTTGACATGGCCAAGAGAATTGACATGGCTGGAGTCTGGGTGAGTGCTGGGGTTAAACAGGAGAACAGCAGTAGCTTCAAGGATTAACATTTGAATCACAGGATCAGCTCTCATGAGAATATCTTGGAGGCCCCAAGACACAGGCAGCATCTGGAGTTTCTACAGGTAACACCCATTCAAGGAATATGAGGGCTCCTAACAACCATGCTATCAGAGAAGAAACTTTCTGGGATTGCATGTAAAACCTGAAGTATGCCATCAGTGCAAATTAAGGAAACAGAAAAATATTTCTATAGAAAAGTTAGGAAGGCAACCAGCTTCCTGCACAGTCGAAAAAAGAAACTCTTAATGCTGACCTTGCAGAACACCTAGTACAATTTCTTTTACCTTACTGCAGTTTTTAAAGTGTGGTGACAGATCATTTCTGTTCTGCACTCCTTAATCCTTGTCTCAGCTTTAACAGTGAACTCTCATACCTTTACCTTGTGTGAAGGACATGTTTCCCTAAAGGTAAGGGTCATGCTGGACACAACTCTGTGAGTAATCCTTTGATGTGCCCAGCTGCTGTGTGGTTCACCAGCTTCTTCTCAGAGCTACTGACATAGGATATTACCTTCTCAACATTCAAGGCAAAAAAACTTACACAACAGGGCAAAAACCAATGACTCAGGAGTTAAAGGACAGAAAGATGATGAGGACTGACATCCTTCCAGCAGTTCCTGAGCATTTAACCCCCAAACACCCAACAGAATGACTTCATCCATCATTCAGAAACCTGATGCCTTCCCTTTAGCAAAGCACAGCGACACAGCAACCATTCACCTTCAATGGGAAGGACTCAAAGCTTGCCCTTCCCAAACTTGCTCATGCCAGGCACCAGAATTTATTAGGGCTTCCCTGATTGTAGTCTAGAGCAGGCAGATTATCCTTCTTATTCCCACACACAACGCACTCCAGAGCTACTAATGAAAAACAGTACCAGGTAAATATCGGTATGTGATCACCTGCCTTAGAAATTACCAGGTGGAAGTAATAACATCAAGCAGAGGTCCAACAGCACAGATAAAAATGCTAGATATAACCATTAGAATAATAAGAAAATTCCTGTATCTTTACAAATGCTGCTGCTGAGATGTTTTCATTAACCTGCCCATTTTAGAACAGAATATATTTAACCACTGAATGTATTCAAGCAACTGGTAACACCACCTACGGCTTAGCTGAGTGATTACCTTGGGTAGCTGGACGAAGGCATGGAGCTAAAGAAGATGAATTGTTACTACAAAAATGGAAGGAGAAGAATGCAGTGACTGTATCCAACTTGCTAATAACTGGCCTAATTCCATTTAACAGCTATAAGCTATTTAAACAATGGTTATAAAACTCAGTGTTAAAAACTAGCCCTACAACCCTGCTAACTGTACATTTGAGAGGAAGTCACGTTAACAACTGATTGCTATTAATAGAGCATTTTGTGAAAAGCATTCCTACTGCTGCACTCCCAGTAAGTTTCTTTACATTTTCATCAATTTTCCTTGACTTTTACAGTGCATTTGTACTATTAAAACAACATACTATGGGTTGAGTTTGAGGAATGAGGAAAATAATTATGCAACAACCTGATTATGTCCTGTTTCAAGTTACTTTAAAGATTAGGTTATGCTTCTGTTTTTAATCTCTCTACCCTGCACCCAACAGGCAGTTGTCATTTCTCGGGTCTGGTTTACGAAAATCTGGAGCAAAGGAATCTTGGCTTGTGGCTAACAGAGAATTTGGCACCATGGGCAATCCTTGCTGCTCCCAGCGTGGCCTCCACACTGAGAAGTTGGCTGCCACCATCTGTGGCCAGAGGTGGGAGAGCTCAGGAAGGAGAGGGTCGAGCAGCACTGGACATGCTGTGCGGGTGCTGCAATACAGCAGCAGGGCCCAGCCAGCCTGAGGATCCGCAGGGAGCCACCTGGGAGCCTGGCAGCACCTTGCAGGATCGTGGCCAACATGACCACCCCTGAAGGCAGCATAGTGCTACTGTGAGAACAAGTTCCACCTTTACAGCTGAAAAGTCACCCTGCCACTTCCTAGGACCTATTGCTTTGTACCATGTTCGCATCTGCAAGAAAGGGCAGAAACTTGATAAAAGCTACCTTATTGAAAAAAATTCACCTAGGCCAGTTTCAAACCTGAACTACTTTTAAAACTCCTAAAAACAGGCACCGAGAGGGAAGCTGAACTTCCTAATTTGTCTTCTCCATCCATACAGTTAGTGGAAAAAAACGTAGAAGATTTATGCAGTAGCAGCTGGAGAAGGTTGAAAAGGAATATACAAATAAGGCATAAATGTCAGAAACCCAAAGACACATGTCAGTTCAGATCTCAAAATGTAGTCTTTTCTTTTTTTTTTTTCTTTAAAAGAGAAGATTAAAAATACCATTCCCAGCTTGAATGTAACCTGTGGAAATGAAAACCAGGAATCATTTTTTCTCTAAATATGGAACCATCACTCGTGTTTATGCAATGATTTATAGCTGCCTACATACATAGGCAGGTCACCCTGCGGTCAGGCTCTAAGGGCAGGTGCAAGTTTTGTATTTCTGGGGAGAAAACTAGATGCCTTTTTATACTTTTGCTTTTTCTTTCTCACTTGAAACACAAGGATGCCTAAAACAACAAATTCTCTAACAAGTTCTCTTTTCCTCATCAAACTGTGTGTATGACATTGTGGCTCAGATGCTGGGACACGCTTGGAGAAGGAGCCCACCCAGCACTCGTCCAGAGGGTGAGAACGACTCTTGTGATGACCTCTAAGGATCTGAACTGCTTTCACAGAAAGTCTGAATTCAACCTAATAAAAAAAGAAACTTCTAATAAAAAAGTTCTTCAGGCTCAGGAGAGTTGGGTGCCTTCAGGAGGTGGAGGGGGAAGGATCCAAAGTGGAGTGCAAGGAAGAAGAAGAAGAAGGACCTTTATCCTCTGAAACTTTATCCTCTGGGATGTCAGCTCCACAATGAGATGAAACTCAATCACACAGAGTTGGACATTTTTCAAACAAGAAATCTGTGAGGCTTCATTAAGTGATACCAGACCTAAACTGCAAAGTTACAGACAAAGCCTCAGCCCTGAACGAAGGAATATCCTATTGAATTACTGTCTTTACCCTGTACCTAAAAATTGGATTTTTAGATTGACTGTATATTATTTTTAAAAATGGCCTTCCCTCCCCTAAAAAAACCTTTCTTCAAAAGGGCTTCTAATAATGACATGCACTGCAATTTTGTGAAAATTAATTAGGGAGTAGACATTGTATTGAATTCATCACAGAAAAATAATTAAACCAAGAAGTTTTGTTGTTGTTTGTTGCTCTACTTCCAATCAAATGTGATTTCTGATCCCAAATACCAATGCACAGGTATAGCAGCCAAATCTGCAAGCATTTATTTTAATCAAATAAGCACACAGATAATTGCTAATCTTATAATCCATTCAAATTGTTAGTAACCTCCTTAATTAGATTACACATAATCCAGTCCTAACACCAGCACTACAAATACTGATCTCCTGCTCTTACCCAATTGCAGTAGAGACATTTGATATCATGCATTAGAGGTCAAAGCACTTCCTTAAGAAAAATAATAGCTTTACTTTGCGGGGCATTACTTTGTTTGGGGGTACCTTGACAAAAATTTTAATCCAAAAAGTACAGGTTTACAACATAACTGTGACATTTTGAAAGCAAAAGCTATTTATTACCTCAGCAGACACTGATACTTCATCTGTTTTGCATGATAGTTTTTTGAGAAGGTCTCAATGCAACTCATTCAAAAAGTGAAAACAAACAATACTTATATTTAAATGAACTGTTTTTGACTACGGCTTCTAAATTTCAGTATTTTTAAAAGTATTTCTAATACCTTGAAAACCCTACAACAAATCAAGAAACATAAGTGATAAACAACAACACATCTTTAGGACATACATCTTCATTTATTGGTTATGTGTTAGATTTGGGGCTGCTCTGACCTAAATTCAGCTCAATCACTGCAATGCACTTCTGAGCAGATTTGGTGTCAAAACATCATGTGGACAAAAGCCAAATCAGAGAAGTGAGAAAATGGGGATGTTTCCAACATTTCTTAATGCCTTTTGCTTGGGTTTCTCCCCATCTCAGCACTGAGAAATTGTATGATGGGCTCCATCACCACCCTTTGTGGATGTTCCGGGCCACTTCTGCTTCTCTAGAAAAGACATGGACAGCCCATGCCAGCATGGAAAGAAATGATGGCCAAAATTAATCTGGAGCATAATAAAAGTGCACTGAAAAACTGCTGACCCTTTCCTCAAAACTGACACCATTTTCAAGGTGAGCATTATTCTCACAGAAGCTACAAATAAGAGGGAATTTTAATAACTGTAGAATAAAAGTAGATAAAATAAACATAAACAAATGGCAAGATATCCTGATTACAGGGCAATTTTGAGCTTTTTTTATTATGTCAGAATGATCAAATATTTCAGATATACAGAAGGACTAAGAAGTTCAGTGCAAGAAAAACTTTAATTCTACCAAGACTCACCCATAAGCATAGTTTTAAGGATGTAAGTAATCCTACTAATTGCAACAAGACCTTGGAATTCAATGGGACAGCACTCATCCTTAAAAGATCAGTAATGTGTGCAAAATTCTTAATGTCTGGAGCCTGGATGGAGGTTTTCCCCCTCAAAGCAAATGAAGACCCCACTCTTCACTCACTGCAGCCCAGCTCTAAACCCCACAGTCAGAACTACTGCCCAACACTATGTGACATCACAGCTTGTCTCTGTACTTAGAGAGTACAGAGGTGGCTTTTTATTCTGGGGAACGATCACAACTATGTCATTCTCCACAAGTGTAATTATCTTGCTATTAAGAGTAACCTGTAATTTTTCAAAAATCCAGCAGCTTTAGATACAGATCGTTAGCCCTCTCTCATATCTTCCAATGCTTAGCACAGGATATAAGGAAGGCAAGAAAAACACCCTACCTAACAGGGGTTTTGCCCACACGTGACCCAAGGGAACCACCAGGGCACATTCCACCACCAGCACTGACAGGCTCCTCTGCAACCTCCATCAAGTCACCAGGATCAAGGCAGGCTCCAGCTTTACCTCCTAGTATGGCATACTGTATTTTAAATACTTCTCATTATACCTTGGATGAGCCTAAGGGGACACTGCAACAAAGACACAGCCTAGGTCAGTGTCCTTCCACTTTGCAGGAAGTGCCTGCTGTCTCCCTGGTGACTGCCATGGGGAGTATCATTTGCCACACCAAAACAGGGGCTAGCCCATAAGCTGAGGGGGGCCCAGGACACTCACTACTTTATAAAGCAAGACCTGCACACTGAACTGTTGAAACAACTAGGAAAACCCCATAATTTGCCATCATTAACCAACTTGCCCCTTGAGAAGTGCTAAGGAGGTTTTGTTAATTATGCATGCAGGATTTGCTTTCCAGTGTAATTGATTTTCTTCAGCAGTTCACCTTAAAATGTTTTCTGTTCTGGCAAGGAGTACAACATCATGCAACACCCATACCCTGCTTAATTACATCAGAAGAACAAAAAAAAAAAAGACCAGAAAAGTGAATTAAGCTACAGAAGATCAGCTCTTTACAGCTCTACCCCACCTCTATCCTTTTCTAAAGTGTTTTTAAGTTAAATTTGTTTGCTTGGAGAATCTGAATGATTATGGTCTTTATCTTTAAATGTGACAGAAGAGAGAGGTGCTGGAAGTAGAATACAAGAGCACAGCATTGGTGACCCAACTAGACTTTTTTTTGTATTTACTGCTTCAAACATAACTATACTGATTATCACCAGAAGTCTGGTAATAAGCTGGCTACAATGAAGATCTAGTATAGATACCATATAGAAACCAATAGTCAAAGACATGCCCATACACAGCACTGAAAATTCAGTGCCATGAGGGATTCAAAGAGTTTTACAAAAGAGTCAGTGCACTGTGGCATCGTAATTTCTACTAAAATTACCAATGTTTTAGCATTAAACATGACCTACAACTGTTAAGGAAAGGAATGGAATGAAAGATATAATGAGAAAGCAATGTTTTAACATTAATAAATAAAAATAATACTGCCAAACTACACCCAACTGAGAAAGTGAATTATGACATGACTTGAAGTACACATGCAGTGTTTTGAGGGAAAAATGCATTTCCCATAAACCCACAACCACTTTTAGGCAGTCCATATTTTCTGTAACTGTTAATAAACCCATTAACCTAGATGAGTGCCAAATCTAGACAAGATGTCTTTTAATCTAGTTATCCCCAGAACACACATTCAAGTGATCAGGACTGCCCCAGTAAGCCACACAGCATGTTTAGAGTTTTACAGATAAATACTGATATATATTTTTATCGGTCTGTTATTCACATCATCTACTGAGCATCTGAAGGAACATCCTTGAACACAGCAGGACAAAGAAAATTGTGGAAGAAGCAGTTTAGATAGAAATATATCAAAATTGAAACCATGAAAGAAGGAAAGGTTTGCTTATTTATAGTACAAAAGAAATTCCATCTGGTCAGGCTGTGGGTTTTTTCTTGTAGAAATTAAACAGGAAATTAATTTCTTCCCTTCCCCCTCTTACAAAGCAAGGCATTTTCACTTATGATGCCAAAAGCTTGATATTTGTAGATTTGTCTGCCATCAGTCCTTAATCAGCCTCATACAGTTTATAGGCAGACAGATATTTCCTGACAGATACAGAAAACAGATTTAGAACCGAAGCCGAAAATTATATAAAGACAGATATATAGATACACATCTTAGCACCCTGGAGTACATTTCCAAAAATAAACTAGTCAAATGGTTATCTTCCTAAAAAAGCTGATTGCATAAGCATAATTACACTAAACACAAGTACCTGCACTATCTCAGTGCATGTTATAAATAGTTCAAAGTTACATTATACAGTCTTATTCTAAAACGCTATTGTTCTAAGTTCATGTCTTCTCTCACAATCCTTTCAAAAAAGGCCCTCAGCTCTCACCACTAGCTATTTTCTGTCACTGCTATAGAACTTGTTAGAATCCAAATACACTACTTCCACCTTGCAACCTACATTCATCATCCAAAGAAAAATTCCAGCAGTTAAGAAAATTGCTTGATCATATCACTCTTTCTCTACTGATGACCAGGATTCCTCTGCTTGCTTACAGGGTGTTAATTTTGTAACTCAACAACTTTTTGTCATCTTGGAAAAAACAACTGAGAGAGGTGTGTATTTCTGGGTACAATTTATTCAAGATCCTCTTCAGAGACCTTAAGCTGAGACTGTTGAGAAGGATATTCAGTTGGATCCAAGAACTGAAAAAAACCTCCTGCCAAGTACTAGATGAGAGAAGCACTGTCTGCTGGATGCACACTGAGGAGAGAATGCTGGGGTTTTTTCCCCACCTGTCTTGCTTTGTGACATAAAATTCCAGTTCCTGAATTTGTGCAAAAAGGATCAAATCTCAGCCTAGCAACAAGTAGAAAGTGAGCATTAAAAAGCACCTCTGAGAGGAGGGAGATGAACTGGGATTGCCAAGCATTACCATGTAACACTGCTCATCAGCATTAACTCAACACTCAGACAATCATCACTGTGATAACACAAAATATGTATATTTTTCATTAACGTGGTTAAATCCATCAGTGATAGGTAGCTGCTTGATACAAACTCCAATTTTAATTCTTCTTTCATTTAAAGGTTAAGACCAGGGGAGCAAACATAACCCCAAGGAGGAGGCTCTCTGTCAGCCAGAGCAGTTCTGCTGTAGGACACAAGGATGGCAATGCTGTGGGACACCCCTTTGCATGATGTTTTGCTGACAGCAAGGGTTTTGCTTAGAAAAAGGATACAGATGAGCTGTAGTTTGTACCAATAATGACAATTCAGAAAATATCAACTCCTCAGCTCTATTTCTGCATGTTGCATATGCAGTAGGTAGCTCTTCCTATACAAGGTATATAATGAGGAATGTAACAATTAAAAGCAAGCCAGCTGATATTACTTAAAGTTACTGAAATAACTGAATATTTCTAAGAAAATGCACAGAGATTCAAGCAAACAAAAGACAATCCACAGCAGCAGAAAAACACCTGTATGCCTTAATCTTTTTACACAAAATAAGGATATTTCTAACAAAGTTTTTTTGCTATTTAATCTTGTAGGGGCAGACTTTTTTCTGCCTTGTGTCTAGCTTATGAAACAAGTGTCTACCCATGTTTCAGATATTGGAGGGATTAAGTGATTTCTTGGAGTCAGGCATTGAAAGAGGTTGCCCAGTGAGGTGGTGGAGTCACCATCCCTGGAGGTGTTTAAGAGGTGTCTGGATGCAGCCCTGGGTGATGTGGTTTAGGGTTTTACAGGGGTTGGGTTCATGGTTGGAAGTGGTGATATTAAATGTCTCTTCCAACCTTGATGATTCTACGAGTCTAGGTAAACGTGCAGCTGTGAGCTTATTCTACTCCCAGTGGAATTAATGCAGCAACCTGACCTTCTTTCCTAGAATGAAATCAAGCACACTTTGCAATTTACCTTTGAAGCTCAGCAAGGGGTGTGGTGGCTCCTAAATACATCACATTTGTAGAACAAGTAAGAAGCATTTTTCATTGTGTTAGGAAACATGATTATTAAAATCCAGCATCATTATTGCAAACTATGAGAGTTGAGAATAATGGAACAAGATGTAGAAATGAAAAATGAAAAAGAGATAAATATCAAAGAAAAGACCATTTGGATAAGGAAGAGGAAATGCTGAACTAGATCTTACGAAACTCACATTACAGAAAAAAAAAAAAAAAANCCCACAGGATAGGTGCATAACTGCGTGTTTGAGAAAATTATACCTCAGACATTATCTTCATGGTGATCCACAGGCATACAGAGAATCACTGCAGACATCTACTGAAATTTAAATTAGCTAGCTCAGTTAGGGATAGCAGTATATCTGCTATGTCAAGGCTTTAGCACCTGAGCCTTGGATTTTAGAAACCTGGCTGTATTTAAGCTTCTTTTTTCTGCACAGGTGCCCAGACTGGTTAGGTTAATGGCAGGCTGGGTGTGTCCACACGGGCTGCAATTGCACCTGTAGTGTGTGTCAAAAGATTCAAAGAGCCTGAAAAGGAGCTGGCAATAAAAGAAATGTGGGGAAAAAACTTCTTAAATACATAAATCAGTGGAAAGTTAAGGCTCATGTATAGCAGCTTCTTCGCCAGAGACTGTGGAACAAGAAAATTACAGCTCTTACAAGCAGTTTACAAATATTATGTCCTTGCAAAGGTTTTGCAACTATATATAATAATGCCAGCTTTGATCTAGTTGCATTTAATTCACTACCTAATTAAAACAGTTCTATCTGCCAAAGTTAATTTAAGCAGTCATATGTTAACCCAGCATAATTTTCAAGAAATCTTCTTCCTTTACAATTATATTGCCGTATGTTAATATGATGGCTTTTAATAGATTTTTTGTTTACATACATGTCATAACTGACCCACTGAAAGATTGTATCCTAGTATCCGAGTAAAGTAGCATCTGTTCTAAGTTCCCCTGTAGCTAGCAGATTCACAGCAACTATTACTCCAACTTGCAATTTTTTTTGCATCACTAAGAGCTCAGTGCAATTACTTCCTAAGTGTGCCATCTCTGCTCTATGCTTCATTCAGTAAAATCTGTTTTATGGGTGTTTTAGTGGCGAGCTGCGCTGTAGAAGCTATAATTTGTGAGCTGGATGTGACGTACAGCCTCGCAGGCACACCAATTTATTTGTTTTGCTTACTCCTGATAACACTGAGGTGTGTGTCTGAAAGGCCAGCACGGCATCCAGTGAGCAGGAGATTCCCCACCCTTGCTGCCTGCCTTGGTTTCCTCCCAGGGCTGGGACAGGAAATGCAGTGGTTGCAATACACACAACTTCCAGCCCTCCTAAGCAGTGTCAGCACTGCAAGGCCACTTATTTTGGCCACAAACATGTAGGTGATTACTGACTTCTGTTTTGGTGTGGCAGATCTGCTGGGAATAAACAGCAAACTACTTGTTACAGAAAGCACAACACTGTTTGCTAGCATTGGCCAAATCACATTAAGCTCCTGCTCTCCAAATTCTGTTTTTCCTGAGACCTAAACACGCCACAAAAATTCTAGCCGACAACCAACTACTTTCCTGTGATTTACAGTTACTCCAAATCAAAATGTTTTCAGCTTATTTATGTTTTGAAGTTACAATGCTATAAGCCATTCTAGCAAAACCAGGCATGAGAATGCGTTGCAACTTGCATTTTAAAGAGGAAGAGATGGGTACTGGAATAAGGAGGCAGTGTACTTGTGCAAGGGAACTGAAAAGAATTAAGTTCAGGGGTTTATTCAGAGATATTCATGGCCATATCTTGTTATTGTAGCTTACAGTAAGGCAGTATGGTACACTCAGATTCTCAGTTCATGCAGCAACTGTGAATTCTGAGTACAGCTGAGTGCTCCCTTGGCTATGGGCACTTGAAAACCTGGCCCCAAAGAGTCAAACTACTTTCCTTAGAAAAAAAGAGAAATATTAACATCTGAACAAATGGTTTACAAACACCTGGCTCCAAGTGTTGAGTTACCCAAAACGTTTCATGAAAAAAGACTTAATCATTATTGAATGAATTTAGAGTCCATGAAACATTGTTTAAGAATTTTCTGTTTCTACTCTTTGTTTCTTAGCTTTTCCTACTCTCAATATTATATTCTATGTTGTTCTTTTTTTCCTGGCTGCCATTTGCCTAAAATAAAAAATAAACAAAAATGTACAGGCAGTGGGTCAGATGGGGCTACAGTTCCTCTTTGACATCAAAGTCTATTAAACTCAGTTCCAAGAAGACTCACAGCACCTATGCAGGACTCATGCCATGTCTGATGTGCCTAGGAGCCCATATCACTGCTCCTTCCAAACCCAGATGCCAGCTTGAGTGACTCTTCCCCCAGCCCAGGGAGAAAACCCAGGCAGGAGCAGCAGGGAGGTAACAAGAGGGACTTGTTGCACTCAAGAGTTCTTTTGTGCCATTGGTGACACAACTGGCTTTGATATTTGAATTTGTCTTGATGTGCCTATTGTACATTATTCTCATCTGACCCTGTTTTGCATAGGCTGCTATTGTAGGGAAATCATATAATTCAGCTTAGGCTGACAACCTTTTCCTTAAGTCCTTTTCCACAGCTATTTGCATTTATTGTAAAGGCAACAATCACTCTCCCATTTCCCAGGCTCCTGAAAGAGAAACCCCAACAAACTCAAGCCCTGAAGTTCATTAAAATACGTGCACGTGCAGGATCAACAAAGGTTGCATCACCTGAACAGGTGGTTTCCAGGAAGAAGGGAGGCAGCTAGTTTTTGTTGGTTTTTTTTTTTAACTATCAAGTGAAATGAAAAATTTCAACAACTTTCTTAACCTTTATAAAGGTTGTGTCTCAACTTGAGTAATAATAGGATGATGCTACAGACTGACCATAAGCTTTCGTGGCGTGGCCTTTGCAAGTGATTCTGAGTAACAGACAAGATAGTCTTGAAACTACCTAGTTTCTATTTGTGCCTCTGACAGTATGCAGACACATGGAAACCAAAGTAAACTAAGTAAAAGTTAATCTTTGAAAGGTTCACTGAATATTTACTCAGGTTAATGTATAATTTCTGAGGACAGATGCATTTCATGCAAAAATCCCACAAAATAAAAACACCAATTATGAATGGGAAACCTCATAGAAGAATATATCAATCCAATTAATGGGCAAGAGTGAAGTATTTGCTCATATTGCTCTTCTGCTTGCTGAAAAACATCATCTCCCAAGCTGTAAAGCTGTGGTTTCACAGCAAGGACATCCCCTGTGCAGTGGCTCTACAGACAGCTGCATATGCTTCTGCTACACTCACGTGTCTTCAGACAACGACCACACTCTTGATAAAAGATATAAAATTACTATACAAAAGAGAAAATTTCTAAAAAAAAAGCCTAATGGTAAAGACTGCATCGGGTGAGACAATGGGACACCAGGAAACATGGAATTCTTATTAGGCTCCCATGTTTGCAAAATAGGAAAATCTCCTAAGAAACAGAGCTGGTGCATTTGCCTCTCATGCAAGGCCTTGATTTGGGCTCTTTCAGTACCTGAAGCTTGTTTTTTGACAGCGCCCTTGTTTTGTTTACAGTACATTGCTGGGATACTCCCTTTGATTCAGCCTGACACACGTGAAGCTCCGCCAGCTTCTGTTCTGCAGTGCTGCTGCTGCTGCTGCACTAAAAATAGTGTCCGCTTGCTTTGGCTCCACATCTAATTTATGGAAACTCACAGAAAAAAAGGCCCCTGTTAGTGGGTGAGCGACGTACGATTCTACAGCATGTGCTGCTCATCTCACTTGGCCTCCTGAAATGCATCACTGAAAATCTAAAATTTTACCCTGCCGTTAATGGTGGGTAGGTAAGGGGAAAGATGAAAATGCTTAATATGCTCAATTTATTTTTAAGGTACTTCAATGATAATTTAACTGAAAATGTCAGACGGTTGGTATGTGAAAATGCCTAGAATTTGGAACAGAAATTTATGAAGGGCTACTAGCACCCACTTGTTTGGGGAAAATGCAGTAAGGATTTTCTTAATTAGTTTGCAAATGACAATAAGATTACAAACCTCCTGTTTGCTCTAACAGCTTTCACATGTTCTATACAAACTATTTCACTGTGCCATGAAAGCCATCATGTAAATATGCCCTTTAAGAAATGCTGATTTTACAAACGTTGCCACAGAACTCAAGTCTGTGTGAAACATTTTGCATCAACATAAATCTGACACAGAGCTTTCTCTGAAAAAAATTCCAAGTTTATGTTAAAACTCAAAATCAAAGTAAGTTCAAGCAAGTGGTTACATCTATTTCTACAAAAGAATGGTTTTTAATGTTCTGAAGCAAATTTTTTCAGATGTTCATTCATAGCACCACAGTCTATGAGTGTCACCAGCTGAGCTGGTGGAGTTAGTTTCAAGGAAAAACCAAATTAGAAACAGGGATGGCAGAAGTCTGGTATCTGTATTAATGCACTGTTTTTTAATGGTTTAAATTTGAAGCATTGAAGTAATGAATAAAAACTCCAAAATTGAAAAGGAGGGCCTGTTTTAAAAGTTTTTAGAGTGAGTAATGAAGGCCGTAAGGAAATTTGGATTCAGATTTTATTTTAGATACAAACTTTAATTAAGGAAAATTCAGATGATTATCAGCAGCTAAAGCAGATATTTCAAGGCTTTCTCTTGTAAAAATCAGCAAATAAACTATCTGGCTTTATCCAGAAAGGCTCCCTACATAAATTTAGCAGTCTGTATGCAAACTATCAATTTAAGGATTGGTGTCTAAACTGTTATCCAAGTAGAGACATTACTTAGCAACTACCATGGTTAAAAAGGAATTTTCATAAGTCTCAAGAGAGGTTATGAGTTATAGACCAAAAAATTCCAACAGAATCCTGAAACCAGTTTAGGCTGGCTACAGTTAGCTGCTTGTGAGTTACATGACTAAGTAATGGTCACAGTGAGTCTATATCAGCCTATTTATGCAAAAAATACTGCGCTGTGTTACTGTTAAACAGGTCTTTAATTGAACAGGCAATTATTAACTTCAGTAACTCTTTTTGGCAAATCCTTTTTTTAACATCCTGCCATGGCGGGGGGAGAAAAGGACAAACAAAACCCGTTACATGCATATGTGTTCAGAAGAAGGGTATAGTCTATGAGAAGAATGAAAAACAGCGCTCTGCGGTGGAGTTTTTGTGTGTAACTGTGTGTGATGGAGAGGGAGAGGAAGAAAACGAGGAAATTGTATGATTTAATGCTTGCAGGAGTGTCATTTTCCTTTCCACCCTAATCACTGAATTCCTTTATTTTCAAGGAGTTCAAACCAGAGCTTTAAAAGCCTCTTGGTGGTGTTTTTTTTTTTTTTTTTTTTGGTATCTGGGGCATATAAACATCAAATTCTGTTTATATTCTTAATTATGAACAAGTATTGAAAATCCCTGGTCTATCTCCAACCCCAAATCAGTTTGATAGCATTCAAATCAATGTTTACAGTCTGGCACTTGTTGCCTTTGCAGCCTCAGCTCTGTGCCTCTGTGCTGCTGATGGAAGCGCGAAGAATGAAATTCCACAGCCTTGCAGTGCAGTTGCTAGAAAGCAAATGAGAGATGGAGTGCAGACATGAGGTCTTAAGCTTAGGAGAGGAGAGGGAGCAGGGGCAGCCATCCCTTTAACCACCTCACAGCCTGCTCTGCTCATCTCCCCTATCAGCAGCAGGATAACAGCATGTGAATACAAAGCTCGGCCCTGCCTTAATATAATTCTCAACGTTACATAAGTGCTTGATAAACAAAGCAGGCAGCTAGAAGTGAGATAACCTAGCCATGTGTATATTCAGCTGACTACTCACTTAGATTCCCAGCTCATATGCTGTGACTCTGATAAAGGGCAAGAAAATAGCCATAAATACAAAACTCTAAAGGCATTTTGGCTCTTTTAGGACAATGAAGTTTTTAACACCATGTGCAGGATAAACATGCCAACATTTTAAATATGGCCAGATTACACTTTTTATTTCCTTCCCTCCTCTGCTCCTAAGGAGTAAAATGGTTGGCAACACAGGAAGCATTTCCAAACCATTTTCTGGCCTACCCACAGTGACACAAGGTAGGTCACATCTTTTACATGCATCTTCAAAAATGTGCTAGAAATTAAATGGTACTTCTTGGCTTTGTGAACTTAATTCCAGGCAATCAGAGTGAAAGATGCATTATCTAAATGTCTCACTGCACAAAATACATGGGCAGTGTTACAGAAGATCCCAGGAAAAACCTCTGACACAATCTCTAATGTACACCTTCCATGGCCTGGTAAGAAACATTTATAGCAATGTCAATTGCATCTCTTATCTTACTGATGAATGAAAACAAAAGCATGAGGCCATGAAAAGAAAAGTGACCCAGTTTCACACTGATAAGCAATGATCGAAGTCAGTATGTTTCAAGTCAATTAGAAGCTGTTTTTTAAATATTTTACAAGTCACTTTAAACAAAAGCATGTTGCTCCAGAACAGCAACTAGAAAAGCCATGGAAAAGAAAGAAAGAATGCATGGAAAGTGCTGATAAAAACCCCTGAACAAAATGAAACAAACCAAGAACCCCAAATGAGAGTTTAAACATTAGCTACACTTCTAGAAATGTTATCTTAGCTGTACTAAAAATATACATCAAAATGCCCACTACTGCTATCTGAAGCTCCCTTCTGCTGGGCCCTCTTCCTTTAGAGCAAACAAAGTTGTAGTAATAGCCAGCTTTCTTCCAACTTCCCCTGCCAACAAGGTCTGCTGGTGGATATAAGTGGTCAACCACTGCCACCAGTTCCACAAACTTCCACATTTCTCTAATCCTATTCATTGTCTTGCCTGATTATATTTTTAAGTGGTTTAACAGCACAAGCCAGTATTTTTTGTAACTCCTTGGAGGGGTGCCTGTTACTTCTCACCCATCACCATCTCAGGTCAGACAGGAGGCATTATCCAAATGCTACATGTTTCTTATGAAGTCCAGAAGAAAAAGATGATCCTGATCTTTTATATTCAATACGACTGGATTTGTACTTTCTCAAACACTACAACTTTTTTAGAACCACAAACCATTTTTGGCTGCCCTGCACTAAAAAAGGAGAAGCACATTCTCCCATCTGGCACATAAAGCAGTGTTTTTCATGAACACAGTTTTCAGGGATTTTTTTTTTTTTAATTAGGAAATAAATCTAAATTTTTATGCATGTGTCTGATGTAACTGATGGAAGGAAATTGCTTGCCATGAGATTTATCTTGTAGCTACCAAACATGCCCTGTGGCCATCTGGTCATCTGCTGCAGTTGGGGTTGATGAAGAAAAGGGAAACAGAGACATGTTTAATGACCTCTATCCTTTGAGGCCAGAAAAAGGCTTTATTGACCAATTCTATACCTTGGTTTATCTCAGGCTCAAGCATGGGAAGAAAAAGAGACAAAACTTACCTATGTATGCAATTCTGAAGGATTGCCATGGCTCATTTAATCACCTGCACCACGATGTGTAAGGACCTTTTGAAATGAAGTTTTCTCAACTGAGAGAACGTAATTTTTTACTCCAACTTTGGGACTAAGTGTCAGGGTCCAGTTCCAGAGGAACAGGGACCATTCATCAGAACCAGAAAGTCTGGCAGCAGCTATGCCATGGTTAAGAAACTGGCTGCTGCACCAGATGCACCAGGCAGGCCCAAGGACTTCCCTTTCTGTCCCCTTCCAAGTTCACACATTGTAAGCAGTAAAATAAAAGCAACTCAGTACAGCACGCACAGTGGTAGTGTATCATGCTGTGAGATTAAAAATAAGACATGGCATATTTGTGAACTACAAATGTTGGCTGGTTTAACTCTGCAACGTGCAATCAGCACTTCCCATAAAGAACTAGTGTGTAATTCAAATATGTTACCATTTGTGCTATACCTTTTAACCCTCAGAAATAATTATCAAAATTATTTGAATTTCCAGTAATATATTCTTTTAGGAGGACTAGGCAGTACACATACACAGATCTGCACAGGCAGAACCTCCTAGTATCAGCTGGAAAATCCACAATAAAGATAGTGAATTTGGTTGAAAATCCAGTGACAACTTTGGGAACTGCTTAAATGTGAACCTTAAATACAAACGTGATTTATGCTCGGACTACTCACTGCATGACAAAGAAAACAGCATAAGCCTCACCCCTGGAAAACAAGTTTATGTTTAGAGTTGTTATCATTATTAATTGCTTTCCTTCCCAGCTTTATCACATCACAAATTAAATATGTAGATCTTTTTCTAACAGCTTTCAACTACCAACCACAGCAACTAGAAGAAAATACTTATTTTAAGACAACAGTATTACACATGAAAGAGAATGCTTACACTGTCTGTGTTCTTGTACCAGAATGGGTTCCCCTATAAAAATCACAGCCACTCAAGAGAGATTTTTTAAAGGTCAGATCAAGCAACAGACTTAACAAAATAAAAGTAAAAAAGAGTAAGCCAGCTTAGAAAAGGATATTTCGGATCTACAAAATAAAGAAAATAATTTGAGCTTTAATGATATGCCTTTAAATTCTTCTGAAAAGTCCCTTTTTGCAATTCTTCTCTAACTTCAAGATTTTGCTGCGCTGTCTGCAGTAGATGGGACAAACAGCAGAGAGTGGCTACACTGGCTGCATGAAGAGAGATTGCAGTGGGGCTGCTCCCCTGCTAAGAATGCAAAAAGTCATCCCTACCACAGCCTGTGGTTGGAGTAGATTACTGAGTATGTTTCTGCAAAGCCTTTCTGGAAAACTCTCTCAGGAAGAGCTCTGTATCAATGCAGCCATGTTGATTAAGGGTGTGACTCTTCTCATGCTCCTCTTCAGATAAAACCTCAGAGAAGGCCTTTCTGTAAGGCACAGTCCACCCAGGTCTATTGCTTTGCATGCCTAAAATGGCCAGGTGGCAGATGAAACTGTAATACAGTTTAATCAGCAAGAAACTAAATAGCATATATAATCTTAGCAGTCAATCCTACAGCAGGATACTTCATTCAAACACTGCCTACCTGCACTGTATTTACTAAAAAAAGAGATGCTTTCCTGTATCTATTCTAAATGCAATAACCAAAGATTACACTGAGTTACCCATTTTAGAGACAGATTATTGCATCTAACAATTCAGAACTCTGAATGGTCACTTTCTCCCCAGGCTGCTGGATCCCTGGAAATCCAAACAGCTCCTGCATGAACTCTTTGAACTGATATGAGCGATATGCTGGTCTGCTGCTTTCACTGATGCTTCTGAAATGCAGTCTGAACTAACTACCAGGCAACCTTCTGAAGACAATATTCTTTGTTGAGTTAAACTCATGTGGGTGCTTTCTTATCATCTAGCTTGGCTCCTCTCTAGCATCCTCCATGGAAAATACTCTTTCTATTAAGAGAAGCATCTGACATTTGGATGGGTGTATTATGTTTGTTTTACAGAGTCTAAAGCAAATAACCCTCAAAGTCATTACTGGAAAATATCTACATAAATATCTACATTGTTCCCGACAGTTCTACAAGCATTAATGTTGGCCATAGACTTCCCACATTTAAAAGCTCTTTGGTGTCTGCATTTCACAATGAACAACTCAGGCTTTGTCTACATTTGGCACATAGTAAAAACACACTGACTACTGAACACAGTTTTACTGTTATTATAGATAGGGAAAATAGTTCTTAATGACATTTGCATTGGTCACATTTTACACACTGGTCCTTATGCACATTAAAGTCAAAACTGTGAGTAATTCTTTTCCAACATGGTGTATTTTGTCAGGGTGGACAGAGAGTTGAGCTGGTTGGGGAAAAACATTCCTCAATCACTTTCTAAATTTTCCTCTGCTATTTAGAGGAACTTGCAACAATCTCCGCATCACAGATTAGATAAGATGGTTATGCTGCTTTACTTCTGTCCTTAATTCTAATGTAAATATTTTTCTAAAACCTTGAAAACATCTGCAACATTAAACAAAATTTTAAAATATTTAATTTATAAAGTGGAACAAAAAGATATTGGCTGCATTTATTTAACTTTTACTAAATCTGACTATTAGGATTCACATCCCAGTTTTTACAAACTTTTAATTTGCCCTCATGTAAAGCTGTAGTGAAATGGAGCAGAGTTCATTTGATGTGCTGTACAGTGAGAACTGAGAAGGACCAGACCTGTATCTGTACCACACCAAACACCAGGAAGTATTGAAGCTCTACTGATATTTTCTAGACAGAATAATGATGTCCTCGGCAAAGAGTGGCACCAGCAATTACTTCACTGCCATTGGAAAGACAAACTGATATCTATGACTGCATTGTACTGAAAAAGCCTAGGACTCCTCCACAGTAACCTTTAATATCAAACAGGGTAACAGCTTTTACAAGGTCATAAGAAAGGCACTACCCTTTTTATTTTCACAGACAGCTGAACTGAAAGACGTGTATAAAGTACCCAAGGCCAAACCAGGTAATGCATTCTTGATTAAAGCTACATTTCAAAGCTCTTCTTCCTGATCTAGTTTGCCCTTTTGCTTCTCCTGTGTAAATAAGGAAGGCAAAAGTCATAAGAAACTGAAGTAATGCATAACAGATACCACAAATCAGCATGATACATGATTACAGCCTGCTGTGAGCAGCTCACAAATTGAGGAGAATTCAAACAATAGCACATGTTCTGTGATTTGGACATTGAGAATTCCCTTGACTCCTTTTCCTGTGAGCAAGCCATTGAGAAACACTGACATTTGGGCAATAAAAAACGCACCAAGAGAACACTGACTGCCCAATACAACTGCCATTGTGGTTTTCCTAGCTGTAAACTGATTCCTCCCCCTTCATCTCCACTGCTGATTTGTCACAGCTCCTTTAACCAGTGCTGACAAGAGGCCATTCACATCACTGTGCATTGTATCACACACGGAGTTTCAGACTCATCCTTAGAAAGGCATCTAACTGTATCTCAAACTACCAATAAAATAGAAAGCAACATGCCATAATTTGCAAAGGACAGTGAGCAGAGGATAAAGAAAAATCCAAACAAACAAAAGAGGATGAATGCTTTCAATTTAGTCCCATTCTTCAAGTAGAACAGAATATTACAAACAGAAGAGCCAAAAGATCCCCACACCTATATACTTTCACTAACTGGGCTTAGGAATAAGTCTGCTGTAAAACCAAGAAATGAGATCAGTGAAAAAACAGTTTCCATAACCATTTATCTCACCATAATCAAACAACTTACAAGAACAGAACAAAAATCAACCTTGAGCTTTGTGAACAGAACACAATGCAACATGGGGACAATCATTCCAAGAAACCAAAGCAAATTTACTCCGAATTCCATCTTGCACAAGAACAGAAAGTCGTGCAGTGACCTGAAAGGACTGCTTTTTTTTAAAATGCTGTTTGTGACACTCTAGGAACACACACAATACTGGACCATCCCACTTTGTTTCTGAGTCTGCAGAATGTCTCTGCCATGAGCTGACTATAGTGTGTCAGTGCAGTAAGGCTGCAGATTTGGCTCTATATCACATCTCAGCAAACTCTTCTGAAAGGCATCCCCACCAAATAATCCATGGAATATTTATAAGCTGGAGACTAAAGTGTGCCTCTGGGAGAGAATGGTATAGGGGAAGTGATATAGGGGACTGGGAGGAACTAAGAGGTAGAGCCCCATTTGGTGCAGGGGAAGAAAGGGGAGGAAGGAAAGCATCTTTTCCAGAGTTTCCAGAGTTCCCTTACCTTATCAAGTTGGTAGCAGATCTGGAAGTCATCACTCTGGGGAGAAATACTCTGCATTACCTGCACACGTGTAACACATACACTATTGCTCACACAATTGTATATACAGAAATAACTTTGCTGCAGAAAACTGCATCTGGTAAGTCACTTCTAGCTCAGGGCACCAACCAAGGCATGCAGATGAGTGAGTCACAGATCTGCACTGATACCTGCAACTGTGTCACGTTTAACTCGAAGGAGATACATGTTGAGAAAGGTCTTGAGTTTGAACATGTGAGCAGCTCCTGGGAAGAAATGCAAAATCTGAACTGGGGCCCTGTTATGGAATAAAAAGACAATGAACCAGCTGCAAATAAAGGGAAGCCCCTCTTCTGCACAGTCACAGCTGCCTGGTTGTGCTGCGCTGTCTCCTGGCACAGCCTGTGTCACTCAACACCTTCCACTGTTGGTGGGAAGCATTTTTATTGCTTTTCCTGTTTTAAGTATGTTGAAACTCAGTGTAATTCCACGTATTTCCTTTCCTTCACACTCCTTACTGGTCTCCAGTGCACAACAAAGAGAAGATTTATTTCAATGCCCTCTTCTACTTTCATTTTGAGAAAGAACTAGGATTTGATTACTTATCTTTTAGCAAGGGAGAAATAAGTGAAAGTCCTCACATTCCCCAGAAATGAACACAAGTGTTTCATCCAACTGGGCAGTTCAGGCTTTAAAGATTTCTGTTGAGGACACATATATTCCTTCCTGCAGAAGGAATGCTCCTTCATTGAAAAGGTAGTTTCTTATAGACAAAGAGGACTTTAAATAAATAAATATTTTAAAGGATTATGTTTCCAGGAAGTTTGTATCCTGAAGCCAGGTTCTATTTGTTACTTTATTTCTGTCATCATCTAAGAAATAGGTATGTTACCTGCCTACTTTTAAACTACTTAAAAGCAGAAATGCTTATAAAGCCTAATCTTTGATTTATTAATAGTTTTATTATTTATACACAACAACAGTTGGGAATTTCCAGCATACTCCAAGAAGAGTTTCTGATGGTTTCTTTTCACTTGAGAATCATGAAGGAAGAATGGATTTACTAATAAGATGAAAACATCTGTTCTGGAAGCAATGCTCATTTCTCCTCCTTTTTTCCTGCTGGTATGCTTTGTCTGATTACATTGATACATAAAATAGAAAAAGGATGAAATTATTAAGAAAAGGTCAAAGGAGGATTGGGAATAGCAGATAAACCAGCCTTACACACCCAGGTAGATATGCAAGACATCTCACTGTGACTGACAAAAATCACACATTATCTTCTATCTCAAGTGCCCAGAGGCCCAAATAATAGAAAATAATCAATTTATCAAGAATAAAACAATGAACAAACAAAATAGGGTAAAGCAAAGAAATGGATGTGAAGTTATAATTAAGAGAAAAAAGGGAAATATGTCAGCCACCAAATTTAGATCAAGACCACAAGTAAGTCATAGGTCTGTGCACTGAAACAGAAGAAAAAAAGCAATGCAAATAAAAATCCAAACATGCTGGATTCTGCTCAGAAGACTTTTAGCCAGCGTTGCAATAACTGTTACACATGTGTAAGGTGAAAAATCTCCAGAAAATAAGCAGCTTTTATGCTGAAATCTCTCCAAAAGAGTGTGATTGCAAGATATGCCTCTGACTCCATTTTAAGAGGAATATTGGTAAAACATCAGTGATGCTGAACCTTTCAGGAGTTGGAGGAAGCCAGTAAGTCCCCTGAAGAACCCATGATCTTTTTCACAGGTTTTCATGGATTTCTATGGGGGTACAGGGAGTTACTGAGTGTTGTGCTTAAAGAGCACTGTTCTTGATAAACATTTTCGTAGGGAACATTTTTCAGGCAAAGAGGACATCACCATGCTTGTTAAAACAGAAGCACCTGTCTCGGTGCTCTTTGGTCCAAAAAAAGTAGAACCAATCCAATTAGAGGCAGAATGAAACTGAGACTTTTCACTTGGAAAGCCTTTCCTATTTCCCCTCTGGAAAAAAATGTGCAGTTGTGCTCCTAGCCTACTATTGCAGGTAACACCCATCTTCTGGAACAATGAGGCTAAGTAAGAAGAAACCTGTCTTGCTTGTGAATAAAGACATTTGTCTTAAGCTCATCCCACAGGCTGAAAGGTTTAGAATTAAATGTTTTGGAACTGTCCTTCAATTATTTCCTTTCTAAAGAAATTAATAGAATGCATAACCATTTACTTTTTGCTATTTTTTTTCATCTTTTAAGGATTTTTTTTTCCTTATTTCAGTTTTTGTGGTCTTCTGTGTATTTCTGACAACCTCACAGTATCCATACTTATCTCATCTTTATTGTAACTGCCTTTTAGCCAGGCTACCTTGGTTGCTCAGAATCCAACTGTGCATTTACTCAAGTTTCTGAACATTCACCTGCACTGTTCTTTTCACATCGTGTGGAAATAAAAGATCTCACTAGCAATGTCTCTTTGGCTGTTTCCAGGATCTTATGTGATGGTTTGTTCTTTTTCCCTCCTCATATCCATTCTGCTCATTTCCATCAGGACATAGGCTAAGCCCCCTCAACATTGTGCAATCCCATGCATTTAAATTTGCCTCATTAAAGAGACATAAGAGACTGAATTTCTGCCAAAAATACTTGGTGCTTTATTACTTTATTTGTGAACCCATATTTATTATCTTCGCCCACATATAATCTTCTCTTTTCATCTTCTTTTCATCCTCTAAAAAGGTATAACTTGTTTACAACTTAGTAAAAGCATGCTTAAAATAATTTTTAATCATAATTTAATCATTCTCTCAACATACTGTATATTATGATGATCTCCCTGAAACAGGTACAAAATGGTATATTTATAAATAAGTTAACAAATTTCTATGAATAAGCTTTAATAGAGGTCTTACCCTTGTCATTTTTACATAACATAATTTGCTGGTAACTATCAGGTCAAAACCCCTAAATTTTGCCTGTGTTAGTTGTGCTCTCTGCACCACAAGCTCCTCTGGAGAACCTCCCACCTCGACGTCAGCCCCTACTGACAGAAGCTGCCTACAAACCACAGAGGAAAGGGGTGAAAGGTGTTCAGTGCAGAACACAAGTTCTGCTGTGATGCAAAACAAAACCACCAAACCCCCCACAAAACCCAGAAAGACTAGTTAAAAGTAGTTAAAAGAAAATGAAACTTGGGGAAACTAGTGACTACATCTGACCCCCCTTTTTTTGAAGAATTGCAACAATGCTGATGTAATGAACTATAGTTTACTACAATCAGTTCTGTAGAATGTAGGAAAATGTTCCCTGGCATATGCCTCTTTAGAGAAAAGCTTTTCAAACCAATGATGTTTGTGGTGAAAAGTAAGCTTATGGCAAACTTGCTGGGAAAAATGGTTTCCAAGATTCTCACAATGTAAGGAAATAGGACAACCAACTAAATGAATATTGAAGTCATTCTGGACCAACAAGTTCCTTTACACTTAAAGCTTACTTCTACATTCCCTGAACAGAATAAACCCTGGTGGCAACACTGCTCTGTAGCATTCTACTCTTTACCAACTGTTTTTTAATAACTGCTACAGTAGTGTTGGCAATTATGTTTGACATAGTTGTGCCAATAAATAAGCGGAGGCCAAGAAATGACACCCATGCTGACCATTAAACTTCTTCACAATGTAGTTGGAAAGAAACTTCATAAAGAACAACTATCCAAAATCTGCACCACTAGGATTTCAGGATGCTAATGCTCAGAATGCAGATCTTCCCAAACTCATCTTTCTAAACCAAAAGAAAGGTAGTGAATCCTTCTTAAAGAAAGACAAAAAACAGCATGGAGGCAAAAGCAGGGAATAAAGAAATGTAGCAAGGGATTTTCGTCAGGAAATGTACTTAAGGGCTATTTTGATATTCAGTCCAATAATTTAGACAAACAAATATTTGAAAAACAAACCATAATAAAACCTCCCAGCCTCCCCACCATGTTCATGAAAGAAAACCAAAACTGAAAGGTTGTTCTCAGAAAATCCATACAACTGATTTCACGATTCACCTTTCCCTGCATTAGCACTTACATGTGAAAACTGCTTAAACTCAGTTCTCTTTTTTGATTACAATTAATGGAATTATCAGGGGAGTAGCAAGAGGAGGAACAGCTAATTTTTGAACCAATTCTAGAATTAATGATATTTCAGAAATTTAATTATTTGGCATGTCCATTAAACAGGATGTCTACTGATACATCTTATATGTATTTTCTTTTCCACTGCTTAATTTAGGCACAAATTAAACTTCAGATTGAACCCCACAACGTAACAAACAATTCTAATTAAATCAGAAAGAATACTTTTACAAAAGACACAACTGAAACAATTTCTCCAAAGTCAAATAAACCTTTAAAAAATTCTGGCAGCATCACTGTTGTCTTGTACTAAAATGAACAAAATTAGCTTTAACTTAATTATAAGAAGTAGAGAGACACCCTTGAACTGCTTAGTTTCCCAGTCTGATTTGTCTTAAAATTGGGATTACAACCAAACTGATAAATACCATGACTCTATTTTGGTTTAGTCTGAGGTGTAAAATTTATTTTTCAAGCATAGATGCTTAGTCTTTAGACTTTTTCAACACAGTATCAACTGTATTTTATTTTCTTACTTCTTAACTTCTGCATTCCACCATCCTTCTTTTTCCAAATCTGTCAGTGCAGCGTTAATTTAGAAAAACACAGCCACCCAAACCCTGGCTTCTTGTAGATCCTAACGTAAACAAGGCTGTGTACATTTATTAGTGCAGAGCAGCCTGTGTATGCAGAGTCTGGCCAGTGAGCAGTTTCTTAAGGAAGAAATATGACTCTTGGCCTTTCTTTATCCTGTCATGTGAAACTGCCTATTGAAAAAAAGAAAAGCTGACCATCTCTAAGTGAAAAAAAGCATGTGGCATTTAAGAAAACTCAAACTTCAAGTGTTAATAATTTGACGGCATCCCATACAACCTGCCATTAAATTTTCAATGCTCTTCATTTTAAGCATTCAACTCACAGTTGTTATACAGTTGTTATATTAAATTTAGTATGTAAACATGCATTTCACAGAAGGTTAGGTTTAAACTAAGAGAATATGGAACACACTTTTTCTATAGAGCATAGTAAAAAAAAAAAATCCCACAGACAAAACCTAAAATACATTTGTGTTACATAATGATAAGCTTATAAATAAGGTGATGTATTCTTTAACCAACTAATCTCTGCCACTGAGAACATGAACACACTCAGCAACAAACTGTAAATGAACAGATTGAATTAAATTCTGTAGAAGTGGAATAAATATAAGTGACTCTCAATGTTCCCTGCAAAATAATGAAGCTGGCTTTGGTCATAGTTTACTCTTTCTCCCACGCATACACTGGAAGAGTCCTAAACCAAGAACAGCATATAAATAACACCACAATTGACAGAATGACCCACAACTTCCTTCTGAAATCCACTCATAAATCCTGCATGCAGATTCTAGATAACCATCATCGGCAGTTTTACTTCATTTGAAGACATTTTGAGATGCTGACCCTGAACAATGATTCATAATCAGGATTTCTGGAGTTAAGCTGTATCAGCATGTTTACTGTACTCTAACTTGCCAGTAGGAATACACATTTTTTAAGGTTCTCTTTATTGGCAGTTATCTGTACTCTAGATTCAAGGCAATTTCAAAGTATGCTGATTAACTCTGCTATTTTCCTTTCCTATGTTTTAATAAGTACAGGTATGATTTTAATATGCAAAATTCAAACAAAATGTCCCTTAGTGCAGTCCAGTCTTACAGAGAAGCCTTCCCTTCCTGCTGCTCAGTATCGTATCCCAGAGTCTGGCCATTTTTGCCAGTCCCACTGGCTCACTGTGCCAGTTCACTGATTCAGCCCTGTACCAGCACCTATTCACATCTGTCCTCACTGCTGTGATGCAAAATAAACACAGTCTTTTCTCTTTTAATAATAAATGCAACAGAAGGCTCTTTGTTATAAAGGATATTGATGCTTTTAGAGTGTATATGCTGAGGGTGACACTGAGTGTCTTGGTGCTTCAGCAGCCTTTTACTCAGGCTTGAAAAGCTCCTCAAGTGTTGTATTGCAAACACAATTGCAAAAGCCTGTAGTTTAACTCTGCAGAAAGGATATGGAAATGAGTATCTCCAAATTAAATACAGGATACTAATAGAGAAAACTAAATGCAGACAAGCTCAGCTGATGGACCTGCTTGCAATTCTCCAATTTGCTGAATGCTTAGGATTTCCAAATGAGACTGAGTTGCCATGTTACATTAACATGTTCTGCACCTATTACTGTCCCATGTGTGCAAACAGACAGGGAAAAAAAATTAGGAAAAACATTCATCAGTTTTCAGGAAAAACTGAAAAATTTGATGACTAGGGGAGGAAAGAACTGTTTCCTCAACAGAATAAAGTCAGCTTTGCTGTATTTTTTCGAAGAAAACTAACACTGTCTAATAAAACATCAAAAAGAGTCAAAGTGTACTTTCATGCATCTGTCATGACTCTGCCTGGTCTTTCGATTTTATTACTCCTTTAAATTGAAGTTAGGGAATATTTTATGTTTTTCTGCCTTCAACTTTCAACCTTTTTGCTCGTTCTAAAACCGCAGGAAACAGACCCAGTCATACACAGTGAAGCATGTGGGAAAATGTATGGTTTAAATTTATGATTGAGCAGCCTATCTAGGGCTGCTTAAAAGGTTCTCCAGTGGTAATTAGTTAATAAGAAAAAGTATTTGTCACATCAATTTTAAAAGGCAGAGAAGGTGCTGTGTTTATAAACTACCTTATACCTTATTTTTATATTTGAAAAGTGTTATTGTCTTCTCTAGGTATGGAAGGCATTTATGAGCTAGAGTGGCTTAAACAGGGCATGTATGCCATTCTGGCTATTTGTGAATGGTATCTTCATACTGCTTCATCCTCCAAACTGAAAATACAAAGGCATTTTGGAGGTTTCTCCAGCTGCTTCTTATTCCATATCTTTGTACTTCTAAATACTAGGATTCTAACATCATGGTTACATTTTGATTACCAAAATTAAGATAGAATTGGTTAAATCTAATGATTTTTGTTTCATAAGTGAAGGCAAAAAGGGGAACAAAAACAACAACAAAAAAATCACAGCAACACATGAAAAGGTTATTTCATAAATTCCCAGTGCATATTTTAAGAAACCACAGTTCTGCCTCTCGAGAGTGTGGTTTATTAGTTAGTAAACAGTGAAAAATGCAAGCATTACACACTGGAGAATGACTTCTGTCCTATCTGGCAACCACCACTGTTTAGAAGACTCATCAGTGAGGCTAAAGTGATTACTTGATAAATATAACTGCTTTTTTTTTTTTTTTTCCTAATAAATAAAAATTTAGTGGTTGGTTAAGGTTTGTAGTTTAGATCAGGTAAATGGAGAAAACTTGTTCATGAATTAACCAAACAAAATTTGCTTCCAACTTAAGCAATGAATTTTTAAGGTTTGAAAGTGATACTGCATGAGAAATTTTAAAAGGAGAAAATGAAGAAACTTTATCGTCACAGTGAGTTGTTTATATATGAACAAGAATAGATGGAAGAAAATAACATTATGGTTTTCTTGCATCATCATAAAAATTTAGTTCTTAAAATCTCATTACATGAAACATTTAAAATTAATACTTTTCCTTCGTTTCTCTAAATAAAAAGTATGAATCCTATATTTAATAAGTAGCTACCAAATGTTAAAAAATGCTTTTAAAAATAATGTTCTCTAGATAACAACAGCAACAATAATAATAGTGGTTGTTTAATTTATCATAAATCTATTCACATTTACTTCACTGTCCCTTATGAAGAAAGAATATACCAGTACACCTGACTGCAATGCCACATGAGACACAAGAAACAGAGAATGCCAAGGCAGCTTTTCTGCCCTCGGCCTATAGGAGGGAATGTACTGATGACTGTGCATGCCAGCAACTAAACCTTATGTCTAGAAGAGTGTAAGGCAAGTAAAAAAAAATGATTGGTTTTAAGAAGTGCTGCTGTTGAGAAAAGAATTATCTTTTTTCTCACATTGAGAGTTCAATTTGTGGACAACAACATGAAGAGTTGTTTTGTTTTTGTTTTTTTTTTTTTCCAATTACTCCATCAACTACTAGGATAGACATCTCAGAAATTGGTTGAAACCCTTTTCTAGGACAGAATAACTGCAAAGAAAAGGAACAACTGTGTTTTTTCCATCTATATCAGCTCAAATATAAAATCAATTTTCTTTGGCCAAGCTCACATCCCTTGTGTTTGCTTTCCTGAGAACTTGCATAATGAAGTTTTACTAGTCCAAATGTTCACATAGAGACCAATTTAGGTTTCACACTTAAGTATATCAGAAGTGGTATATTTTGTCAGAGAAAGAAGACTGATAAACTGGGACAAAGTACTGGTTGAGGGCAGGGTTCCCTTAAGTCCCTGGTCTACTTCCTATCCCAAGGAACTCAGTGAGGAGAGTAAAACCCTTTCCAGACAGAGCCACTCACGAACACACATGCTGCTATTTCCATATGAACACAGTGAGGCAAAATTCTATTCTGGAACTTTCTAATAAACCTGAAAGGAGTTGGTTTTTTATTTCTAACACCAATTGCTTGAGCTTGAGCTGTGTGTGACCTAAAAAGAGAATTGAATGTTCTGCTTTTGCCTTTTGTGTCCCCTTCCCAAAGTGCCTCGTTCTGCTGGTCTACTCTTGTGCTCTCGTACTTCCACCTTTCCCTGGCAATGTCTGAGCACTGCAAGCATCCCCACACCTTTTTTTCTGATTACTGAAACTAATTTTAGCAAGCCACCTGACAGCTGAGTAGCCAAAACTACATTAGTTCAATGCTTACTTTATTGAAGCAACAGATGGACTGGGGTGCCAGACTGGAGTGCCAGATATCCCCCAAGGATGACTGATGTTCTGAATTGAAATGTTATACCTCTTCATTGCCACATAAATTAATTGACTTAAATTTATAAAGTTTTTAAAGACATAATCAACTCACCAGTTTTTTTTCCCTGAGTCGTTTTTTAATTGAAGGCCATCATACCTGAACCTTTATTTGTTTCGTTCTGTTCTACATTTACATACAATTTACATACAATACAATAACTAAATTTGGTACCTAGTATGAAGAAACTGAAATATTAAAAATGGAGCTGTATTCATCCTATAGGAGACTAACTTTTAGAAAACTGTCCTAGAATCACAGGAAAATTTAAATTTCTGCCTATTGTTTATATACTAGACAGTTCAATGCCAAAACTTCTCTAAATCACAATTTGAAAGTCCCTCATAGACCTAGAATTTTCTGAATTTAAATTATGTGAATAGAGACAAAAAGCACAGTTTGAATAGAGTTCAAATAAGTTAAAGTTAGATGGGAGATTTATCATCATAAACAGAATAAATCTGCTGAAATCTGTCTAAGTCAAATGGGGACACAAGTAAATAAAATCAACTTTTCAAAATAAGTATCAGTTTCTGAGATTAAACTTGAAATTTACCTTGTAAGAAATATTAAATCAGAGGACAGGGAAAACAATAACCTGTCAGCTTTATGATATTAATCTCAAAGAAATATATGAAGGTCATTAAGGAAAGAAGATGGTTGATGGCCATGCAAAAATACCCCCTCCAAGAGTTACATAAATGTCTTTGTAGCTGGTCATAAAGAACAATCCTGATCTTTGCTGACCTCTGGCTTGACCACATTTGTATTTGTTACAAGTATCACATGATAACTAAATGTATTCCTTAACAATGAAAGAAGTGAGATACATGAAGACTCATGTAAGAATATTAAAATGATTAAATGGGTAAGAATGAAGGAAAAGCAGGCCCCCATTCTCATTCCTGTGAAGGAACAGTATCCTGATAATTTGAAAGGGCATTGCAGATCAAGGAAAATTAACTTTCAGGCATAATGTAAGTAAAACATTTGCCTCTGTGTCCTTCTACTACCTCTGATTCCAGCAAAATACTTCTCCCACAGCAATAAAGAAAATTAGGTTAAGTTTTAAAAATACAGAAGCCTTGTACAGTAGCCAAATTAAACTATTCCAAAATACACTGTATTTGCAACTCATTTAACAGTCAGCAAGTTTGGTGGCCGACATTACAATTTGCTAATAATGCTTTTCAGTATTAAGCCAGCCACCCAACCTGTAGTCCAATGATATTTATAACACATGCTGGGATTTTTTAGGTTTGGCTTTGTGTTTTTGTAAGCTGAGAAGTGGTGACCTACTGATAATGTTCTTCCTTCACTACCAAGCAAAAGATTAGGATTTGGCTGATGGCATGAGATGTTTTCTCCTGAAGCCAGAGGAATGGAAACACTGCAGATGTTTCAAAATCCCACAGTAAGCCTGTGTGTCAGCATTACACTCCTTCCCTATTCCCCTTCACCAGTGAAAGATGACCACAGACAGGTTCTGAGAGAAATGCCACATGCTCCTGCTGAGCCAGAACACAGCACCCTCACCCTCAGTATTTTCTAAGTGTGTGAAAGAACTGCGGTGTGGGTATCAGAACTGGATTTCCAACCTCTGCTCACAGGCTCTCAGTTATGAGGAGAATGTGACCCCACCACCCTGACAAACGTCCATCCAATGCTAGCACAGAAATGTTCTTCTGGGTAGAGTGGCAGATAAAAGTTGGGTGCATTTTTAGCATCTTTCTGTCAAGATTATACTTCAGTGTTCAAAATCATCAATACCTGTGAGAAAAAGGCTGTTTGATCAGATCACTGACACAGCTGTACCTGAGTTTCAAGTTTCTGCTCTAAGACTGAAGGTGTGTAAACAATGATAAGTCACTCAGCTGTTATATTTTCAGGTAGATCATGACATGAAAAGCACAGATACATTAAAAGAATATTTAAATATCAAATGATATTTCATAAAGGGTCTTGAAGATGAAGAATTATGCAAATGCACTCACTACTATAATAATCTTAGAATAAAGGAAAAGCACACCAGATAGAAGTTATGGAGGGAAGAAACACTGACAAAAACCCTATTAAACTTGCTTAAACCTTTTACAGGAAAAAAGGTAGTAGGATTTAGTTCTCTGTTCCAAGACAGTGGACTTAATTTTAGATCCAATTTTTTTCCTCATTTGTGTTTTGGCTTTGGACACAACTTTCTTCCTGACAGAGCCTGTAGATAGGCATTATTTTTTTAAAAGGAAAGCACACTACCATTAGCACTACAATTTGGTGTATTCCTGGTTTTGTCTGGCCCTTTCAGCACCATTTTTCAAAGCACAATTGTGAGACCCTTACTGATCGCTGAAGTAGGGTTCACATTCATGTATTTTAAATATGTACTGTTATTCTGTTTTCTTGGTCTGATGTTTTTGTTTGTGAATAGATATGATAAACAGTCGGTCTGCACTTTTCAGCAAACACAAATCAGATCTGTACTATGGTGGTGGTGGTGGTGAGTGAGGGAAGAGAGGAAACCCACTGATTACAATCTAGGACAGCTGTCTAAGCCTCTCTGTGTACAACCACTGCTTTAATTTCCAGCTACTCCAGACTGTGAGCAAATGCCCAGGTTTTGGTAAATGCACTGAGGTCAAATGAGTTCCCTTATACATATATCTAATTTTTCCTCACTTCCATGTGCTGATGAATCATTTTTTCCCAAAAATGGTCTGGAAAGAGGGAAAATAAACTATGACCCACAACACCGAAATTCCCCACTGTGGCAGAAGCGCGACAAGTCCTTCAGTGACATGGACCTATTCCTCTGCTTCAGGCTCAGCACCAAGAGCAGAGAGGAGGGAAAAGCAAAACACTGAGTGCAAGAACAGACTTGTGGCATTGCTGCTGACCATACTGCTGATTAGATAAATCCTAACACACTGGAGCGTGTTCTCTGGAAACCCTAAATCACATAGCAACTGTACGAACATTTATTTTTGCAATAGCGGTTCACATGAAATGTGTATTTTCTATGGAAATCTAAATCAGGACCTGTGTTACTATCAAAGACAGCTGAGTTTGTAGCACTTCTAATATTAACAGACTATTTTTTGATTAACAGGTTTTCATCACTGTACTATGTATTTATGATTTGCACCTTCACAATCCACTACACTTCTCAGAACGTTTCTGACCAGACTGAACCTGTTTACAGATTTTGACTGTGTTATGTACATGTGTACCACTTCACTTTGAAGGACAGAATACCAAATGTACTACTGTCTTTGATTAAACAGTGCTTATAATTTTTTCCACCTTGAAAACATATCAGTAATGCAGGTATGCATCTGGTTATGTAAATGTCTCAGAAATTTTTATGGAATGTGAAAAGACAGAGCAATTTCAGCACTGTCTGCATCTCAGAATTTTAAACAAAGGATTCTCCTTAGATTGACTCAACATTTCTGCAACTTAATAGTTTCAATTGAAATGATTTTATGTAAATCAATTTTGAGTGGAATAAAAATACTTAAAGTTATTTGATTTTTTATACTTTTCTTTATTAGACGTGAAATAGATGAGGCAGAATATTTAGTTGTATAATAATGGCAAACGATGATAATAAGTTAATTTTGCTATACATGCTCCACCTATACCGAGAATAAAAATGTTAATTCCTACATTGCAAAACTCCTGAATCTCACTGAAATATTTTCTAACTTGTTATAGACAATTACATTCTTGGCTATAAATTTCATAAAAATAATACTTACTACTGTGCACAGTCAATCAGCTGATATTCGTTTGACCTCTCGAAGCATGCCTTTACACCTTCATCATCCCAGAGCTTTTTTGCATGTTCAAAGAACTCCTGAAAATTTGAAATGCAATAAATCAGAGAACATTTTTCAGTGTTTTTAATCCCCAGTCTGTGCTTTTCCTTCCCCCAACAGTCATGCTTTATGCTTTGCAAAATGATAGATTATACACTTACAGAGGAAAAACTATAAGCATTTATTAGCAAAATTGCAATAAAACATACAAAATATATGGCTGCTGAGAGTTTCCAACACATGATATATAATGAAGACAGTCTTCAAAATTCATACCAGTCCATATATAAAATTTACTGTAAGTACAAAAGTTACCTAGAAGCATGTTCACTTCATTTTTAACTGAATTTATGCTTCTGTCACGGAAAAGGCATAAAAGTGACGCAAAAAGCCGCTTGGCTTATAAACATTAGCTTTCCAGAGAAAGAACCAGCATGTGACTTTAAAAAGATTGTGAAACTTTTCCTGAAAAACACAACTTTCCGCTACTTGGTATTTTCTCATGCAATATAATAACTTGATTGCAAGACTTTCAGAGTCTTTGCTCAACCCGTATCCTCCAAACAGCTGCCTGGCACAATGTGCTTTTCCTAGCAGCTATCCCAGGCTACCCAATCCAGAAATGTTTGCCAGCAAGCTTAATTCAGAATTATTTGAAAGAGGAACCAAAGCTGTCCTTGGTGCCTGTGAAGCCACAGCCACACACGTGCAGAGAAGTAGGTCCAACCCTGCCGGCTGGGTCCTTCCTTTCTCCAGCCCCAGCTCTAGAGACTCAAGGATCCAGCTTGTTTGAAAGCTAGGAGTCCATTTTATGTTATATCATTACTGGTAAATGACACTGTAACGGAGTTTTTCCAGCTACATAGCTCTAAATTCAAACGAAGGATGTTTAGATGAATTAGTATTTCCTTTATTATATGGCTCTTTCCTCCCTTGAACAAAATTGTTAAAGCAATACGTCAACTCAAACACAGAAGTTGTTTTCTTAACACCTCAACACTGCTAATAAATCACCGGAGTCCTTTGGTTAGTCACAAATTTCTGAAACCTAACAAATTGCTTTTCCACAGTTCAATTTGGCTCTCTGTAAAATGGGTGTAATACCACTATTCACTTCACGATCCTGTCAAAATTTTGCATAAACATCCAAATTCTGAAACTTTTCTGAAATTGCTTGCCAGTCTCTCCCCACATCTTTTCAGGATTTAAAACCTTTCGTCTTTTTTTTCCCCCCCAAATACCATGCACAATGTAGAGAGAGAAAAAATCCCATTCTTTAAGAAGTTTTGAAAATGTTAGAGAAAAGGAAGATATTAAAGCAGGCATGAGAAATTTTTGCAGAAAGTCTTGGATGAAGAGAGGAAGCAACACTATATATAGACAGATGCTTATACTGCCCTTGAAATTTATTTCTTCACTTGGCGCAGATGTGTTTATTTAGTCTTTGTTATTTTAATTACTTATGTAATTATTGTTTTAAACACTGCAGATCCACCTTTTGAAGTGATGCTACAGCTGTTATAAACTCTCTGTTCCTACAGCAGGAAAAAAGTAAAAACAAGCTGAAGAAAGGACAAGATATCAAACTAAAGTAGAAGGAGAAAGCAGACACACATAACAGAGATAATGACTACAAGAAAAAAAAAAGAAAAGTCAAAATGATAAATACCATAAACCATGGAACATTCCTCAAATATGAAGCTTATGCTTGATTGATACCTGGGCTGAATGCCTCTCACTTGCTGGCATCTTTGGCCAAAGAAAAGCACTGCCTTCTCAGTGGATGGAGTGAACTGTGGGTAAGTGTCAGATCCTAAGGCAGAAGGAGCCAGCTCTCCATCCCCTCAGATGGGAACAGTGTCCAACTCAGTCCTTCCTCCCAGAGGCACTTGCTGCTACAGGTGTGGGGTCTGAGCACAGTGTGGCTGCCTTCCCCTTCTCTCCATCCGGGGATGGGAATTCCCATCCACCCCAAAGCCATATCTAAGGGGAATAAACATGTAAAAAACATTCCCATTCAGCCCCACAGAGCCTACAGGAAGGGGAGGGGATGAGGAGGAGGTCAGTGTAAAGGTATCCTTTTCTGAAGGGTGGCATGGGCTGAAAATATAACTAATGAAGTAAATAAACAAACAAATAAATAATTAAAATTGCATAGCTATAGTAGTTCTTCACTTCTGCTTTTACATCCTCTGAGCTTTATTTACCCTTAAAAATCTCTTCTGAAAAAGAGGCAATCATTTCAGCTCAGCTTCTTGAGACCCTACAAATACGTTGTAAATACAGGGTTTCCATATCATATGCTTCAAATATTTCCACCTGACCATTATGTCTCAAAGCAGTCTATTTAAAATGACTTCCAGACTTCTAGTCCTAAGCAAATCATATAAAACAGAGCAAATATACTTCCCTCATTAAAATGTACCGATCTACTGCAGAGGAGTACACTTGATTGCAAATTGCCTCCCACACAGCTAGCTACTCGATCCTTCCTTCCCAGGTGACTAAAGCCTTCCAGAAAAATCCTGCTTCATTTCAAGGTGCCAAGTACCATGATCCAACTTTTCACACTTTTTTTTAACCCTTCTCTTGTCTGCTCTAAGTTCCTCAGTATTTTTTCTGCTCATCTTCATAAGGCCCCCCACTGCAAGCACAGAGGAGAATTCTGCACATGGTAAATATATCTGGATGCCAGCCCCCTCTCCATCACAGGACAACAAGGACAACATCCAGACAGCACCACACACGTCAGCTTCAACCCCTGCAATCAAGACCCTTTTGCCTGACCAGCCTTCCAACAATCACTCCCTTCCCCTCAATCCTTTCAACTCATTCCTATGAATCCCACTGCTTGTCACTTCTTCCTCCTTCCTCCCGCCATGGCCACATTGTGGCCACCTTAATGGCAAGCAGGCCCTGGTGTGGCCTTCGGGCTCTGCCTGCCCTGCAGCACCTGCTCTGGGGCTGCACTATCTTTGGGGTGGCAGCCACAGTTGGCAATTCCTGTCATGAGGAAGAGCCAGGATAATTCAAAGAACAGAGAATTCAGCTTTGCTCCAGCTGGAAAGGGGAGATGGACTTAAACACTTTAAAATGTTACCTTAGGTCAGGAAAACACAAATCAGGTTTTTAAGAGTAAGCTGTGACTGTAGTAGCTTACATTCTGAGTTGGTCAAACTAAGACTTTCTTAAAGGTGTGACTCCTGGAAAATGGCTTTTCAGCACGTAGAAGTAATGAGCCAGGTCCTTTAAGAAACCTCAATAGGACAGAATAAAAGAGGGACATGATAAATCACTCTGGTAAACTGACGCACTCTGTTTGCAAGCACATGCAGTTGACTTCTATCAGATCAAAGTCACCAAAATCTACTAAAAAGATTTAGCATACTGAAGAGAACCAGGAAATAATGTACTGTGCCTGAAAGCAGAAAACCACCTACATCATGACCAAACAGAACAGTTCCTTCAACCAAACTCTTCCTTAGGGATGGAGGCATACAAATAGTTGCACCTATTAACACACACATAAAATAAAAGAATCAATGTATTTTTAAGTTAGTATTTCAATTGGAGTATTAAATAAGTAAATTATAATGCTTTAGATTTCATGAGTTACAGGTGCCATGAATTGTAGGTACTTTTTACATTGTACACATTAATTTACACCCTTTATCTAAGAATTTATAGTGATCACTAGACCATACAAAACCTTGATGTGATATTTGGATGTCATCAAAATGAAGATGTGACACACACAACATCTCAAATATTTATTAATATAAAACTATTTAGAAATTTTCCACTCTTCCTGAGACAATCCAAAACCTCAGCCCTGCATTCCTGAACCTCCTTCTCACTAGCAGATACATCTTGCTATAAATAATCATATATCATCCAAAAATCATGAAGAGCCAAAAGCAGGTTATGATTACTTTTTTGTTTTCAGAAGAAAGTAAGTTCAGATGTACACCCTGAGTTGATATCACTGATCTAAACAATAGGCTATTTTTACTGTGTTTTAAAAGGTCTTGTAAAAATATTTTTATTCACCTAATTCAGGGAAAAATTTCCAGATTCAATGTATTCTCATACATAGCATTCCAAGAAAACAATAAAGGTAACAAATGCAATGTAATACAGCTAAGCCTCAGGGCACTGTTTATTCAGCTTTGTCTTACTAGAAGTTACAGCCTGGTCTATAAATTCAATTTTCCTTATTTTGGAAATAAACTTATTTATTGGTAGGTTACCTTAGAAACCTCCTCCCCCTTATAACTCCTAGAAAATATTTCAAGTAGCTAAGAAATGGACTTATTTCACTTTTTAGATACTAAATTTGGAATAAATACTATTGATGATTAAACAATGATGTATCTTCATGAACAGATCTTTATGTATTTTGGGAAAAAAACCTTTTCATCTAACTGCTTTACAAACCACAAAAGTTCATGTTAGGTCAGGAGTACAATTTTTATTTTACTAAGATTCTTTCTGCCTTCCTTCTGGATGGAGCATACATTAAAAAGCTATCCTGATGTCACCTTCAGTCTCCCAGAAAGTGGAACGTAGAAGGATCCATGCAGAGCCATATTTTCTACTTCTGTTAACATATTGTAAACATGGAAACAACTCAACAACTCAATCTCCCTCAAGCCAAAATTTATGTTCCTATTCTCCTAAGCTTCAGGACTGTCAGGGCTGTAAGACAATTTCTCATCTAAAACACAGATTAAACCTGTCTGATTACCTGACAACCACTTAAAGAAGTGGCAAACGTTACACATTTTCATAGTTCTGCCATTGTGGGTGTGAAATGAAGTCATCAATTCTATTCTGAATTTCAGTTACTACTTCTTCTCTCAAGTACTTAACCAAACAAAAAAGTAAATCACACAATGCCTTAAAAATTCCCACCTAACACCTCCCCAACTCCCAATGACAACTGCAGTGCAAGATGATCCAGAGAATTAATTCACACAGGAAGGGAGGCATCTGCCTCCCTACCCAGCAGGGTACTTGTACCTCCCAATGCATAGTGCAGGGTTTATGTGTATATATATACATACAGGCAGTCCCAGTCTCCCATCCATGGAGCTATGGAAACATTTTGTGGAATAAAAGAGTGACAACTGATGGGGAACATTGTAATACCAAAAGGATGACACCCAGTGGAGCCAAATGAAGGATGTATAGGCAAACTACCGGGAGGATTTTCTAAATGTGGCATGTTTGACTCTGCAATTCAAACAACATCATTTGAAGCATCCTTTTTTGCACCAAATCTGAGGACAAAACCAAACTGGATCCATCACCTGCAGCCCAAGTCAGAACATAACAGCAAGAGCAAACAGCAGGATCTGGCGCTGTTACAGCGGGGGACAGACAGCAACATGGTGTGGGAGAGGTGACTGGGAGGAAGAACTCTAACCTAGCACTTTCATCTCCTCCCACAGAGCCGTGAGTGGTGCCCAGGGGATCATTAGAGTGACTGCATCGTGGGTGATGGAAGCTCAGCCGAGCTCCCCCTCATGCTCCAGAAAACTTCACAGCTCCTGGAGCTGTGCTGCCATCCTGGCAGATGCTACAAATCTGATCAGTGTATCAATATTCTGTTGGGTTCTGCAGCATAAGCCTTGTAAAGAAACAGAAGAATGGAAATTTAAAAAAAGTTTATATTTGAGCCAAATAAACACCTGGAATTTAACATTATGAAGCAAAAAGCTACCTTTGTGGATCCTGGACTCTCTTGCCTCTACAGTCTCTACTCACTGCAGACAGTCTCCATTTTGAGAGCCTGACTTTAAACTTGAATCCTAACCCAGCATTTAACTGAGGTGGTTGTAAACTGATGTTCCAAGAGACCCACAAGAGACAGTGAGTGACAATCTGCCCCAGTGACTCCAATTATTACTGGTTTGCTCGTACCAAGTGTAACACCTAATTTTCTATTAAAATTGCTTTTCATTCCCAAACATGTACTGAGTGCAAATGCAAGCTGTGTCAACAAAAAAAAAAATTAAATGGATTTAATGATTGGGTGAAGTACAAGGTAAGGCACCCAAGAGAGAAGGAAGCCTGTTCAGTTACCTCTTCCACAAACAAGTACAGCCTCTTGATAATCAGCCTCTTGTTTACGAGTTAAAAGTGTCCCTTATGGCTCAGTCAGATCTCCTTAATCCTTTATGAAACACTCTGCCTAACAAGGGAGCTGTTTTGCTGTAGATATACAAAATGCAGCTGCTCAAACTCCTAATGCCTGCGATGAAGACAGGCAAACAGTTACAATTTAAAAACAAAAACAGAATACATGACTTGAACTTCCCAACAGCAGCATAGGCAAAACCTTCATTAGCACCAAAGCAATAGCACAAGAAACACTGCAACCACATAGGGAGGGGTGGCCAACTGGCACACAAGGACCATGCTCAACAGTAGGGTTCAGATATTTCTAAAGAATCAGCACTTACAGTAGATTAATTATACAGAAACCTTTAGGAAAAGTACAACCTCCACCCCCTGCAAAGTATTTTCTATTGTAATTTGTGGGTGTGCAATAATCAATGCAATTACTCTGCTAGTTAGTGACTCATTCTGATAGGCACAGCAGCAGTTTGGCCTCTAACCCTCCTCCAAAACGTAACTTCAGATCTGTCTAAGAGAATTACAGGATTATACATCCAGATCTACCTCTATTCATTTTCATTGGACTTAATTTGCCTCTTTTTAAGGCCAGATGCAATAGTCTTCAAGCATGATCAGTCTGCACTAAGCATAACCTCAGTCCATTAGAGCTGAACATGGGAGGATGGCAAATACTGTCTTCACAGAACATAACCTGTGCTGGGGCATCTCATATTCCAAGAAAACAAAACTAGTATATTAACTCCAGGGGGAATCTTATTTGACTTGCAAGGATAAGGAAAGAAGCTGGGGCAACAAACAGCATTTATACATGTATAAAAGCACAGAGCCACCACCTCCCCCCATGTAACACCACTATACAAAATTCATCAGTTGTGGAGCTCGCTGACCGTGTTCACAAACTACACATGCAACCAGCACAGATATATTCTACATCCCTTTCTTGAACTATTTCTGTGACTTTACTTTTAAGCTCTTACTCTACACTAAATTTCCAAGAAGTGTGTGCAGTTGAGGGATCAGCCTGATCGCCCTAGCAGTTCTATTTCTGCCTGCTGGAAACATGTTCCATCTGCCATCTTATTTTATAGAAATCAACAAGTTCAACTTTCATAGATCACAAAACTCATCTGCAAGGTCTGAGAAATATATTAATACATGCTTCAAACTTGTCAAACACTAAAAAAAGGTCCGAAAGGTCTTTAGATCATACTAGCAAAAATAATAACATGATTGTGTGCTTTCGTAATATTTTGAGGCCAGCACTGCGGTTTGAATAGGCTTTGCAAATAAGAATACATTATAAGTCAAAGAACAGTTCCATGTTTTTTCCTTCACTACCTGTTAAATAGGGGAGCTTTTTTCTAGACAACAAAGCTTTTATCATACTAAAGCCAAAAACCTCTGATTTAGTCTTCTAGTTTCCATTTTAACTGTGTACTTCGAGTTCCAGTCTGTTCAAATCCTTGAACGTTGCTGCCTACCTGCTATTTTAAGAGGCCACCAAGCTCTCAACTAAGAAAAGAAGGAGAGATAATTTCAGCAAATTACTTAGTGTATATAGTGCCTAAAAAATGTGTTGACGATGGAAAGCTCACGCCCATTCTTTTCCTTGAAATTATGCTGGTTTTGGAGAATCAGGAGCTCTCCCTGAATGTACATAAAAGCACTTAATTAAAAAAAAAACCACACCTCTCAAAATATTTGTGAAAGTAATTTAAGGCGCATTACACAATCCTACAATATTGCTGCCCTTTGTATTTCTGAAGCACTTGTGAAAAGAAAAATGTAGGAATTATTATAATTCCCTCAAGAAGGGTTTTTTGTGGACAACAGGTGATGACAAAGCATGAAATTAATCTGTAAGTGCTGAACAAGATGCAAAAAGAATGAAAAATATGTAATGACTTGACAAAAATTTGGAGCAGGTGATTTATCCCTGTTATCAAAATGCTGGTTACACAGTTGTCTTTGTAGAGCTCTGAGCCTTGAAACTGGAAAAATTACTGAAAAACACATAATCTGTATGTCACCTGTACTGGGAGGTGTTTGCTTGTTGCTTATTTATTGAAAGCATTAAGATTCTGTATGCCAAAATTGGTTTCTGAAATGGACTAGGTAAGACTAAACAGAACAGAGTCCATGTGGAATAAAGGACGGCAAATCAGCCCACAGCACTTCTGTTACTGCTTCTGGTTCTGCAATCATTTAACTCCTGAGCCTTTGCAATGAACACCATGTTCAATTTTAAGTCAATATAACATCCAGTCACTGAGTATGTACAAATCATTCTGCAATCCTTGATGAAGGGAGTGTAATGGAATTGAGAAGTGCCGCTGTTCGACATTTATTATAAAATAGTAAACTTGAGCCATTTCATGGCAGGAAATATTATCAAGATTTCTATTTTCAAAAAACTGGCCAACAACAATAACTAACATGCTGTAACATGTCAGAATTGGATCTGAATCTTCCCTGATTATAAATCTCAAGTAACATTTTGTATTAGCTGTACAGTAAGGTAATTTTCTATTCCATGCCACAATGTATTTGGGCACGAATCAGTACAAAAAAATGGAGACCCTCCAGTGGATTGTTATTTCACTGAGTAGTGAAAATCACGAAGTTGATTCTCACCCGCTGCTTTAAAGAGATAAATCTAAATTTGCACTCTGTCACCTTTTGACACTGAGAACCTGACCCCCTATGCAAGTTCCTCCTGCATGCTTTCAGTCCTTCTTACAAGTCTGCCTCTGTTGTCATTGCTCAGAGGGTGAGGACTCCCCCAAAGAAGTCAAACCAGTGGAGTACAATGCTGAGGGGAGGCAGCTCTTCCCCGTTCCCAGCCAGTTCTCCTGCCCTGCCCATAGCAAACCCCTGCTGCTTCTGTAAATACAGTTTCAGAGTGAAGACAAGTGTCTAGCGAGCTGTACAAACACAGGACTGCAGTCTGTGATTTTTCAGTACAAAAACTTTCTATTACTCCCAGCTTCAACTGTTTTCCTTAAACCAGTTTTGAAGGTCATACATCAAGGAACTATTTCATGCTCCAATATGCACTTTATTATTTGTAAGTGATTTCCTACCAGACAAGTGGTTTGCAAGGACAGAGACTACTCTCATTTCCTTTTATAGATTTGATTCGGAAATAAATGCTGGCAACATCACGTGACAAACGGGCAGCATCCACAACTTGAGCAACTCTCATAATTGTATCAGAAAGTCATGGAAAAGCCAGTCTGCTGCTGCCAGATCGATTTAGTGTCCTACTCCTCTGCCCAAGTTTTAGCTAAATTCTTCAGCATTATCTCTCCTCTTTTGGACTTCTTCCTGTCCTTAACCATGTGCAAAACCCTACCTTCAGCACACTAACTTACTCATTCTTAAATATTTATAATAATAGGAAAAGGCAATACAAGTCCTTATTATATCTCTATGGCTAAACTAAATTGAGTTTCAGGCAACTTTTTCTTCTAATTAACAACCACAAGTATAGATATATGTACACGAGTAAGGATTTCCTATGAAAAACAAAAACTTCTTTGTATTTTCTATCTGATAGCTGTTGCCTTTTAGAACTATTCTGGGAAATGACTGGATACAAGTGCATGAACTAGTAATTTTGGCTATCTGAAAGTAATATATTTTAAAGGAACCCCATAGTCTGAAGATATGCTTACAACGTTTATGGATGCAAAATTACTCTACCTTATTATTCAGTAAGATTAAGGCATCTTAATAAAGCTCTGAGAAGTAATACAAGTAAATGCAAGTAAATGTTGCCTGCAATTTATTTCACTTTCAACATTCTTCTAATGCCAGTTCCCAAAACTCCACTGCTGATGAGCCCCAGAAATCAACCTTTTCAGACTAATTTAGAAGAAATTTAGCTACCAACTTCAGAAAAATAAAATTTTAAATTCCTACTACTTGGTTCTCAGCTCCCATTTTGAAGAGTACATAATTTTCAAGAACTATGATAACAACATCCTATTATGTATAACACATGGAAAGAATATATATACAGTAATAAAGGAAACTGTTAAGGCATCAGAAGCGAAGGATTTTTTGTTAGCCCATAAATATTTTTACCTCTCAGAACCTGCTCAGGAGTCAACAGAAATGTATATCCATAGGAATAATAATCAGTGTCTTTATAGATATAGATGACTAGAGATAATGTACAACTTGTGGATGGGAAACTCTGTTGGAATTTTAGAGCTGAAAGTCACTAAAGAGGCCTAACTATTTGGCATATAGATGTTTCCAGGGTACCTGAAAAAAATACTTTATAGAGCCAATACAACAGAGCCTAAGTTAGCTTCTTCCCTTTCTTCCCAGTCTTTTATTTACTATTTGCTGTAGGATTATTTCTCACTTCAAATGTAATCTAACATGAATGCTGTGATCAATATTGTAAACAGATGATTAGTGTCTTGTGACTGCCAAAGAACTGTTAATGAATCTCAACAAATGATGCTGAAAGAGGGACGTGAGGTAAAATAATTGAATTGAGGGAGATAATAAAACTAGATAATTCCTTCAGTTTGAAAGGCAAATACTGCCAGAATTCCTTAAAGAGAAAGAAATGATTTACACTTGTCTCAGAAATGGTAGGATATCCATTTCTTTGTATTACTTAAAATCAAACTGCCACGAACTGCAGCACTGCCTACCTGAAGTAAAACACAGAACTTGTGAGTTTAAGGTCATTGATACTGGATCCTTCCAACCTGCAACAACTGAGGTGAGACTCCAAGGAGCCTCCCTGCACCTTCTCTCCCTTCTCTTTCCTTCAGGTACCACTTGGCTATAGAGCCTGCCAGAGCCACCACCTGCCTGCCAGGGCCATCAGCAACCTCCCTGCAAGACGAGTGGTTGCACACAAACAAAAAGGACCTGCTTGATGTTGCACCTGAACAAATTTAATTCAGTTGGATCTGGAGAGAAAACCTGACAGATGTGTGTCAGTTTTGAGTGAGGCCTTGAAACAATGTGAGGACAAGTCAGACAAGGACTTTTGTTGCCTTCTGTTACAAAATCCAACCAACTGACTTCAGAATGAAACAGTGAAATATAAATAATGTCTTCTAGCAGCAACCACTATGAACTCCTATGGAAACTCCATTCCACAGACATTCAGTCTTTTCAGACCTCTTGCTTCCTGTGAATGACTGAAAGAGATGGCTGGGCAACAAAAGCATACAGGTTATCCCCAACTCTCTAAATATCTCCTTGAAGAATGCCAGGAACAAGTTCATTGTAGACAATAGCCTTTAAGCAACCATAGATTTTTGAGAACTGAAGGTAGTTCATCACCAGTAGTTACTTTTAATTAAACAAACAAACAAACAAACAAATTCTAGACAAGCTCCTCTTCCTCTCTACCTGTCCACTGATCCATTGTTTATTAGTCCATAGCTTTTTCAATTTTCCAACTTAAAATACAGTAGCAGGGAAAGAGCTTTCTTCATTAATTTGATCTAAGACTTTTGGCAGTTAAACCAGAAAACATATGTAAACACCAGAAGTGAAATTCTTGATCAGTTGTAGCAAGTCCAAACCTTAACACTGCGAAATAATCCAATATCTACATTTAAAGCAAACAACAAATATTTAAATACGCAATGGAAAAGCTGTGTATTTCCGGGGGGGAAAAAAAAGGCATTGACTTGGAGAAGTGAAGACTCTAAACAGTACTTCGATCTGTCACATGTGGTGTATGACACATTTGGTTAAACACAAATGCCTTCTTCATATGGAGCTGTTTTTGTTTTTAAGCTGCGGCTTTCTTATCTACCTTTTAAAGACTGAGGTTTATTTTTAATGCAATATAATTTAATTAAACAAACATTTGATATACATTTTTAAGCTATTTATACAGATAAATTCATGACAGATTCAGTGTGTAAGATGAGGAAATTCGTGTAAGAACTTTGCTTTTCAGGATTTGCCTTCTACAAGACTATACTTTGAAACTGTATGCTGCAAAAAGGCAATTAAATAATAAAGACTTTTGCCTATTATACTTTTGTTAGTGTAATAATTTTTCACAAAAATTTCTTTACATGAAACTATAATAAAATGTGGATAAAGAGCAGAGTGATCGTCACGAGAGAATAGTGATCCACAAACCAAAGTTTTGTGACTTTTCTATTGAAAACTAAAGGACACTCACAGCCCCTATGTACGGTATGTATTTGTTGCTCAGAATAAAAAAAAATGTAAGTTAGCTCTCTAACACATTCATTGACTTCTAGAGACCATATTAAAACATGAAAATAAGCAAGTATTTTAATTCACTGGCTCTTCAACGCACTGCATTTGTACAATTTCTACTTCTTAATGTTTCCCCACACAGCTGAGTGTTTAGCACTGTCCTTGGGTGCCAGATATTTCCCACACAAAATGAGTGCACTGAGCACATGTAGGCTGCAGCAAATCTCAGCAAGGTTAGAGGACATTTTGCTTTTGCACCCTCAGGCACGTGGTGCAATGGGACCCTGATGTTAATTTGAACCTTTAAAGTACATAAACTACTGTGCAAGGCTTCAGTGGCCATCAGCATCTTCAGACATCCCAGATGGGGCAAGGCTTTAACCTGTTGTTTGCTCCTGGTGAGCAGGCTGGCAGAACTGTACTCCAACACAGGCTGAGCAAGCTGCTGCTCCCTTGAACAATTATTAAAAATATAAAGAAAATGCTGGCTTCCTAAAACAGCATTTTACTACAACAGTAGCTGCACTTCTGTTGATGGTGACTGTTGTGGAACTCTACAACTTTTTCTACATTTTTAGTAGAAACAAGATGGCAAACACACTGCCCCAGTTGATGAACAACAGCTACAGGATCCACAGAGCTACATCACACAAGAAGATGAAACATAGGTCTGCAAGCAAACCTTAAAATATCACAAATAAACATAGTTCAATTGTCAGTAATTGATCCATGATCATCTTGTTTATGACACACTTTTAAATCACAAGTCAGTGCTAATAGCCCCTTGATGCACAATTATTATCTGGTTCATTACTAGATATACTTCTAATGGTACGAGCTGGTAAACTGCAAGATATTTATTATCAACAGAGTTCTGAAAAGTAATTTTCCCTTTAGAAGCATAATCATATCTGCTTCTACTGAAGTAAACTGGCTAGCAGGATTCAAGAGACATTTCAGGTTTTTGGTAAAGCAATGGGTAAAAGCAACAGCAATATTGTATTTGCCATGTTTCAATTATATAAATTATAAAGACTCATTCTATAATAGATGCCAAAGATTAAACAGCTAGCTGAACTGACTTAATATATTTCACCAAATATCTTAAGTGGTTCCTGTTACTCCAGGTAAGCTGACTGAATGAATAATTTCCAAAAGGAAAATTGCATTAAGTTCCTAAATATGGGAGAAAACAATTTGCAACAGAAGAGGACAACAAAGGTAGGATGGAATATCATTAAATACAAGAGGTATCTTTATTAAGTAACAGCCACAAGAAAAGAGTTGATACATACTAAAAACAACCCCAAGAATTTTTATAGCAAAGTTATTAACACTTAGGTTTTTTTGTTTTTTTTTTTTTGCTTAGAGACAGATATGAGTTGTATATAACAAAGTTTTGCTAGATTAATTACACCTGATCAGTGTGTGAGAAATTAAAATCTGTGAATAGCAGCAGTGTAAGAAAAAAAACCCTAATGTGAAGGCAAATATTTCACAGGAGTGAGCCTCTGACAGCTTAATTGCATCACTCAAAAAGAAAGTATGATTACAATGGCGGAAAAAATCCTTAGGCCAGAATACCTATTCTACCCTGACAGATCAATGCAGATACACTGCATTCATATGTTATATGAATTTAAGAGATGTAATTTAATAGGCCTTAAATTTTCAGATATTATGCTCCCTGCAACTAGAACAAAATGGTTATTAAATCTTTTGGTGAAATTGTGACATTTATTAAGCTCACTCATCAGTTCTACATTATGCAATTTAAATTTTATAGTTATACATTGTTTTAATATATCAACATATAAAAAAATTGATATTTCTTAAATTTCAGTTCTCAAAATATATCTCTTTGAAAACATAATCCATAGCTACTAGTTTTTAAATGTTATTGAACTGTGTACCTGATTGCTAATTTAAATGAAGAAATTCTAATGGCAACTTATAGAACAATTAAAATATTCTTCTGAATAAATAAAATTATTCTCCATTAGGGCAGTATAAATCTGGTATACTGCAAAATGCAAAGTCAATCCTCTGACTTGGAAATTTCCTGTTTGCAGATTTACAGCCACATCAGCAACTTCCAACTGTAATTTACTGCTATAGATACTGTATTCACATGTAGCAACTAACACTTACCTGCTCATAATGAAGATTTCCAGGAACAAAGTAGGAAAACTACAGATTATCTAACATACCTCCCAGAAAACAGCTGCTGTGTGGCTGTATCATGCATGTCATAAACCAGATATATGATTGTACATCACAGACAATAGATGTAGACACATTCATCTTTGAGTTCTTTAGTTAAAACATTAAGTCGACTGGTAGAATATTGAAATCTGAAAGTATTTCCCTCATCATTCATATTTTGCTACTCATCTCGGGCCCTAAGAAAAATCAGAAATAAAACATATTGTAAAATAAAGTTAGCACATCAATTTGCATATTCAGCATCCAAACTGCTCTTCCACATCCAGCGTGTTTAGTGTCAGCACTAGCAACTTAAAAAGTCTTTGAAGAAAGGCATTCACTTCATTTGTGGATGTACTGACTTTTCCCTAATGGTTTGTAAAACAATCCAGTCACCTCTTGTCTTACTCAGGGCTCCCATGCTGTCATGCCAAACCACTGGGATGCCCGAGCCAGGGGACGACAGAGACCATTCCTGGCTTTCCCTGGAGGCAGTCACCCACCCTCCATGTGGAGCAGCTGCAAGAAAATGGTCATTCCCTCCCTCTTTCCAAGGGCCAATGCCAAGGAAAGGCAGTGCCCTGCACAGACACCCTCTCTGCCTCAGTCTTGGGGTGGGAGCTCAGCTGGGCCAGCATGAGAAGTAGGAGAGAGATGGAGACACCACTGGGATGGGGTGTCCAAGCTTTCCATGGGCACTGACAGTGCCCAAGAAAAACACCAGCTGCACATGCACAGACTATGCCTTAATTGACCTGGAGTTAAAACCTTTAACAGAGATAAATCAAACACATCACTAAGTAACGGGACAAGAGATCCCATTCTCCTTGGCTTTACAGAACCGGTCAGAATTCTTATGATGCATGAAAAAAAAATCTAATTTTACTAAATTATTTAAGTTCTACACTGATATCCCATGGAAAACACGTGTTTTCCATATCTCCTTCGAAGCATAAACAGTAAGAAAAACTCTTGTGCTCTTCCAAAATTACCCAAGCACAGGTCACAAAGTACCTCAGCTGAAACGGAAGCATGTCATAGCTCTATACTAAATCATTACTCACTTTTCAGATGGTTACATTTATCTGGGATTATATCTTGCTTACACCACTCGGAGAACCAGGGCAAGCATATCAGAGAGTCCAAAGAAAGAAATACAGCATGCCTTTGCTTTTTCTTCAAGAGTTTCATTTTCTCTTTGAGAGTTTTGTTTAAAAATTATTTAAAAAATAAACAGTCTTACCCAGATCACTGTAGAATTATAAAAAGAGGAAAAACTAGTATGTTGCTATCCATTTTATTAACTATTCTATGTTAGCTGAAAACTATTAAATACTCTATCAAGGTAATCAGTTCCAGTGTTCCATCTTACTTTTTCTGAACTGTCTGGACCATGCAGTCTATGAATTTGCCATATTACTGTTATGATTTTTTAAGAAATGGGAGATTTTTGTAACACTCCTATTTCAGTATTTAACATAAATAATACTGTAATAAGCCAATCATGCTGGCAGAACTACAGCACACTACTGGAAATACCTGTTCTTGGAGGTGATTTGGATTAAGCAACTGGGTAGTGCCTTGGACAGATATTATTCAAGTCCCTGTTGGCACATTCAACATGAGTAGGTCAAGAATATGGCTAGACGTTCTGTTATTTTTTGCAATTCAATAACAGTGCAAATATGAACTGAGAAATTTCTCCCCTACAAACATAAAAAAGCAATTATAGCCATATCAGCGATGAAAAAAATATGAAGTACACTGTGATTGTTGGCTTGCCTGCAAATTTTCATGCAATAATCCTAACAAACTACCTAAGAAAGTTTCAAATGTAGCAATAATGGCTTTTGGAGATGATCTGGAAAACAAGTTCTAATTATGAAACTTTTTTTTGTATTAAACTTCATCTATTTGAGCCAGATTCCCCAAACCACTTAAACTATGGGCAACAGGCTATTGAAAGGGAATCATAATACTTAAGACTGTGGTGTTCCAGGACAAAAGCAAGTAGCTATTGCTGAAGATAAATCAGCTTTTCTAACCCAAACATCCCAGAGAAGGGACGACTGCCTAACTGTGGTTTTGCCTGACAAAAGGGGTAGAAGCTGCAAAGAGAAGTTTTTCACTGGCTTCTTAAGGACAAGGGTAGGTAGCATACATGACAAAGAGAAACAGCAAACAAGGAAGGTGCTGGGGGGGAATGATGCTTTCTTTTCTGGAGGATAAGCCACCAACAAGGACAGCAAAAGGAGAAGCAACAACCTTAGAAGCATCTGCCTTCAGCTAAGCAAATCCTCCAGAACAAGTAAGAGCACGCGATGGGAACGCGCTCACTACAATGACTGTTTTGGTCTAGGTCCATTTTTCTTCTATGCTAAAAGTACATGTTGTGGGGGAAGATCTTCCTAGACCTACATATGCACCCTCTTTGAGAAACTGCCTGAAGAACATGGCTGTACTTCAATTAATATCTGATGTAACATTCCCACCTTTAGAGAAATAGACATTTTTGAAACACTACTCAAAAATGTGCTTACGTTCCACACTCAAGCGGCATTGAAGTTTTGAATTAGTGGCATATTTCAACTTCCAGAACATTTAATTTCTCTCCTGTTTGTAAAGCTCCTATGATATGGTGGGATATAGCCTATGACTAGATCCTTTGTACCAGAAAAGAGACTCTGACCTTCTAGTCAAACTGTAGGGAAAAAAAAAATCCCTGAACATCTCCTCAGGTGGGGACCTCTCTCTCCTTATCATGCTAGCTCTCAAGCAAGATATGTTTTCAACATGATTTTGATTTTACTTGATGTACTGTTAAAAACCAGCTTACTCTAATAAGAGGAGAAGATGGGAGGTTATTTTTTATTCTAAATTGGTTATCTAGTCTACTGTACAGCTAGGAGGAGAAGGAGAAGTGAGAGTTTGAAGAGAAAGAATGCATTCCAAATAATCTGAATAGGAGAAAAAGAATAAAATAAATTTTCCCTAAAGGAAATTAGGCATTCTTAAGAGAAACTTTCAAAACTTGAAGGAAAAAAAGGTCAGTTTTAATGACTAATTTCTTCACTTGACAAGAATTCACAACCATCACAGCTAACCCTCCGGCAATTATAAAAATGTCCTGACTGATGCTGTCTTGTGACTTTGACTGTATTTTGCAAAAAAGTATTACATAAAAGAGTGATTTTTAATTATTTTTCTCTGGCAGTCTAAAACTTTTACTTTCTTAATTTGATTTCTGATATCCTAAAGACCTCTCAATCAACAAAGGGTTTCAATGCGGAGAGTATTTCACTTGAGCCACATCAGTGTGTGTAACTCACTTAAAATCTGTAGCAGATATTTTTATTATTTTAAAGGGCAGGGGAACAAGTATGTAAATTTGGTTATGATGATTTATCTCCCGATTTTAACAATGTAAAGTATTGAGGAGAAAACGAACAGCGAGAGACAAGCAAAAGAATCTCAGAATATATAAGGAGTGAATGTAGTCACTGAAAATTTGTTTTCCTCTTTCTTCACAATTTCCAATTGGACATCCAATTAATCTGGTAGAGAATGTCATAACTCTGTTTCCTTGGCAATAAAAAAGGAGTAAATTTGCAGTAATTAAAATAGAGAAAATAAAAAAAAATTGTAGACATTCTCTGATTTCCAACATTTATCATGGAAGTGACTCTTTGCTCTGTAAATCAGCCTTAGCACCCATCCTAAGTACCACCCTCATAGTAGCTATGGGAAAAGTACTCATAGGATCCATTGGTCCTCTGGAATTATTATGGCAGGTAAGAGGAAGAATGGTGCTTGATCATTGAGATTTAGCACTAGAGTTACCTGTCTTCCTAGTTCTTCTATGGTAAAGTAGCAAAAAAGAAGTGTTATTAAGGAAAGCAGTCCAGTTGAGAGAGACTAAAAGATCCACATTCATTTCTGCTATGACTCTTAACAGTGGTCTTTGTAAAAAAAACCCAAACATCTCTGCCCATAGTGCTCTGCTCTCCCTGTGCTGTGGGTTTTCTAAGGAAGCTTTCTTTCACCTTAGCTCACATATTTTAATGTATCTCCATTTTGTCAATTGGGCTTTAAGGTATTTTTTACTTTCTAACTTGTATCATCATTAGTCAAATTAAAAAATTATCCTTGATTTTGTATGTAACAATAGAGATAACAGAGAAGGACTTTACACAATAGTCTGTTACTAATCCTAAAAGCCAAAATGTACCTATTAAGTTTTCTTTCTACTGCCATATTTTATCTCACTCCTCAAATACTAATTTTAAAATATTCTTTAATTATTTACATTGAACTGTTTTCCCCCTTTTGACTTGCTATTTCAAAAGTTAGAATTATTCAATACAAAATAAATCGAAATTCAGCTGAAGCCAAAAATGACATTTTTCTCAATTTAACACCACTGCATGAGAAGAATGTAAGCAATATCTTGATTTCTATATATGTTTGCATAAAGACAAGGCAAACATTTTGTAAAACTTTCACAGAATACTCAACCCAGCAATTTCTAATCATCCTAAATGAACGGCAAAAATGCATTCAGTGGAATGTACACACGCTTACACAAGTAGATTATTATGAATGCTATCAGTAAGATTGATAATTTGCAAATGATTAAACTGCAAAGATAAATAGAAGGTCGATTTTTATAACTTGATTCTGGCTTTGCCTAAAAGGATTGAGGAGGAACTGGTACAATTGTCAAATAAAGTAATGAATTCCCATTTTAGGCATCTATTTATTTCAACAAAATTCCTAAGAGATACTCCGTTTATAAGAATTAATATTTTCTACAGTCAAGGAATTTTGAAACTATTCTTTATATGAACATAACTTATTTATTTTTATTCAGTTTCTCAGACAAGACTCGAGACTTTATTTATGTGGTAGTTTTATTTAAAGCTATGTTTTTCTTGAGATTCAGAAACAGGAATGCTCTTACATTTTTTCAAATTATCCTCCCAGCATACCCTAGATCCAACACTCACAGCTTCATCCTGAAAAACATCCCATGACTATTCTAACTCCCTGCAGAGATGCTCTTTTACTCTTAATTTTCTAACTTCTCTGTAAGAATGAAGTTGAGAACGGTCGTTTTTCACCCCGCCCTTTACAAGTCGTTACAGTACTTAATGGAATAATAGTTGAGACTATGGAATCACGTATGGAAGTATGCAGCACGTAAATGATTACAAATCAGCACAACACATCAGCATCCAGCCATGCAGCACAGCAGCCAAGACCCCACCCTTTTCCAACCAAGGGCCCTGGTGTGCCGGCAGTGATTCTGGGAGGAAACTAGCTGAGGGTGAAAGTGTTTTCTAGCAAGTGAAAGGGACAAAGAGTGTGATAGCTGACCTTGTTATTTCCTGGTTATTGCTCTTTGTGTTGAGGAAATAGGCATTTTAGCAACATCAGCTCAGGCGAGCCAAGACTGTCTGCTTTTTAATGGATTAAGATAACTTTTCCTTATAGAGCGACCTTTGTTTTCTGTTTGGACAGTAAAATGACAACAACATGAACTGCTGCTGTGTTTGTTCACATTTCCAGCAGCAAAGTTTTTAAAGACATATCCAGTATGTAAAAAATCCAGTATTAAAAATTCAGTTGTATGTTTTAACATACATCAGTCAAGCCTACACTTAATATCTAAACCAAGGAGAATTCATGCAAATCCAGTGACTTGGTGGTCCTGTCAGTCCTCTGGGAAAAGAGATATCTTGTTCTGCCCTCTGACTGAGAACCAGGCAGAGCAGAAATCTGAATTTCCCAGATGAGTGCTGACTGTCTGCCTTGGAAGCTCTCCCTGGTTGCATATTTAGCAGACAGTTCTGTTAGGAAACACTCTTCCAAGTTTTCTTGGATTCTTAAAAACTTTTGGTTTCAATGAGTCAGCATTTCCAGATGAAAGGCTGGTGTACTGAAAAATTAATGAGCAGCTGTATTTATAATAACATCTGAGATGATATTTATCAATTTTGTAGTTCTGACTGAACAGTTAGCTGGGTATTAGCTGCTAACTTGACCACTAGAACATGCCCTCCTCCCCTCCAAATGCACTTAGGACTTAAATCAGTAAATTATTAAGAACTTTAAAATTTTACTGATTCAAATAAACTGCTCTTTCAAGAACACATGTTCTTACGATGCTGATGTATCTGTGTCATTATGGAAAAGGGGAGAACTACAATATCAAATCAATAGTTTCCTCATGGCTGCAAAATAAGGAACCTCACACAAGAAGATACCTCACTGTGGTGAACAATCAACATATATTTAGAATTACCAAACTGTACTCTTTCATTCTGTAATGTTTAAATACAGATAAACTGCAAGGGACTTAAATTACTAAAATGCTTCCTTAAAAGTATATATACTTCTTGTTGCTATTGTAAATCAAGATCCACAGAAGAATGCTTACTCAGAGTTTTCTCACTTGACAATATAAAATGTTTATTTCAGATATGGTTAGCAGTATTTTCTGATTATGCCCAAAGGCCTCTGTAAATATTGAAGATTAAAGCTGAAAATAATTTTTTGTGGACTTCAAAATGCCATTTGTGGACTGCCAGAAGACCCACTGAGACTATATTAAAGCATTCATCCTTCTGCTACTCTGAAAATCCAGGCAAAAGCTCCTGTTTGCTGCGGCAAGAGGGGAATGCCCTGGCAATGTAAGTATGGACTTACAATTACAATTACAAGCAGGAATGGACACCTCCAAACATGAAACAAAGCCACCTCTCTACACTTGCAGTTCATGAAACTTACTCTTTGTGCTAGGACTAACTCAAGAAGAAAAAAAATGTAGTAATTTCAAAATACCACTACAAAATTAGTGACGACTGGCACACAGATAAGACATTTTTATAGAGTCCCATCCACACTGAATATACAGTGGAAATATAACTGGAAATTGGTCAGTGTGAGAAACACTAAGACACCACAGTATCACTTTTCCATTATTGCTAAGATGGACATGGATAAGCACAATCCCTGGTAAGTTGTAACTGCATGTAATACATGCATTCTAATGTTACCACAGGAAACCAATTCCTTAAGCCACAGTAATCCTTTTAAACTAAGCTAAATCAGGTTATAGTAGCTAAGTGTAGCTTGTGTCTCTGAAACATCTGTTCTCACATAACTTTAAATACATTTTTTAATTATATATTAAATCTGTATATTCAGAAACATGGACTACACTACTACAAAACCAAAAACTGCCCAACACTTCCATGGAAAAAAATCCTTCTAAGTACAAATATTTATTCTTACACTTCACTAAAGAGGAAAGAAGGAAAAGAAATTAATATTGTGTCATGGCACATAAAAACACTTGCACTTTCCCATATGACTCCCAAGAAAGCACAACATTTCTTCAACAGCTGAATTTCCAAAACAAATACAGGTACACAAAGCCACCGTTTCTTACAAAGGTTTCCTTACTACTAAAATAGCCTCATGCAGAAAAATCATGTCCAGGTTTCAAGTGTCCTCCTTCAACTGCAGTGGTACATACTGTTTTTATGAAATATTCTCAGAATATGCACTGTCTGCACAGCACAAGTCTAAGTGACATCCAAGTCTAAAAGGAACGCCCAGTACCCACACAGAAGATATCAGCTCCCATGTTTTATTACCTAGAATATGTTGTATTGAGAAAACAATGAAAAGTCATTTAGAGAAGTACCATGGAAAAGCCCAGTAGTCCTCCCCTCCCCCCCAACACACACACATACACACACAAATAAAAAGAATTGATTTATTTTAGAAAGATTCAAGAGTATTCCTAAAAACTCCTTCCTATCCAACTCCTCTCTGTTTTGATGAATGTAGCAGAAAAAAAGCACATATATGGTTTTGCTTTCATTGATCTAACTGCAGTTACCAGACTGAAGTAATTATTGTAATTCCTAATCTTACAATGTTTTCTTTAGATTCCTAACACAGATTCCCTTAATCAACATGAATACATCATCTGATTTTCAAATGATCCCACAGAGTACTCCATGGATTTCTGTGGAGAAGGACAATTTGAAGCAATACATGATTTTCCTAAGTTTTCAACTTCCCAGGAAAGTTAAACTTGCAAAAATTTATGCTCAAATCTTAATATTTTCTTTTGCAAACTGTCTCAGTTTAATTTTCCTGAGTCTTAGTTTCTTAAATAGCTTCATACTTGATCACACCACATCTGTACTTGGCCAATAATGTTACAACAAACAGAATGCAAACTAAGAGATTTAAGTTTCCATTTTAAAAGAGAAAGAATACTAAGTTTTTCTCTGCTTAATTAAACCTAAGCACATTTAAAAAAATTGAAAAAATGAAAGATTTAAATTGTGCTGGAACATTAAATGATCACTAAAAATTACTATACCCATGCCGACCACCAAAGCAAACTTTTTCACAATCAAAATGAAAGCTGGAGATTTACTCTTATTTAGCAAACAATTGAAATAAGATTATTTCAGGTGTACACAAACAATTGCAATTATCATCTATTCATTTTCAAAGCCTAAACCAAATTGTTCTGGCCCAGGAGAAATGTAAAGCAAAACGAACTGCTTAATACTCTTGAAACCTAATCTGTAACAATTTCCAAAGAAGTCTACCTTTACTTGAGAGAAAAATGAACAAAGAAACCCTCCCAAACCAAGCACAATGTGGTGCTTTTGAAGTCAGATGACAAAGCTGGCTAGCCAGCTTCTAGACCAATTCTGAGTTCAGGGACTCTGCCTCACACTGTGAACGCCAGTGGTGAACTCTTGAACCTGGAAACAGCAGAAGCAGCTCTGTGTCCGTGGGCCCAGCAAAAGATCACAGACCTCCTGATGAGAAATGCCCAAAACCTCTGCTCAGAACAGTGAGGCGGCGGCACACTCCCAGTATTCATGACCACAACTCAATTTTTCCTAATTCCTATTTGAAGACTTGACTAAAATATCTTCTGCCACAGCTCTAACCCTTTCAGCATGTACATGTCACAGACATGAGGGCTCACAGTCAGTGTTGGCTTTTTTTTTTGTTTAAATTAGAAGGACCTATAGAAGATAAGGGGAAAGAATATAAACTCAAAAAAACGGATGCAGTTTTTTACTGGCTGTGCCATTCCATGTGATTGTGCCTTTCAGAGTAAACTTAAAATTTCTCATGTCCTAAGAACTTCTGTAATAATTAATCTATTTATATATTGTTTGTTCCATCTCACTCATAATCCTAGCTTTAAAAAAGAGCATAAATCAGTGAAAATAAAAAAATAACGAGAAAGCAGATGCCCCTTTTCAAAACATTAGCATTAGTACAGAACAACTATAAACTGTCTTTCAAAATAAGCAAAACTCTTATTACAGATTTCTAATGAATCCTTAATTAAAATCCAATAATTAAAAAAAATCTTTGTAAGAAAGCCCAGCAAGTCCATTTCTCTTACTTACAGAGGAACAGACTTGAAGTATAGAAAAATCACTTGAAAGAGTGATATCTGATGGATAAAAAGGCAGTAAGAGGCACGTAAAAGACTTCGTCTATGTTCTGTCAGGCATTCCAAAGAATTAGATGAACTCTTTCCAGCCTGAGTAAAACCAGAGAGAACTCACATTTCCACGTGTGCAGAGGTGTGTGGAAGACAACACAGCCACACGAACAGTGTCTGTTACTGATCTGGGCATCTCACGATTCCCTGTGTGCTCAGTTCACATTCACAAGATGTAGATTCCATGCCTTGAGGAGTGTGCCATGTCCAGCACAGCAGCATCTGTTTGCGCAGCTGAGTGGGGGGACACTCCTCCCTGACCATTTCCATCATGTACTGCTATCCTGGGGTTGCCCACAGCAGTCCAGACTCTGCAATGGCAGAGATGAGGTAAAAAAAGGTTTGACTTGGCAGCAGCTTCCTCTCAAGTCTCGCCAAGCCTGGAAGCGTTGCGGCAGGAGATGCGAATGAAGTAACGCTTAAAATGCAGCTGGGAAACAACTGTGTCATCCTGGCTCAAAGGAAGTGACCATCTGACTCCACAGATGCAAAGTGCCACTGAAGTCTAAAAGAAGGAACTTCTTATTAACAGAAATTGATATCATTAAGAAATCCTTAAAAAACCTTCTCTTGAAGAGAACTGCATCTACTTGTGCACAGAGCCGCAAGCCATGGTGAAAAAAAAGAGTGGAGAGCAACTGTGTCCTTTCCAGGCTACTTCTAACTCTTGTTTCTGAGAAGGGAATATACAGTTGTCTTAGGTGGTATTTAAGAAATCTGAGTCAGGAGCTTAAAACTATGACAACATGTAAAGGAATAATTATATATCTAGTGAGAAAGGAATGCATGAGGGAGGGATACTTTGTCTGGGTGCCAGCACCAGTGAGTAACAGCAAATGGTTCAAACTGGAAGGGCCTTTCCCTTAAAGAACCAGTTGGTCTCCATTGTTTGGAGGATCCCTGAGCATTTTACAGGTTTAGGGCTCTGCAAGAATCTGCTCTGCAGATCCAATTTCCATGGATACTGTCTGATCCATTCCAATCCACTGAATCCTGCCTCACCAACTGTATTCTGGAGCTTTGAGATTTAGAGCTGAAACTTCTTTTTTTTTTTTTTTGGTAATACTTAGTAATCATCTCACAGAAATAAGGGGAAACATCACAGGATAAACATGCTTTTATTGTGCTACTATGTATAAATGTACTGACTTGTAGCTACATTGTTTTTAACCTCATGCATCTTTAAATCATTATACATCTTCATTTTTCATCTATGTTCATGGAAATTTATCATAAGGATAAATGTAATAAACTACTACAGTCAATATTTTTATTTAAAAGGTCACCAAAACATTTTACCTTGCACTTATTTGCTATATTGGAAGTATGTGGTTTAAAAAAAAACACTTGTATTAGAGGTGGAGTTTCTTTTCCCAACAGTTCATACTGATAGTCTGATTACTGCTTCTGGACTTTAAACACTAAGGTCCTATAAACATGGAATGAAACAGAACTATGAAGAATTAAATAAACAAAAACATTCCAAGTAATTGTTGTCTCTGATCTCTGTATCTTTCTTTATGATCTGGGCAAGAAATTAATTTTATTTTTCACAATTACTAAAATAATGGTCTTAGATTATTCAGTTTTTCTCCTTTATACTTAGTTGTAGGTGATCTCTAATTCTTTTAAGCTTTGCTGAAGCAGCAGAATGTCATGAGGTGCATGTATGACCTCAGAATAGTGGGAAATTGTTTTTGAGAACTTTATTTTAGATTTCACTGACAGTTTTCTAATGTCTTCAAAAAGCATCTGGATTTTCTGTCTTCATGGGCACCTATCCTATCACTGGATGGAGTCTCCAGATGGTCCAATTGTCCAACACTTTTGATTTTAGAATAGGAACTTCCTCTCCTAGATAAAAAAAAAAAATTTTTTGCATTCCCTCACCACCCACTGCAGATTACCCCCCATAGCAGGAGGCATCCTGAACACATTGAGATAAACTCACAGAGCTTGTTTTCCAACTATTTAACTTCAGGCAAACATCACATTAAAGCTGTCCATCAGTGTTCACTCTGGCTGGTGTTCCAGAGAGACCCCCTTGATCACTGCTGCAGCCCTGTTTGGCTCCTGAACCTCTTTTTGTTATTTACAATTGTTATTGTTTAGATATTTTTGATAATACCTTATAGGTTTTCATTCTTTCTAAAGATTTTCTATGCATTTGCTGTTCAGATCATCTCCATCAACTGGAACTTCTCACACCTATCTTAGGTTCTGCAAAGTAAAATAACTTTGCAAAAAATGATACCTATCAGAAAAAGCCCTCAAACCCACGACTTATACTATAAAAACCCTATGGGAATCAGAAAACCTTGAAACACTTTGAGGGCATCTTGTGCAACAAGTCTAATAGGCAAAAGTGAAAGCACCAGCTAGATTCCTTTTGCATTGCCTTGTTTTTTTTCCTTGAAGACAATCTAGAGTATAATACAACAACTTAAAATATTTGATCTGCTTCTGACCAATACTGTTAGTAAAGTATCTTCTCTACACAATGGCTTAAATTCCAGTAGTTCACCTCCCTCTCTGAACAGTCACAAACATCAACTAGGGCCACACCATCTGAGGGAATGGAAAACTAATATACTGTATTTGCTGTCATTTATCTGTGTTTTTCTATATGTGCAGGAGTAAAAAAGATTGGTTTCCCTCGTTTCTTGGATTTCTCCAGAAACAAAAATGTGATATTGGTGTTGGAATAAGAAGCCAGGATCACCTTGACTGGCAAACCTCGGAGACTGAGCCATGACTCCATCTGATTTTCTTTCCATTTAACCTAAAAAGTGGGGTAGGTCCTTCAAGGGGATGAGAGAAGTGGGGTTTCTTTTTTTAAGGCTGTCTGGTCATTTAACTTAGGATGACATTTGGTAGCGTATCACTGCTGCCTTCCCACAGAGAAAGGAAAGTACTTCTAAGAAGGTTCTTTAAATTTTATTTTGAATGAGACACATGTGGAAATTGGTTTGTTTTTCAATCTGGTAAGAGTTCAGTTTCTCAAGATGAGTTAATAGTTTTGGATGGAGAATCCTCATTTGTTGAAGCCTGGTCACTGGAATCCCCCAGATTTTTTTTCACATGCAGTGTACAAGGATCCTTTCAGATAGGAAATCTCTGAGATCTTTGGAGATCAATAACAAAGATGAAACTATGCAAAAAACTGTATTATCTCGATTATATTCACGGAAAGGAAACAAAAAATTTATGAATGTGGCAGACATAAGTAAAGAAGCAGATTCAGGAGACTTTGCTGTCAAAACCTCTTTCACAAACAACACTTTGAGCTTTGTGCCCTCTGCTCAGAAGTTTTGCGAACTCAGCATTTTCAGTGAAGTGCTCCCTTCAATCCAGCCTGTGTATTTTGCAGAGGCCTCAGCTGCCAAACAGAACCTGACATTTTTAAAAGGTGAGTAGCTCTTGACTATATAAAATCAGGCATAGGATTTCAGTTGCTGAAGAAAATACCTGAAACTATGCTCCTAACATTTCTCTAGAAATAAAACCTCATACTAACTGGTGAACCACTAAAACCAAAATTCTGTGCTTAAAGCAAAGAATACTTGAAGGCAATCCTTACACTTTAGAATCCTTAGGGAAAGCCATGAGATGTTGTAAGAAGAAACCAGTGAGGTTATGGTCCCATCTTCCTTTATGGACTCAGATTAAAAAGGTTTGGTAATAGTGAAAAGTAAGGCAAATAGGGCATGCATGTGTATATTTGTGTAAAAACAGTAAAATGAAAACTGCTTTTGAAAGGCTCTGCAACTAGGATCATGGAGAGGACCAGAAAAAAAGAAAAAGAAAAGAAAAACAAACCAGAAAGAATTAGTAGCCTAGATGCCAACTACTGGTTATCTGCACTGTTAACACAATAGGTCCAGTGTTTTGAGGGGACACTGCCAATGCTCTTGGTCTTAAATTAGAGCAGGCAGCTGTTTTAGTGTACAGCTGAGCATGACATAAGCCTGTGTAAACACTTTTCTCTGTCACATTTTTCTGAGTAGCTGAGGGTTGTATTTTTCTGACTTCATGTAGAATAATCCTCTTCTCCAGAAGTTCCAAGTAACTTGTACATTGCACTTCAATTCTGCCATTAGAAAAAACCCAAAAGACTGGGGGGACAATATAATTTGTCAGGTGGGTGTGTGTATCACGCATCAAAATGTCTACTTTTAAGGCTAGCAAACCTGATAGCATTCCACAAACACATTATCCCTGTGCTCTTGAGCCTACATTTTCCAATGTCAACACACTTGGCAGATTCCAAAGCCAGTTTTGATGATAGTGATAGAAAATCTCTACCTCTTGTTCCTATGGGTTTCATATATAAAATAATCATAGAGCACAGTGATACATGTCTGTACCTACAAAGAAACACACTGCAAGAAACAACAGATTTTTAAAACAGAAACATTAAAATTGCATAACCAACACTGGTAAATTGTGAAAATCCTATTAGTGTTTTCAATAAACATCTCTCTCCCTTCTCCTCCTCCTCCCTTTGGTTTACATATACTTTTTGGGGCATCTATGGTCAGGCAGAGAACTTGAGAACAGATTGTAACAAATGAGCAACAATTTGCACAGTACCAAAATTATTAAGTTGAAACCATGACACTGATTTGCATTAAAAGGCAGATGACCTCTATCTTCTGACTTATTTTTACACCAAATGAACTTTGCAGCTCACATACAAAGGCAGATAAATTGCCCTATCTTCCAATTTTCAGTTAAAGCCTGTGGAGATGGAAGAAGTTCATAGCAGAATAGCTGGGCTCCTTTACTGTAGAGACAAAAAAAAATGGTTGAGGACAACACCAGTCAACAGACAAGAACAAGAATTCCTGAAAAAGCTGCAGCAGAAGCCTCAGGTCACTGCAGAGACCTTGCTAATGTGGAAATTGTTAAAGTAGCCAGTTTAATACTCAACTCTCACTCTTACCTTTACATGCTACATTTTTAAACACATTGTCCCTTGAAGTGGAACCTTTAATTTCTGTGGTGGTTCCTTTATTGTTCTGGCCATGTAAAACTGTGCATCTTACTTCTAGGTGAGCTTTCTTTGGGTTGTTAAGGATGGTGGCCAACACCTACACAACATGAGGGAGGATACAAGAAAGGTGCTTGCAGCAGGAAACAGTTTCAACCAGGCTACCTGAAACAGGGGAAGTTGTAGGTACAGGGAAGTACCTGAAACAAGTCTGGCAGCAGTAAATGCTTTCTCTTTCTGTTACCACCTTATACCCTGGCCACTTCTTCACAGGTGTACTTGGCTCTTGAACAACTGGGATCTACACAGCTGAGTTGCAGCCATTCATCCAATGCTAATCTAGATGCTTTTTGATTCCATCCGTTTAACTCGAATGTTGTTTCACAGCTGTTCTTTCTTTCACCACGATCAGGAAGATTTATAAACCAAGAGTACAAGCTCCATCTTCAAGTTGTTCAAGCTCTAAGTTCAGGTGAAAACAAAAAAAAATGTATCTGCAGGCCGCTTACTGCTTTAGACTTCTTGATTGTGTGATGTGCATTATATACAGCTGTATTTTCTTTGCAAGAAAGATGTAGATCAATCTCAGGTGCTCCAAAGTCTATCACCCCACAAGGACACGCATCACTGGCATGAACCAGGGATAGCCATGGAAGCACAGAGAAATTTATATTGGAAGTGATTTCTGGATCACCCAGTGCAACCTCCTGTTTAGAGCAGGACTCATATCACATTTACAGCTGAGTCTTGACATGTCTCCAAGGATGTGGATGTCACGGCCCTTCTGGGCCACCTGTTCATGTCTGGCCAAAGTGGATTTTTTTTTTCTTATAAGACCTTCCCTTGTTGCACATGAGTCTGTTATCTCTTGTTTTACCCCTGTGCGTCTCTGAGAGGGATCTGGCTCTTTCTGTAACTCCCTATCTCTTTCAAATGGGAGTTGATTGTTATTAACTCCTGCCTTAGCCTTCTCTTTCCAGGCTCAATCATATTCCTTACTAACTTTGTTAGTTGTTCTTCCACTGGACTTAACTGCAGCTTTCTGACATTTCGGGGTGGGTGCAGAATTGGACACAACCCCTAGACAGATCTCATGAGTGCTGTGTAGAGGAACAATCCCTTCCTCTGACCGGCTGACACTCTTCCTAGGGCTACTCAGTATGCACAAGACGCTGCTGACTCAATGCTTACTGCCTCCCTCAGACTTCCAAGGTAACTTTCAGTGGAAATGCTACTTGGACAGCTGGTCTCCTGTCCATATGGACAGTCCAGGGTATTTTTGTCCCAGGTGCTTGACACAGCACTTCTCATTGCTGAACTCTTGAAGACCAGCTCTGCAGAATGTACCAAGGTCCTTGTGAATGCCACCCCTATGTCCAGCCAGTCAACTGCTTTACCCAGTTTTGGGGAATACCAGTTAAAGGTCCATTCCAGTCAACTGGCTCATCCACCTTGCAGCTCCTGTAGTGAATGTGCTCCTGCAGCTAACGGTCTACTTTGGAAAAAATTGGATTTTTTCCCAAAATACTGGCAGCACAACAATGGCAGCAGTGTGAATTGAGGAAAGCTGCTGCTAGCCAGCATTTAGACTTCTGCTGCTAAACTCGCCAACAGAACAGCGGCGCATAAAGGTTATTCTGGACGCTTCTATATGAGGCCAATATCATTGTATAGGCAAAATTGTGAAGAACTGAAGAGCTGTGAAAACCCTCAGCAGAAAGGAGAGGAAAAAAAAAAGGCCTACAAACTGGGAAGTGAAGAAGTGATTTAAGAGAGACTAGAAAACAGTTTGTTTTGTAGTCATTAACCTCCTTTCCCATCTGGTATTTATGCTACACACACACAGACACACAGAGCCACAAGTGCATGCGTATATACTTCTACCCTCTGAATTTCAAGGCACACAGAAACAATTAAATCACCTAGATTTTAAAAGCAGATATTTCTTTAGATGCTTTTCTGACATCTGCAGGCAGTTATCAGATTGTTTTTTCTTTAAATCAGATTGTTTGCCTCAAGCATACACAGAAAAGTCTTACTCTAAAAAATAAAAAGTTCCTTGAGATGAAGAGAAGAATTGCTAAAAGCAGTGGCAGAGAAGAGATTGTCCTGCCTGGCAAAACCAGAGAACTTGTAGAGTAGAGGATTGCTCAATGGGGCCAGCAACAGCATTACCTGCCAAGTCAGACACTCTCACAGACTGGGAACTAGCAAGCGAGAGACACAGCCAGTTGGCTTTGGCGGAATATTTAGGGAGGATGCAGAGGCTTATTTACTGAATAATCTGGAGACCATCTGGTGGTATCCAGTGACAAGAACATTGAGCTGAAAGTAGAAATGCCTGAACTCTATTTCTGGCTCTGCCAACTATTCTCTGTGACCTCTGGTGGCTCAGTTTGCCCATATACAAATCAGGAAAAACAGCTACTCTCTTCTCTAGGAAATTTTGATACTTCAGTAAGAATTCACACTTACTACTATTTCAGTAGTATGATTATTTATTTACATTATCAATAATCACTTCAGGGTTAAGTGTTAGATTATTTTTGGAATCTGAGTTTGCCCCTGTATTAACAAAAAGATTACAACCACCTCAACGGAGGTAGTACATAATGTGGAATTCAACCAAAAGAATTTCAAAATAAACTGGGCAGTTTTCTTAATTGGGACATTCCTGAAATAAAGAGATAATTTTTTTTTCTTCAGAAGAAAATGTGCATTAATCACATGAAGGAAAGATCTGTACATCTTACTGGATCTTCCCCACACCCAGCCTAATGCTCCCTATCATTATTGAGCTGTAGAAAGTATAATCTAAAATACTCCTGAGTTCTCAACTTCCTACCATTTTGCTGAACCTTTAACTAATCATGTGTAGGGAACAAAGGCAATTGAGTAACCAGATCAGTACCTACAAGACATGCTAATTCCCTTCACCAACAATCTGCTCTGTTCAGAGCCCCACAGACTTTCAGACTGTATTTCACTAGTGGATATATTGCTAGATTTGCTTTCTTTTCTCCAAACTCCGCTGACAATTTACCACAGGGGTAATGCAAAATCAACCCGATGGGGGAATAACAACAACAACAACAACAACAACAACAACAACAACAACAAAAAAATCCCATCAAGGAACAGTAGCTCTTTGAGAAAATCTCCAGATGACTAAAAACTAGCACTAATCCAGACTCTGATTCAAGCCAAAAAGAAAATTTCTGCAGCAAGCAAAAACCTGCTATCCCCATTGAAAGTGTTTTGTTGGACTTTTCCATAGGTGCTAACACAGCGGAAGTAGAGAGCTTCTGCCTACCAGGAGGATTCCCACGCAAACAGAACCCAGACACCTCCCACTTTCTTCCCATAGAACTGGTCACCCTTGTCTAATCTCCTTAAGTCATCTGGTGTCTCACTGGGGAGGTGCTATCTAGGACAAAGAAGTCTGTAGGGATGCTGGCAAGAGTGGAAAGTGAATCTTGTGACCGAGTGCACTTGGGCTGAGCTGCTCAGGAAAATGATAATGAAGTGGAGGAGCTCTATTTTTAATGGGGGACAAAGGCAAAAAGGTAGCAGGAGGACCCGACCTCCCTTGGTGGGAGGGAGAGGAAGAGAGAGAGAGGAAGGAAGAAATGCACTTCTTTTCACAGATACACAGGTCAATAACTACACACATAACAATGAAGTTTAAATTTAAACACTGAGTTATTTTCCCAACAATGCTTCTGTATATGATAGCTCCAAATTACGACCTTTCTTTGCTGATGCTGGAAGAGATCCAAGATACTTAAGGGAGAAGTTAGGTCTTCAGGTAAGTAGATTAACTTTTATATAGTATGTAAGATTTTCCAGACAATGTGTGGATTGGAAAAAGGCTTGTGTCAAGATCCACGCTTCTTAGGAAGTGGAATAAAAATAGCCAGAGGCTGCAGCAACTAAACCAAGTCCTGGAAAGCCAGCAGTAGACTTCCAAAATAAAAATAAGGCATTCTGCTTGGAAAGCATTTCAATGGGAGAATAATACAAACCCATAAAATTGAATCTCTTTCTTGTACTGCAATCACAGGACTGCCTGAACCTGCATGATACTATTTCACTATTTCGCTTGTATCCCTGCAATCAAAAAAAGAGATTAATAAAGTATGGCAGAATATAGTTACAAGCTATTTCGGCAGCTCTACAATCAACCAACCCTGCTGATGGGAATAGGAATGGGGAAATCACTTTATTATTCACTCACTGGACTGAGAAAAGTACTGTATGACATGGAATGTCATTAAGAGGTTACTAGGGACATACAAAAAAAATAACTGCCGCCTGCTTGTATTCTTTTTCTAAAGGACTTCTAAATTCACACATTAAAGTCTGTTTATACTAATATATTTTGTATACATTACAGTAAGATCATATTAAGGAAGATGACAATCGTTCAATATATTTATTTTCAACTCTGCTAAACTAAGATTAGTGCAATAGATTTTTGTGTGTGTGTAAATCCATCTCCATGTTTTGTGAAATAATTCTGTTCTGAAAAAAAATGCTACAAATCATTATTCACTTACTGTTGATACAGTGTAAGGACTCAAACATATAAACCCCATACTTTTCCTTTTTCCTTCTCTTAGTTCAGTTGAAATTCCACTGTCCACTGTGAAAAAGTAAATCACCCCAAATATTAATGGGATTTTGGTTAAGTTAGTTACAGTATTGAATAAACACTCTCAACTGTTATCACCAGTTTTTCTCATATGTTCAATCAATATTTTCACTTTTCTAGCTATGCTGAATGTTTTCAGAATAAGGTTTTCCCATAAGAAATTTAAGACTATTATATGAAAATTGAAATGATACCTGCAACTTTTAAGAGCTATCATGTTTAAAGAAAGCATACCTTCAAACTACTTAGCTATGAACTGAATAATCTCATCTCAAAATTCATTAAATGCTCTGTAATCTGAAAAGCACTACACTGCTTGTGTCTTATCTGCAGTAAGGAAAAGTAGAGCTCTGTTGTAATTCACTGAAACACAGCAATATCATATTACACTTTTATCTGTAAAATGGTTATTTACTTTCACTTACAAAACAGCGATCTTAAATAACAAAATTAAAAAAAAAAGTTATTAATGTAGTATTTCAGGCATCAAAACAAGCTTTTAAACACTGTTCAATGTACTTAAAATATCAAACCATCAGTACCATGCAGGACAGAAGTTTTAAAGTGTTCTGACATCAGGAACCCTCTGTAAATTTCCCTTCAGCAACAGCAACTTTCCCCTAAATTGAACGGCATAGTATGAAAATAATGGCTGTGCAACTCTGCATTCTGTACCACTCACAACCACTTTGGCCAGCCCAAGGCAATGATGAATTCACACTACATGAAACAGACCTGACAGGGTATATTTTCTTGGATGAAAATAGAGCTTGGGTATGTTGCAAGGTATTGGCTCCTGATGCCACTAGCACTTTTGTCACTGGAAGGTGTTGTCACAGCCTTCCAACTAAAAGACATGGCTGAACTGCACTTCAGCAGTTTATGATTTTTCAAATAAAAATTTGAAGCATGTCTGTTTAGCCGTTAAGCTCTGTCTAATTTAGAACAGCTACTGAAGGTTATTTTTGTTTTAACACACCATTAGATCGCATGTCTTCTGTATTTTGTAGTAACAACTTTTTTGTAGTAACAACAGCTATCTTCTTTCCCTGTAACATTCATTTGATGAATCACAAGAAAAAGCTACATGTAATGTTTCCAGCTAGCAGCACACACTTCAACTGAACTTTTTTTATGTGGATGTATACATCAAGAACTATCTTATTGTGGACTTAATGACATGACATTAAAGGGGACACAAATTAAAATGTACAAAACCATAAATTTGCAAAATTAGTTAAAAATCTGTCATTTTTCTATTTTAAAAGTTGTTATTTTCTGTAATGATTGTATTTTAAAGGTGGTTTAGAAGTGATGAGACCTTAAAAATGAGACAATCACTACAAATATGACAGGCACTGGTGATGATAGGTATCACCCCAAATCCAATGCTGTTCTCCAGCAAATCATACTCTTTATGTTGATAATACTGACACTGTAAGACAGGATCTTTTGATGAAATACAGGACATAGAACATCATCTTCCACAGCAAGCTCAGGGAAATTCACTTCCTCATCTAAAAATATACTTAAAAACTATTTTTATAGTTAAAAACTATTCTATCTCAGATTAGCCATGTACAATCTGAATGTGCGCATACTTGTGAAAATCAGTCTTGTGCTTTGTGCACGACTAAAAGGACAGAAATGGAGATGTCTTATGCTTGACTGAAGCAGGCCGGCAGAAAAGTCCATTAAAAAAAACGCATAAGGACTGAAATGAAAGCTTCAGGAGTTGATGCAAACATTTTACAACTTGTTGAAAGAGCAAGAAGATACATTAACAAAGATGACACAAGATCTGCTTTTATATAGAACATTATTCAGAAGACTCTGTACATCTAGCAAAGACAGACTCATGCAGCAAAACACTGAGGCAACGTTGCACCCAACATTCTGCACCTAGGTCCATCACTACACCCATCTGTTCATAAGAAACCTTCCATACTTCCTGAGAATGAAAAATATTATGCAGCACTCCACAATTCTTAAAAAATATACTGTCTTGAAGGAGAAAGGTTACTGGCAGCCATAAGCATAAAATGTGACCGTAAACATAAAATGTACATGTCACATTTAAATTTCAGTTGTAGCTTAATTTACCAATCTGTTTCAGCCCTATTGCCAAGGTGTGCTGGCTCCTCAGCTCAGTTTCCTAAGGAATGGCGACTTACACTGTCGGATCATCTGTCTGACAAGCAATCACGGCATTCACCTAACTCTGCAATCCATTGCCCAGCCCCAAACAAATGCCACAAAAAGGCAGAGGACTCAAAGAAGGCTTCCAAGTCTAACAAGACTGTCCTTGGCTGGAGAAAGGGGCTGGTTCGACACCTGATCACTGAAGGGGAGTTTTCAGCATGATCCTAACAAGCTACCTGTTTGTGCTGAATTAGCTGCTGATGGACACACACGGTCTGACCAGCCAGCCAGCACTTCTTCACCAAAAATGCCCTGACATGCACTGCCTCTTGTCCTCCTGGAAGGGGACTAGGATTGCTCTGAGGAGAATCAGGCAACAGACTTGAAGGAAAATAGGCTATTTATTGTCACTGGAGAAGTAGGCTGGGTGTCTACAACATCCACAGACAACCAGAATTCAATAGCTCCATTACTTAGAGAACAAATTACATTCTACAGGACTGAAAAAAACCACTTAAAGCTCCTGGTGAAGACCAAAAGCAGATTATGACAAGAACATACCCCATTCTGCTTTAGCTAGGAAGAAAGGCAGTAGAAGGAATGGAGGAAAATGAGATTTGTTACTTGCTGGAATTGTACAGAGATCCAAGCTGGCTGCCAGAATATGCTTATTTTTCACATTAGCGACTATTTACTAACTCAAACTGTAGTTCAAATGCTAGTACTATGTACCAAAGGTGGCAATATAAAACTATGTTAGCTGACTTGTATAATATCCACGTATAGCTATATTGAGTCACTCTTTAATACTATATATTATATAATACATACTGCATAAATCTTGCAGAATATTTTTCCCAAATCTAAGAAACTTTTATGATGACCATCATCGTCATAATTCCTCACAACAAATTTATGATACAAACCACAGCTTTTTTAGCAGCTTCAGCAACCTCAGAGCACAATAACTCTTTGGACTGGCTATTTAACAGAAACTTCTGTAATCAAAGACACAAAAAACATGGCAGTCCAAGATAAAGTCAAAATTAGATTTAAATTGTATTTCAAAACTCAAGTACCCACCAGAGATATAGCAGACTTATTGCTATACTGCAAGTGTTTGAAAACTGCTTTACCAGCAGCAAACACTTATTAACTGGATGGAGTGTTCCCATCCCACGAAAAGAAGTTTTTGTTTTAGAGCATCTTCAGGAGTCCAAAACAAAACATTAGTTTTGTGCTTACTGTCTAAAATCAATTAATACGGATAATCAGAAATAGTCAGAAATTAAAATTATTTGAGTCCTAATGAACACATCTTGCTATCAGTCACTGGAACTTTCAACAAGTACTGAGTGAAGACAAAAAGGGTCCAAATAGGTCAATGACAGAAAAAAGATGTCATCTACACATCAGAATAGCTAATAATTTTGAAGTCTGCAGCAATGTTTACAGGAAAATTAAAGCTGCAAGCTATTCAGTTCCATATTATATTTAAAGGTATCAATTTGTAGTCAATTTTTAAATGGTTTTCTTTTTGACAAGGTGTAAAACAGCATTTCTAAAACTCATCTGCTAGAAAGGTATAATTTCTTGACTAAGAAATAACTAGATAAAAGCATGAATGTCTCTGTAAATGTGGGTGCTATTTTTTTTTCTAGTATCACAGCCTGCTGTTTGTTTGCTATCTAGCTGTTTTTTTAAAAATATATTTTGATACTTTTAGACATGGGACATGCTTCCAGCTCTTAAATGACCTGCAGTGCAATTTACTGTAGTGTGTACTGTACAAAGTTCTTTGGTATCCACAGGAACAGTTACCAACTGATGTGAACTTCCTTCCCTAAAGAGCTTGTTTTGAATAACAAACTACTCCAGGGGGAAATACATTATCTTGTCTAATCAAATGTTCAAGTGAGGCTTATTTCATTCCAGGGCTTTACCATGCATTGTGGAAATGTTTGTGGCACTGACCTTTAATTAATCTCAACCTTAAAGGAAGACAGTAAAAGCTTAGAAGCCCAGATTGTGCATATGATTTTAAAGCTACATTTAAATTGTTTAAAGAATTAATAAAAGTCTCCTATTTTTTTAGTGACTGCGTTCTCTAAGATGTTTGCTTTTATGTAATCGGTATAAAAGGTTTTCGTAAATATCAGTAGTTATTTGTTCTTACTTTGTTCAATCAGGTTTAAAATACAGATGTTACTGATATACGGTTTATATTACCAACATGCTTCCTTTTACCCAAGTGTATTTATTCAGTGCTTTTTGATTAGCTGGAAGTGTTTCCCACTGAGAAACATGTACTTTAGCGAGAAAACAATTCAACAGGACAGTATCACATATATGTAGGGCAAAAGTTCATTTTTCACGTCAGAGAGCTCGTGTCAGGTAAAAATATAACTCGGCCTCTTGTGATGTCTGCCCAGGTGGCACGAAGCAGAAACAGCCAAGCCATTCCTGAGAGGCCTTCTGCTGAGGAGACATCTCTGGGGGAGTTTACTGCCCAGGTCCCACCAGGGAAGAAAAGGATAAGTCAAGGATAGCAAGGAAAGAAGAGGAAACCAGGGGAAATATTGGGGTGCCTTGATCAGCATCCTCTTTCCTTCACCTCAACCATCCCAGACCAGATGTCCCTAGACAGAAGAGAGAATCTAGCATGCTCATGGAGAGTTGGGAAAGCAGAGCAGGAAAGCCTTTTTGATGCTGTGAAAAGCACTAGTAAAGAAAGAAATATTCTGATGAATTACTCAAGTATGCAGTGTTGATTATGTGTATTCATAAAAAAAAAGAAGAAACTGACATAATTCCTGTTGTTAAATAACAATTAATACTGAAAGTTTTTGACGCTTCTTTCAGACTACGGTCAGAAAGACAATATAATAACACTATGTATAAAATAAGCAGTATAATAAACAACATCCCAAAAACTGGTGCAATACTCAGGTGTATACATTTGCTGTAATGATCAAATACTGTTTTTACAGTAAACACTTTACTAATGCATACAAGGTATAAAGCTCTTGGAAAATCAGAATAAATCCATTAAGCCCCAAATATTACTGCCTTTTTTGCAACTGATGAAAACCAATTGTATTACATTCCTTGAACATTCTCTACTTGTAAAGTGAAGAGTCATAAGTTTCAGGTATTTTAAAAAATAGTACTAATGATTCAGTTCCAAGTCTTATTCTGTTTGTTTTTGATGTATTTTTAACATGCATTCAGGTAAATAAGAAAACAAGCTAGTTGTTTCTTTTCCTCGCTGCTAATTTTCAGTTCTAGATGGCTGCACAGGTTAATTCTAAGTTGGCTGGCTTTCAATCACATTTTCTATCTACCACTTTGTAAAATTTCTTGGAAACTTATCCTGATCTTAAAAAAAAACCAGCATAACAAAACCTGCTTAAATTAAAACTTTGAGTAAAATGTCATTATTCTTGTTTTGCACTTATTTTGAAGACTGAAAGTAACAATACTGGCTTCTACTGCTATAATATTGTTTTAGTTTTGAACATGTAGTATGTTTATATTTTAGATAATTTATGTTAGACACAGATGGAGAGCAATTTTATTCTAAAGTGGATTGATTTTTTTTTAACAAACCTGGTGACAAACATGCTCATGACAATATTTTACTTCACATAATAAAAAAGTGAACTTCCTTTCCAAGTGTGTCTTTACATGCTCAGGAAACATCACTGGTACATTTTCCTCGTGATAAGAGAGGGTTCTGATTTTGGAGAACTAAACATGGAAACTAAGGTAAAGGATGGCAGTAATACAATTTAAAACAAATTACAAATACTGCTAGATGCAAAGAGGCCTTCAGCTTGCCTCCCCATAGTACTTGTTATTAAGTATTCAGCTTATAATAATTAATATATTTAGTATTCCACTAAGATGGCATCTATATTTTTGCAAAGATTGACATATTCTCCTTCCATTTTTTCTGGTTACATAAATCCAAGTTGAAATGCAAAGGAAGTTTTATTTTTCCTCTTTTTTCCTCCAAGAGAAAAGAGATGAAATAATTTAATGCTTGAGTTAACACCAGCACAGATACTAGGGTTGCATTTAACATTTTTAGCAGGAGTTGAAAAGTTCACTGAAAAACTTCACTGGACTTTATGAAGACAAAACATTAGATCGTATCATGTTTGCTCTCCATTTATCTCTTAAACAACACAATTTAGCTTAGCTGAAATCTGAATTGATCCTCAGGCTTTTTAAGTGTATTGTGAAACTTCAGGAGCTTCACTGCTCCTGTGGAGAGCCCTTTCCCTTCTGGATAGCCACAGGCTCCCTCATGTTATCAGATAACACCTTTCACAAGGACAACCTGGTAGAAATGAGTTGATGATTTTCTTGTTGTAGAAGCCTCTCTCAGCTTACAGAAAAAAAACCAGAAAGAAAACCATCATGGATTCTGGCAAGAAAGGCAATGTGGTCTCACACTTGCTATGGTGCAACAGGAAAAATTAAGTAAGGGTTAATAGGGGAATCTCACTGCATATAAGCCAAAACTTTCACCTGCTCAACAGCTATGATTCATTTGTTCTTTTAGTTAACCTATTTAAAAATGAATCAGCATACTGCTGATACGGGATATACTGGAAAGTAATCTCTTCTGGAAATGACATCTTAAGTCTTATATCAAGAAGGCTTCTGCAGGGTCACACTAGAGCTCTTTCTAGCCTCCTGTCCTTTTTCCAACAGTGGATGCCCAGAAATGGGCAAGGTCAGGACAAGGATACATAACAACAATCTTCCAAGACTTCTCAAGAACCCGAGCCAAACAGGCTTTCTACCTACTCAGGAGGCCACAGCTGATTTCTGTTTTGTGAACTCTGAACTCATCCCATCTCCTACAAAGGCCACGTGAACTTTGTAAAATAGCTTTAATTCTACATACTATCACTGACATGATGTGCACTGGAACAATGCTCCATTCTTACTTTACAACCAAAGGAAAACTTATGCTGGCTGATCCAATACCATGGGAAAATGTAAACAGAATTTAAATGTATATATATATATAAACAGGTATGCTCTCCTGCCATGTGTTTTGTGGTCAAATGACCCCTCATGGGATTTCTGCATACCTATCTAACGTATTTTCAGTAAAAATAACGGAGTAGTAGAGTGGAAATGCCTTGCAGTTACACAACAAAACCAAGAGAAAAGGGTTCTCGTGACATAAGGCTCAAACAGCCATGTAAGTCTTTTGTACACTCAAGTTCATGTGAGTCAATTGCTTTAGAAAGGCATCAGACTAAGCCTTAAGCCTTAAAGCCCCATTCCACAAAGTTAAGTTTAGGAATAACTACAGTGGATGTTGCTGTGTTTACTTATCCAGAAGGGCAAGGGTGAGCAAGACAGACCTGTTCTTATACCATTTAACCTCTGCAAGGAATGTCAGTTTTCATATCAGAAGAAGCAAAACCAACACACTGCACTGGGTTTCTTCTGACACACAGATTCTCAGTGGCTTTTGGTCTGACTCTAATCTCTGCCCGTAGATACAGAGGTGGAGGAAGTAAGCCTGCTTGTTTAGATAGCCATCACCTTCCCATTACATCCTACTGCTTGTTCCCATCTCCGCTTTCTTCTTCTCCATTTTGTGTCACCCGCCCTCAGTTAAAACCACGGAAATGATTCGCACTAAAAATAACCTCTCCCTCCACCTCATTTGGTCAGGCCAAACAAACAGCTTTACCAGGACACAGCTGAGGGCACAGTGCAGGCATAAAAATGGGAAAGTGGAGTGGATAGTGATGGGGGCGGGTTGGAGGAAGGAGGACAATGGCTTAGCCTGGCAGCATTGTTTGAACAAATGCACATGAAACTAAACAGTAGGCACTCCTTAGCTGCCCAGAGCAGCAACATGACTCAAAGACTGATGACTTGCTTAAAATACAAAAGCTGAGGAGAAAAATAATTGATGTAGAGGGCATCACATGAGGCAAAGTATCTCAAAAAGATAAATGAATTCCAAAGTCACTTGGCCAGTGATAGACCTTCCAGTTCTGAAACATCAGGTCCTAACAAGAACTCGACCTTTCCACACTGGAAAAACCTGCCCAGAGAGAGTATGCACTGACACAACTGAGCCAGTCCTCACCTACAGCAAATGAAGAATGCTCAGAGCAAACCTGCCAGGAGCAAATACCTGGAATTCCCCCCAAGTCAAGCCAACTGTTAGAGTCACAATTTTCTCCTAATACATCCTCACATTCCATAAAGTGCTGAAACTTTTATTTTCAATTTCCCTCCTGGTGTCTGGAAGCATGCAAAACAACAGTTTTTTACAAAAAAACCTCACACCAAACATACCTAATTATGCTATTTGCAAAGATGTTTTGTTGTTTCTATTTTGGAAAGGGGAAAAGTAAAAGAAAAGAAAACTTTGATTTACTACACATCTTTTATCTCTGTATCTCCCCCAGGATTCCCACTCCTAAAGTTTAAGTATGTTGACATCTATCATGTAAGCACAGATCAGGAATGGTGTTAGCATGACATGTGACTGTACTTATAATAAACTCACCCCTCCTAACAATTTCAGAACCAAATAAAAAGATATGCCTTTCAATGAGACAATCCTTTGAGTCAACAACATTTCAAGACGCATGTCAGCATTTTTTCCTTCAAATTCATTCCATCAGGAAGGTAGGAACTACTCCTAGTGGGAATATGAAATGGAAGTTGTCTTTTTTTTCTACAGATTTTGCTATCACAAGCAGGAGAACGAATGAAACCTGATATACTGTCATCTGTGTCTGTAGTTCTTTAAACTTCTCACTAGCAAAGTCAACAGCTTTGTCTTATCTCTGCTCTGAAAACCCTATTCTGAAGACAAATGCAAAACACACATCTCCAAAAAGCCTGCAGACTACCAAGGATGGCATTTGCCACAGGACTCAAGAGTTTACTTTCTCGTGTTGATGGTTGGGAGCTGTCACTAACATTTCAAAGCTGCCCACCCGCCACCCTCCACCTGGAGAACCTTCTCAATGATGCCACAGACTTGAAACGATCTTGTTTTATCCTCCAAATTGTATTTTCATTTCCACATACTGCAGGGGCTACAGCTAGCAGCCTCTGAACTGGATTTTTCATCTCACTGTTAGCATAAGATGTTCTAGATCTTGAATAGATTAGAATCTTGTACAGAAGTAGGAAAAGTCTTATGCACATATGCATGCCAGTGCACACACACATGAAAACGAAAACCCCTGGCTGCTGGTTTGAATTGAAAATATCTGAAGGGATGCTCTTTGCTCCTCTGAGCCTTTAGAGATATTACTCCTGATTGCATTACTTCCTTCAGCCATTTTTTCTGCTTTTAAGGAGGAAAATGTTAGGCCCTGTCGAATTAGGAAATGTGCATAACTCTCCATGAGAAGTGAATCATGTGCATCTTGCCAGGAATTAGTTTTAAAACTATCAACATGTGGAAGCACAAGAGAGTTTTGTGTATGCTATGTTATAGTGTGCTACACTGTCTGAAATACCACCCCGGAAGAACATGGCACTATTTAAGAGAAATTATCACTGTCTGTTTATACAACATGGCCATGACAAAATTAGTTAGCTAACTAATGAAGTCCTAGAGTAATTCAAGATATGATTCCAGAAAATTTAGTTTTAGAAAAGAAATCCCAGGGGCTTTCAGCCAACATGCCCATAAAAAGATCTGTGAACAGCAAGCGGCAAATGTGAAAGACCAACTGATACGACCTTGTATCTTCCAAAGTTTCCCAGATTTTCAGAAGTTTTTAACTTCTTGAGCATGAGGTGATTCATGTCACTGAAAATGCAGACATAAGTGCCTGAAACTGGGCAGTTGTATCTCAGTGTATTTATGAGATTGTGACTGTTAAATTCACTCTTGCAGAATATCCCAAACACGTGAACTGCCGTACACCATGGAAGAGAGGAATTTTCTCCTCTCCTCAACTTCATTTCCTCCGTCTGAACAGACAGGCACAAGAATATGTAATTACAGCTTTTTAAATTCTAAAAATTGTATTTGGCTCCCTTTCCTCTTCAACTTGGAGTGATCTCTTTCCATGAGTAAACATATCCAGTTTACTTTGTCTCCTCTTACTCTTGATGCTCTCCTCTGGACTCCATTTGTGTACTTCTTTTTAAATTCACTTCCCAAAATTAGACACAATACCCCAGCTGAGGACTCACCATTGCCAAAGCGAATGGTGTAATTACTTCATGCTTTTTTGTACAACAGCCCTGTTAATGCATCCCAGAATGAGTTAACTTATTGTTTGTGGTCCATTACTACAACAAAGAATTCTTCCTGCACTACAAGCAGTTTCTTTGCATCCTGTATCCTCTTCCATTCCCTTCCCTAGAGACTTTCTGTTTATTCCTGAGAGGCTACCAGAAGGGAATGACTGGCTGACCTGCTGGAGACAACCATGTTTGACAGACTTTAATGTACAGATTTAGTGTTACCAAGATCCTATAGCAACTTGTTCTTAATTGCTTGTACTGCTAAAAAAATCTGAGAAGTGAAACAGAATTGAACTATTTTCTTTGAAATGTGCTAGTTACAACCGATACAGAAAATATGATGAAGATAGCTACAGATTTAAAAATGAAAAAAGTGAATTTAAAAAAGTATTTTAGCAGTAAAAAGAGGCCTTCTCTAATAGGCACTACTTACTATTTTTGTTTCTTTAATCACAATCTAAAACACTTTTTCCCACAAACCACAAGTGCTGAATCATGTAAGACCTAAATTGACATAAAAATAACAAAATTCTGCTACTTGCAGCATTTCCCCAAGGGAGATCAAAAAGTTCAGACCATTTTCTCTTAGTGACACACAGCATTAGGAACTGCGAAAAAAAGGGGGCATTTTGTATTTTTAAACATTTTATTTCTCTAATGAGAAGGGTTCAAAACAATGGTGTCCTTTTCTGCTAAATCAGGCAAACTGTAATGACTGATTAAGGAACTATGAGCAGATTTAAAAGCACAAATGTCCTTTGTGGTACTGTAAACATTGCCTCTCCAAAATCAGGCTGAAGAGCAATTTATTTTCCATTTTAAGAACAAAAATAAAGTGTGGTCTCCATCTGTATGGAAGAAAATATTAGTCATGGTACATAATTTTAAAAATGCATCTTCGTAAGTCATACACGGCAGTGTAGCAAATGACAAGACATGTCATTACGCATGAAAGAATAAAAAATTGAATGCAATGGATTTTTTGAACAGACTAGTCAACATGTACAAGAGATCTGAAAATACCTGAGATAAGGATAATTACCATTAATAGTACCCTTTAGGCTCTGCTAATGTGTTGGTACAGAGGCCTTCATGCACATTCCTCTTACCTGCAATTGTGCTCAAGCTCTCACAGAATTATAAAATAATCTACTGTAATTATACAAAGATACCAACTCAGTGTCAAAAAGTCCCCAAACCCTACCAACAGCAAAACACCAACAAAAACCTCCACCCCACAATAAAAAAGACTAGCTAATGAAAAAGAAAACAACACCTTGAACACTATTTGTAGTTTGGGTTTCTCATTGCCAGCAGGGTCTAGTAAAACTAGAAGGGCAACAAAAATGAGCAAAGACATGGAACAAGCCCTGTGAGAGAAGTTAAGGAGACTCCTGAAGTGGAAAGACAAATATTTAGAGGTACATAATATGCAATGAGAGAGGCAATGTAGGAAAGATGAACTATTTCTAATAGAGAAACTAGAGAAGACTTGTGGGCAGCAGGCTTGGAGGGAAAAAAAACAACAAAACAAACAAAAATCTCCAAATAAAAAAATCAATCAAGTGGCACTTCCTCATACAACACATACTTGCACTGCAGAGCTCACTGCCATAACTGAAAGCTCACAAATGTTGGGCGGGGGGGAATTCCTGGAAGAAAAATCTACCAAAATTATTAAATCCAGAAATACCACGCCCAGTCAAAAAAACCTCAGCCTCTAGAGACTAGGACAACCAATGTGGGAAACATTACTATGTGCATGTCCTCCTCTTAAACGCTTTTTCCTGTTTCACTACCAGTCATGGTCAGAGATGAGATCTGGTGCTAAATGAACCCGTGATCTGAGCTGGTACAGTATTCTTATGGTTTTATTGAGCTCTGCAAATCAATTTAAGGTAAATTATCTAGGACACTGTGCATTAAACCTTTCCTTCTGCACAGAAAGTTATGCTGCTGCAACCTACTGTTCAGCAAGCCTTTTAAAGATATTATTATTAAAAAACCCCACAATATGAAAATGAATCACAGTGATTGAAAAGACCTACTGTTCACAGCTTAATAGCATCCAGAGAACTGTCACTTATCTGAAAAAGATTTTGCTTATTTCAAGTTCTGTGCCAATCTCTAACCTACACAACTTTACCCACCCCCAAGAAAATCCATAAAAGTGCTCAATGACCTCCCAAATATAAAATTAACAGGGAAAAATGATTTGCTTGTTTTGTTTTTCAATTGAAAGTATTTGTGGTTTTTATATTAATATCACTGCATAACCGGAAGCTCAGCTGCATGAATGCTGTGCTGGCAGTACTAACTGTGCATTTAGGTCCATATATATCCAACTATTTAAGCCTTTGCAACATTAGACCCTTGGGAATATATCTGCTTAGGATGACTTCTGTATTTATGGAATATAATAGTTCTTGCCAGCCTTTCATTCATCAGTGAGAAGAATCAAAACCTGCTCTATAGAACTGAAGGCCAAGGATGAAATTTAATACTTTATTTCTTTAAAATCCAGTGAAAACCCTCTGCAGTTTGAATGGCTGGCTCTCAGAAATGCCAACAGCCATCTTCCTCTATTGACATGATTTTTAGTCCCTAAAATTATTTTTTGATTATGATTTCTCACTTACACATTCCCTCACTAATTATTCTTTTGGTCCATGATATAGCCACATTCTGCTGTTGGTTAGTGTGTTAAGTTTGCTGCTGTTAAAATCTAGGGAGAAATTCAGCAGATAACAAGAGTGATTAGAAATGCTAATTCTAGGGGTGGGAAAATAAAAGTTCTACTGTTCAGCTAAAAGCATGCTATCCTAAATAAGCAAGTCTTCTCTTCCCAAAAGGAACAGGCAGCACTGACATTCTGAGATGGAAAGAAAAGCTAAAGCTAGAGAACACCTGCCCGCCTGGAAGAATATTCTCACTCACATTTTAAAAGCTACAAATCCTACCATGAAGACTCACTCTGCTGTGATACCTCCTGGAAATCTAATAATTAATGACAGGGTTTCAGTACACGTGATGACACCTGACCTCTTCCTCTAGTGACTGTAGATTTCCTACATAGTTGTTTCATTCACATTTCTCCTCCACTTTTTTTTTTTTTGCATTTGTTTGGTTTTTTTGCCTGGAGTTGGTAATTCCTCATGGCACACAGCCTGCACCAAAGGCACTCTGGAGCTGACTGACAACCAGGTCCTGCTGCTGTTTGTGGTCAGCTGTAGGTTTGAAGGCAAGGGGCAGTTCGTTGTCTGCACAGAGGGCAGCAAGGACACACTTTCCCCTATTTTAGTTAACTGTTCTTTGCCTTTTCTTGTTTTCCTACCTGACAGTTCTTAAATTTGGTATTATTTAGCTCCTATGAAAGAAAGTATGTGGGTGTATGTTAAGAAAAGAATGATCTGCACAGCTCTGTCACTTAACATCCTCTGGAAGTGAGGGTGGACGTGATCAAAAAGCATTCACCAAATTAACAGAGATAAGAGGGCTTGCATATCTTTAGCCTATTTCATCTTGCTAAACAATTTCAGTTCAAAACAGTGGGATAATTATTTTCATTAAAATATGTTTAAGTCCTACTGACAGCACCAAGAAAACTCAAATGTAATGAATTGGCAGAAGTGTCAGAAAATGTTTACTTTTAAAAGATTTAAAAGGCAAAGTTCATCTCTAATGTCGATCTAACAGAAAAAATTCCAATATTCTATCTTGCCTAAGGATAAACATGCAGCATAGGTTTTTAAAGCAAATTCTAGTAGATTAATTACAAGAGTACACTTTAAACCAACCAAAATTAATCTACTGATTTAAAGCAAAAAACCCTAATCTGCATGCTTCACGTGATAGCTGGCATGCTTACAACCAGAGGTAGCTCCGTTCCAAGAAATTATTACACGGTTCCAAAGTAAAAGGCAATATGAGCTTGAAACTGTGTTGTACAAATTACATTCTCCTTCTGACTTCTTTTAAAGAGAAGGTGCTGAAACTTGAAATGAATCTCTTTAACTACAGCAAAACAAATTATGTGACAAGGGTGACAGAACAAAACCATAAACATTTTATGGAAACTTTTAGCAGTTAACTGCAAAAGTGCATTGTTCTTGCCTTTTATCTGCTTTATAGCAGTCCTATTTGTATTTATTATAGAGAGCTTCTTAGATCCTCAGAGGAAAAAAATTGTTTATAATACCTTTTGGTTTTTAACCTATCTATTTCAGTGTATGCAAGGTATACATAGAGTCTTCTGTTCACACTATTTAGCTTGTTCTCTGTTCCTCAGCTCAGGTTGCTACCTTCTGCAAACAAAATATCCTGTCTGTGTATGCAGTCTTTGTTGACATTAAAAGAGGTAATCTGCTGTTGACAATAAGTACAAGCCATGGATGAAACTATGGAAGTGATGAAAAAAACAAGCAAAGGTCTAAGCTCAACACAGTTGCAGAAAGAGAAGCTGTGATCTCATCAGGTGCTGAAGAAAGGGGAATGTAGCTCTTTGGTGCTGTGCAGATGAACACTCACTTCTTTGGAACACTAAATAATGACATTAATATAATATTATTTGAGTAGGTGAATTCCTCTGTTCCACAGGTTTCCACTGGCTTCAGTGACAAGGTGCATACATGTGATGATTTATCCATGATCTGTACATGGTCACTAAAGTAAGAAAAAAGAATCTCCCTGACTATTAAACATACTACTTTTGCAAAGCACTCAAAAATGGAAAAACCAGCAAATCAACCTGCAATCTTTGGCTTAAGAGATTAAAAGAATTAATTGATAATAAAGACAGTTCTGAAACATACTCTGCTATGTCTACCTTTTCTCTGGTTGCGATAGAAAATCTGTTTTACTGTAGTTTATAAATAGTAGCAATTCATAAAAAAAATTCAATATCCTTTGAAAACTGCCACTTTGAAAGTTGGAAATGTCATCATCCTTTGACTAAATGAACTGAATATGTCTTCATTAAGAGTGTGGTTACTTTTTGCACTTATTTGCATTTACTTTTTACTTCCATTATAATTATTTTTGATTTACATATAAGGGGAAAAACAAGTGAATTTCTTGCCATCATTTGATATTCATGTCAAATCTTAATACATAAACTCCTTGGTAATTAAATCTTCTACAGAGATTTCAGTGCACCTCAACAGTAGTGGTAAAAACTGACAAGAACTTATTTTGTTTCTTGCCTTAAAAAAGACTGAGAATCAGGATCAGTTTGTGATTCTGGCCAGGCTACTACACCTCTGTCAAGCATGACCATAGAGATCAGTGCTACTCCATTGACTGTTTTTCCAAACCTTGCCTCCTGGGATGGGACAGGGCTGCTGCCACATCTGCATTTGCAGGATCACTTTCAGAGGATACCCTGCCAGCAGCCACAGTTGTGAAGGAATTCAAAACAGCAGACCCCCAAAGCAACCACACTTTAAAATAAATCTATGTCCTTCACAGATCTGTGGCCAGGACAATGATAGTACAGGCTTTAACCTATTGATTCTGCCCTTCTTCAAATTCAAAATTAGGGTGTACACTGAAAAATACTTGACGAACAAAAATATTCTAATGTTCAGAAATGATCCTCTAATACATTTTTGGTTCTGTGAGGAGAATCAGTCACTCCTACTTAAAATGGTAATTCAAGTTATTAGTCTTCCTGTTGCCATCAAATCTAATATCCAAATTTAGATGTAAAAATATTTTTATCCTAGTAAAATGCAATATAAGTATATGAACTTTCCATCTCAAATTGTAGCAAAAAAAGGCAGAATGTGACATTTATTATGAATAATTTGCAGTAGTTGACTGGATGCTGGACTGACTGTAAAAAAACCCCTCTAATTAATTTGTATTATTAGGTACAAAACTTGGAAGTAATACCAGAAAATGTCAACAGGTTTGGAGACCATGGAAATAACTTAAGTTTTACTCAGCAGCAGCAATAATAATAGTAAATGATAATATCTTTCCAGTTTCACAATGAAAGTCTCTGTGTTGTGTGATGATAATAAACAAGTCAGGCTGGATAAAGTGTGAATACCACCTCACTATCTGGGAAATCAGACTCGCAATATAAGACAACAAACATTTAATTTGGTGTTACTATGATGATGTAATACTTAATGTAACATTGAACTTAATTCACAGGCACCATTGTTAATAAGACTTCCTCCAATAACTGCCTTTTCAGAACGGAATTAATTATTTTACACTGTAAGCTACAAAAAAAAATACTCTAAAAAATGCAAAGTACTTATGAAAAAAGTGAACCTTTTCCAGATATTTCAAAGTTGACTCTTTTCTTAAAAATATTGAGACAGGAAGGCTTAGAAACAAAAGTTAATACCTGCATCTTAAATTATTTTTCTGAATACAACTCCTATTTATTATCTTTGGATCATTTGTGATTGTGTACAGGATTTCCTATGGCTCTCAATCCCAGAATTTCTACTGTTAATTGTTGGGGGCTAAGTAGATCCCTGAGCTCCTTTCATGGTATGCAAATTTAATTCTTTACTTCTCATTGGTATAAACTGTTGTGGGTCAGTGAGCTTGGAACAAGGGACAGAAGAAATATGTTACACTTTTATTACCGAATAATGTTCTACTATTGCAAAAACCTTACTTTATTTTATGATTGAACATCCATTTTTTTTGTCTAAAGCAAGCACCATCCCAAACACAAACTGTGTATTTTAAGCAAGAAGCTGAGCTTCACAGAAGAGCTGCACTTTATACACAAACCATTCCAATTTTAACCTTCAGTTGTTTTCAGTAAAGTCAGAGTATTTTTTAAGGAGATAAAATAAAATAATTAAAGAAAACCATGGTATAGTTTTGTAATTTTACAGTTCCAGTATATATTATAAATTTGAGAAGTTCAGATGTTTTGAGATTTGTTGATTGGGGTTTTTTTTTTCCTTTTTTTTTTCCTCCCAAACTGTCCTTTACTTGTTTGTAGTATGATCCCAGTTCCAGTCTTGTATTTTTGAAATGACACAGTTAAAATAATAACTGATTATTTCTGAAAGAACTACTGCATTGACTGATCCATCAAAAGCAAACTTACTGCTTACAGAGAACAAGAACAACATAACAAGTAACACTGATTTTTTTTTTTTTATCTCATGTATGAAATGCTTGTAACTTTAACATTGACTAATCAGAACATAAAGGACTCAGTTTGCGGATTTATTGAAAAGCAGACAACTTAAGCCACATCTGCATGCATACAGGTATTTCATATGGAATCAAAGCTATTGCTGGGCTTTAGCAGAATCTGCTCTTCACATGAAAAGAGCTCAAATTCAGTATCTGCTGTTAATGCATAAGTGTACTGCATGAAAAAAACTGCTACTACAACAAAGACATTTCATGGGTTACCTTATTGCTTCTTCTCCTTAATATCCTCTACTTTTCAGTATCAGTTCTGACAATTTTAACCTCTGTATGAAGCCTAAGGAGCTGCCAACAGCTGTAACAGCATATGTGCTTTCAGCTGTCCTTCTCTGTCAGCCTTCTTCATTAGTTCTTCAGGTGTTATTAATTCAGGGCAGTAATAATGTTGCCAGACCAACAAAACTTTATTGTTGCCTGGCCTTTCAGATACTTTCTGTGTTTGTTTAAATATGACAATATGTGTTTATGTAAATATGAAAATCTACTAATGTGCATCTTAGATCACAGAACACCACAAATGACTTAATTTTTTAAAGTCGAATTGATTTTAAAAAGTTAATATTGATATCAATATTGAGTAATGTTAAGTACTGCAATCACAGTTAGTTATAAAAACCTGAGTTTGTTCTACCCAAAATGGTAAACAAAGCCTTAAAGTAAAAATTTGGATAGAAAGAAAAATCAAGTGAAGCTATTTGAATGGGAATATTCTCTGCATTCTCTCTTTTATGTTATTTTCATGTAAAACAGTGTATATTTTCAAGCTCACAAAAAAGATGGGAAAATTGTTAATTGAAAATCAGAAAATGTAAGGTGATGCTGTTTTGTAACTTCTTTGGGCTACATCAAATGGAAACTTAAACAATTTGAGGTCAAATAAATAAATACTGTATTGACTGTACAACCCCAGCAAGTTTAACCATATATAAACCATACTTAACAAGTTTTTTTAAAATCCAGGATAAAGATTTTCTACAGCCCAACACTTCACCTAAGCAAGATTTTCAGTTCCTTCAAACACTGAGACTCACACTGTGAAAAGCAGCCACCTCCAGGCATCAGCACAAGATTGGATTTGAATACCAGGTATCATAAAAATTTGAAATGCTTAACAAAAGTCTGTGTAACTTCAAATTCTGAGCAGACGTGTTTATCCTTCTTTATCATGTCTTTATAATATGAATACGATGCCCTGATTTTTAAGAAGAAAACCTGAAGAAAAATTAAAGTCATCAGATAGAACTCAAACTGCAATATCTGAAAATGTAAAGCAAACCGCAGACCTGATTAATATAAAGTGGTTTCCTTGTCAATGCCCACATTAACATTTCATTCTTAACAGCTAAATTAAAGAGCTTGCCTGACTAATAAAATAGCTTTAAAAATTATATTTAAAACTCACACACTAAAATCAGCACAAGGGACTGCATCCACACAACTCACTTCTTAACGAAGTTTCCAAAAAATACTTTGCCACCCTAAAACATTCTTTGCAAAGTAAGATGGATCTTTTGAAAATTCTCCCTGCTCCCTAAAACCTGTGAAGTGTTTACATGTGCTCTTCTAAGCAGATGATTCACACTCGCTGGTAAATGGTTTGTATGGCCAAACACTTGACAATGCAGCTCAGGGGTAGGTGACCATTACCTGCTATAAACCTACACAAAACTGACCAGATGAGCTTCATTCAAGACATATTTTATGCAAAGTGACTTCATCTGGCTACATTTTTGGAGAAGAAAAAGGGTAAAGGAATTATACACTGAGCAGCTTTGCAGTTCCCAGAAAATTAAAAAACTTTAATAAAGACAACTGACCTTGAGTAAACACACACTTAGATAATACACTACAGCTACCAGCATAATATGGCCTTAATATGTTCACCCTGATTCACAAAGGACAAAATAAATCCCCATCAATAAAGGATTAAAATTGCAGCAGGTCAATTCCTGTTAAATTTAGCAAATATCAATCAACACATTGCCAAAAATAATAAAATATCCTTTCTGATAGGGCATGCATGCTGCAATTCCAGTGTTAAAGCACTTCCGCGGATTCTACCTTTGAACAAATATAATGCTTAATCTGGTCAGACAAAAATTTATCCTGATTCCTGTCACAACTTCAAGAAAGAAAATACAGTGGACACTTGACTTATTTCTATTTATCAATTTTGTAAAAACTCTAGCTCTAACTCTTGTGATTTATAGAATTAGAACACAAATTATAATTCTAATTTATAGAATTAGAATCAGTCAGCCAGGAAATACTTTGTAAAAATTGTACAGTCTTTTATAAAAGTAATGAAAGACTACGTAAAAATGATAAAAGAAATCCAGGAAGCTTTCATTTTTTTATACCAACTAAGAGATTCATCAAGATAGCATAACCAAACCATATAAATAATGATTTTTTAAAGTAAGTAAAACTCTTGTGGGAGGTACTCCACAGACTCCTAAAGTAATGTTAAAACACTGTAAAGAGAAAACCATTTGTTTTAAAATTTGTATCATCACTAAAGAAAATATTCTACTTACATTTTATAGAGAGGTATGTAATTTAAAAAAACTGACAAACAAAGACCCAGAATATTTTAGTCTAAATATGAAGTCCCCATCTTTACTCAAGTTCTTGGAATTTCAGTCATAAATTGCAATTAAGAGCATGATTTCACCCACAGGAAGTCAGCATTTTCATATCCACTTATTTTAAGGATAATTTTCACTGTTAAATGTACATTGGTTAATTTGTATGCAATTTAAGAATGTCTGTCCAAGCACACCCAATATGTCACAAATATGCTTAAACTAGCGCCGCAGGAACGTTGGTCAGATTGTGCCATCAGTGAAGTTTCTGCATTTCATCAGAGATCTCTCTTTAAAGACTCGTGATAAGGTGCAGTCATTTTCCCACATTTGGTATGCAATGTATCTGAAATCCATCTTCAACTAACACACATCGATTTTTATGACAAAGGTTACATGGCTAATGTCATCCAAAAAAATGACACATCTGTAACTCAAATTGCAACACCAAGGGTCTTTAACAACTCATTACCATTCACACCGTCACAAACCCTAAAGCTGCCTCTTCCCTCATTCAAAGAAGGGTAACCTTCGTCAATTTATACAATGTGCCAAAATGTGCCCCAGAGCTGCCTACATGAGCATTTTTCCCTTTACAACTATTCTGAAGTAAGGATGATTAGATCTAAAGTCCTGCATGTCCACTGCTTAAATACTTGGTTTGGGCTCAGAAGGCCTTACTCCATACATCAGCTATTAATTACAGAATCAGTAATGCTTAGCAGAGGATGCCTGACTGATTACTATCCAAATATTTATTTTTATATCTGTCCTTATCCAAAAATACTAAATGGGTCAAAATTTATTTCAGCTGGAAACCTAATTTTACTTTATCACTGGCTTAAACTGGAGTAAAATCAAGCCCTGAAGCACAATAGCATTTTTTTTCAATCTGCCTTGATCACAAATCCTCCTGGAGATAAATAACATTCTAAACCAAGAAAAATTTAAAAACCTCAAAAAATCTTGGCATACTTTACATTTAAAAAATTTTAAACCTATGAATTGAGCTGAGAAGAAAACAGTAGGGAAAATATGAAAGTGACACAGAAATAGATATACTTCTAAATCAGCATTAGATTTCTCTTCTTCTTTTAAACTTGTAACAACCTTTTAATATTTTTTTTAAAATTAGGACTAATAATTGACACTATTTAAATAACATGATGGTATTTTCAGAAAATCTATTTAATTAAAAACTACTTATTAATATTTTTATTTTAAACCCAAAATGGACTTTGAATTGAGATTTCAAATGAATTATTAATTGTTTCAAAGTCCACTGCATCCTATTCTTTTCCCCTCCAAGAAGGTTAAATTTTCCTCTATATGAAATACCAAGCCATGAGTCAAATTTGACTAGATATAGTCAGCTTCTATGAAAAAAGGAGAAAATTTGTAAGCAATCCACAAAAAGTATCTCCAGCCCTACGAAAAGTCCAGTTTAGCCTGCTTTTATCCCAGAAACTCAAAAGAACATATGTATTATATGGAACTGCAAAGTAGATGTATCAATTTTTTTTTTATTCATCTAAGGATCAAAATTCAAGAAAAAAAATCCACACAAAATGAGCAACAAATGTAGAACTGTAATACCTGTATAAGACAAATACTTCATGTCAAGCTCACATTCCACTTCTAAAAAGAGTTTCTCATTTTCACTAACTTACATCCACCAATTGAGCAATTATGCAATATGTGGGTGTACCTTGCAGTCGTTTTTTTTAACATCTGCATTCTGTGTCAAATTCTAACTGTACAAGATGTCTGATAATTTTTCTTTATCTTGAACCTTCAAAGTGGTAGGTTTACCAGAGGCAAAACCACACATCAGAGAATATGAGTCATATAACAAAGAAACTACTCTTCCCCTTCTCCCCCTTGCACCCTGAAGCTATAATAACCTAAAGACACTCTATTGTAAATGGCTTCTTTGGCAGTATTGATAGCATGTACAACTCACAATCATTTAGCCAACAAATGAAGATATTTTTGAATCCTTACTGTATCCATAACAAACTGCTTTCAGTACCATTTTAAGGCAAATTAAAACTGTGCTACAGCAAAAATAAAATTCACAATGTCTATGCACTTGCTTTCTTCTTGTCATGCATAAAATATGAAACATTTTGTGCATGTGCCTATAAATAATAGCATAAAAGGATAAAAATAATGTACGATGCCTATGCAAGTTAATCTGAAAAGTATCTCTCATTTGTGTACAAATGATCAGCCTCCATGCAGAAGTCCCACATTGATTCCATATCAAATTAAGGCAACATTTACATACAAGCAAACCACTGCTCATGCCAACTACAATACATGAGGAAGCAAAGGACCTCACTTGACCACTGCTTACGCAGGTTTCCACTCTGAAGTGCATTAAGTATGGGAAACAACACTGAGGCCACTCTAGCCTTTTATTTCCTTTTATATCCTTTTCTGCAGGTAGACAGTAACTCCTCAGACTAACATCCTGCATCTAATTCCACATAGGAAATCAGCTTTCAACAAAGTCTTATTTGATGTGTCAATATGTAAGATTGCATCAGAAAATCTGAAGAGAACTAAATGCAGAAACAGCATTTAGAAACATTAGCAAATAAATCCATAACAACAAAACCTTGCACCACTAAAACAGGTGCAAACACCACAGTCTTGTAAGAAAGTTAAGAGAAGTGATGCTGGCATAAGATCTTTCCGTGACCATCTTCCAAAAAGTAAAAAACCCAAATGTTCAGTAAATCCAAGTGAAGCAACATATTCCCCCTTGAAGCAGAATAAATCAGTGGTTTCTATTCTTACCTGTGTATAGTCAAAGTCAGAAAGAGGAGCTATACTCTTGATGTAGTCCATTCGAAATTGATTTTCTGGGTTGGCCAATGGAACTGGGGGTATTAAAGTGCTCATAGCTGAAACTATAGTCTAGAATTGGATAAAACAAAAAAAAAAAAAAACAAACATATTAATCTGGATACAGGATCAATAGAAGATAATCCAATCTGATCAGCAAAATGGGATTTCTCTCATCACAATCTTGGAAAGCATAATCCTTATAATTTCCAGTACAAACAAGCATGTAAGAAAAGTATAAAGTGTGTTCTTACCACAATGGCATCTTTAACGTTTTTCCGAATATCCAGTATTTTCTGTTTCTTTTCTCTGCATTAAAACAAAAACATTAACACTTTGATTTTTTTCTTCCAAAGCAGTTCAGTCACTTGCATTTAATTTTTTTTCACTGATTGCTTGTTTATCTGCTTTTTAAACATTAAAACATACTAATAGAAAAAAAAAGGCAAGACAAATGCATTCTGCCCTTATCCACTTTCTTGCATTGTATGAAGAGCAATGCACATTCATCCCTAATATATTTTTTTAAATCATTCAATCACAGCCACATCTGCAAAGCCTCCCCTGATGGAACTGGAAGTCATTCTTTCATTTCTACAGCATGCTGTAAACATGCTCTAAATTAACAACACCGAGGTGAAGGCCAACAAATATCTAAAATTAATGGTATGGATTAATAATTATTTCTGGCAAAGAGTTCTTTAGAGAGAAAATGATGTAGCCTCACAAAATAGGATGATTTCTAACAAATAACCAAAATTAGTTTCAGTTTTATGCTAACCCCAGCACCAGAAAAACAGCACACAGTGTCATCTGATTATGATTTGACATGTATTTTTATATTACAGAGAGATGCAATATTTGGTTATTTGCTTCTATGTAAAAAGTAGTCGCCATGTTGTTGCTACACAGGGGCCTGTCAAGCGCTGCAGTAGCAACAGTGTAAAATACAGTAAAGGGGCCAGAAGGAGAAAATGCAAACACACAATAGCAGCAATTTCCTTATTCTCACTTCCCTCCCTCCCTCAAAACACAGTGTCAAGCCACCGAAACACACGGGATGAGAGGAGAAATTTCCTAGCGTACTGTGTGTTAACCTGTTTCCAACATTTAAGGAAAAATAAGTCACAAAGTGTCAATAATTCTTACTCTGAATTAAATCCATTGACATGTAGGATTCGCATTTGTTTCACAATAGTGCTTTTTCCTGACTCACCAGCCCCTAAAAGAGAAAGAAGGAAAGGGAGAACATTGTGATACACGGTTCAGGCTGGGTGGTCGGAGAGGTTTTTTTGTTGNTTTTTTTTTTGGTTTTTTTTTTTTTTTTTGGACGCGACAGCATCTCCCACCTCGGCAGCATTTCTGTATGTGTGCATCCATGTGGCTCAGGCGCTGAGCTCGATCTGTGGACGCCTCGTTTATTGCTCAATACAGCAGCCTACATTTTCCATAGCCAAGGCGCACGCCGCATCTCCCCTCTCGGCTGCGCCCGCCGCCCCGGCGGGCTGGGGCTGCTGCCCCCTGCTCGCCCTGCTCGCCCCGGCCCCCACCTCTGCCGCTTCCTCCTTACCCAGCAGCAGCAAGCGGTGTGTCGCTTTATAAGCCAGCCTCTCTTTCTGCAACTGCTTCTCTATTTTTTTGTTGGCTTCTCGCTGCGCTTTCTCATCGATACGCTGATCCTCCGTTTTGCTGTTGCCCAAACACCCCATAGCCGCTGCTCAGGGTGGATGTCAAATCGCTGCCTTCTCAGATTTAGTATTTACAAGGGGGAGGGAGTGGGGGGGAGGCAGAAGACAAGTCTTTATATCCGTGTGTGTCCCTGCGACGGTTTCTCTCCGCTTCTTCCCACCCGGCTCGCTCGCATAAAATGGTCTCTGGCCACTTTCCGATCGCAGCGGAGTTGGCTGCTTCGCTCCCCACCAAAGATGCGGAGAACAGGCGGCAGAGGTAACCCTGCCCCGGCGGGGAGGGGGTGGGGGGAGAAAGCTGTGCAAAAATGCCTAACATGCAACGAGAGGGAGAAAAGGGCTCCTCCTGGAAACCAGCCGGGTGCCGCTCTCCGCTCTCCCTCCCCACCGCGCACACAATCCCTATATTTCTCTGTAAAGGTCTATTTTTGTCTTCCTAACTCAGCACTGCCTCTTTCTGCGAGACCAGGAAACAGCCCCGCTACCAGCCCTACGCGCAGGGAAGCCGAAGGAGAAAGGTAAAAGCCGGACGCATCTACCTGGATCCTGCGGGGCCGGGGCCGGGGCCGG
>WBNO01009691.1:227849-244270 GCA_013400575.1 Peucedramus taeniatus
CTGGCATCGCCGCCGCGGGACCTGCGGCCTCCGGACCCCCGCCCGCGGCCTGCCGCAGGGGCAGGGAGCTGCGGGACGCGGCGCTCGGGGACCCGGGGGGGCTTTTCCCGACCTTTCCCCGCGCTCCTCGGCGGCGCTGGAAGAGCCTGGCCGCTACCAGAGCGAGGGTTGGCACTCCTGGGTCTAGAATCCCAGGCTGGCTCAGGTGATGGCTGCCATCGTGACTGACCTGCGGGAGCAGCGCCGGGAGCCAGCCCCTGGCACCAGGGTCTGCCCGCGTGAACCCCGACACACAGAGCACGCATATGCACACACACCCTGCCTCGACTTCTTAACCAACAAAATGTCCCTTTCCACACAAGTAGTCACGGCAGCACATGGGCCGGTTTTTCCCTTTGAATATTCCAAACTGCATCAGCTCAACCAGAAAATGAAGCTGTCCAAACAGCTCATGATAATGTGTAATCTGAACATGATAATATGCATGTCTAATATCACTACAACAACACATGTTGACAAGAAACCGTGTCTCCGTTCCTTCATTTGCCTCCATTTTAGATCCTAAAATGAAACTTCAAGCTAGACAACCCTCTAGGTACTCCTTTTTGCTTCAAACCTCTTGCCTTGCAAACTGGCACCTCAGTGCAAAAGCAGCAGTACAGCACCTGGCTCTTCCTAAAGTCCCCCTGCATAGAAACCACCTGCACTGCTCAGACGTGATGCTTGATACTTTGAGGCACAAGAACGCTAGAAAAAGAATGGACATTACTCTGCAGTCCTCAAATACTTTCAGCTTTTATCTCCAAATAGTCCCCCATACTTTCAAAGATGGCTCACTGAAAAATTAATATTTTGATAGATACATATGTGTGCAAAATCCTGGTCCCAACTAAAATCAAAGAGAGATTGCCATCAACTTCAATCAAACAAAATAACATTTTAATCAAAAATGTCTTGAAAAGTATGTAGCAAAAAGAAACTAGATTTTACACGCAGAAGGATTTTGTTTAGTTGTTTTTGTTTTTTTTCAATGGCTCCCTCACTCAGGTGGGAAGTGCTGAATCAAGGAAGAGAAACTGGTACTATCTACTTTGAGCACACATCAGAAGAAGGTGAAAAGGGCAGGACCCAGAAAATGAACAGGTACTGCTCCACCTGTGGTTGGGTATGTGGAGTTTTCAGGAGACTATGAAACTCAAGTGCCAGATATGTGGTTTTATGGTACTGCTTGATCTTGACTCTGGGAGCTGTTTTCATCTTCTGTCTTACATAGTGGGGGGAGCTGGGGGGAGGGAGGGTAACACACTACAGGATTGACAGGATCTGCCAAGCCAAAATATGCATTTTTTGAGTGTTACCGAACTGCATTTTTTAAGGACTGACTGCTTTTTTCCCTATTGACATTTTTCTGTCTGGAGAGGCAAAAAGCACCTCAGACACAGATAAGTTTGGAAGCACAGGTGAGGGTGACTGCTGTTTTTGGGGGCTGTCAGACAAAGATATATGATGAATGGCTTTTGTGAAGAGAAGTCATGTTTGCTCCCTGCCACAGCACTATGAGAGCTCAAAACTGAATGGCTGGTTTGGTTAGAAGTCACTAACTGGGTCTGAATTTTCATAGTCCTTCAGTGTCAGAAGCTGCAATTTATGATGCAAAAGATGTGTGTAGCCATATTTGCTACCTATGTAAATACCTCAGTTTGAGACCTAAGTCCCAAATCTGGCTAGTGTCAGTCGGTCTGCAGGAATCTGCCTTGTTTCTTCCCCTCCTCTCCCCAGCAGTTTTCCTCTTTCATGTACTAACACTGGGACTTTTGGTGCAGACTTGTTCCCAGCTTTGAAACGGCTCAGTGCCAATAAATAGAATTTTACAGGATCCTGGTATATCCTGCTTTTACCTTTCTCCAAAAGAGGGAAAGTGTTTCTCATTTCCTCTCTCCCCCTGGAAAAACCCCATGACCCTTTTGGGTCTCTTCCTCCTGAGAAAAGATCACACAGTTCAAGAATGATACGCGCAAGCAACCTGTGCCCAGAAAGAACTTTTAGCTGAAATTATATTCCCCACCCTCTCTTTGCTCTTCCCAAACACAGCACTTATCCCAACATAACTGAACTACAAAATCCTAGAAGCAATAATAAACACCAGAATTTTTCACCCCCTTTGGACACAACTCATTTTTTTTCCAGAGGGAAACGATAGCTATCATATGAATATGTCTCCTCTGCACACAGATAAATCTAAAATGCTATAAAGGTTGCAGTGGTGCTGCTTCACCAAACCAACTTCCAGTACAAATTGTACAAAGGAATGAAAACAAAACCCCGGACAAAGGAAAGAAGACTCTTCCTGGTCTTTCTCCCTCTCTTCTGAGGCAACTAATGTGGGATCCTCCTTGAGTTCCTGAAAGATGAGGTATTTCACATTGCCTCTGTCCCTTCATATCAGGCAACATATGTATACATACATGTATTTATATATGCATATATTTATAAATATAAATACACACTGAGTGGAGTGTGAAAAAATTAGATTCGCCGTCTACTTTTGTGCTAAACTTGGAGCTATCCCCTCGTGAAATCAGGCAATACAGCATAAACCCTAATGGAGGGAAACTGTAGACACATTTACTTTCCTCTTTCAGTTCCCACCTCAGGATGCACTGTTTGTGAGCCTCAGGCTGAATGTTGAGGAGCATAAGCTGCTTGCTTGAGGCCATATTTGCATTCTTGTATGGAGAAGGATTGACAACCCAGCTGAAGCCACACTGGGTGGCCACCCCTGCCACAAAGTCAGTCTCATTTCTCTTGCCTTTTCTGCTTGGAGTAAGAAGGGACAAAACCCCAGTAAGAATTAATGTGGAACTCCTACAGACACAGCTAAAGAGACCTGCTCTGGTTGCCCCTCCAATCCAGAGCAGGACTGATGCAGAGCTTTTTCTTGCTAACACTAGGTAAAAGTGGAGAAAGTTTCTATACAACAACCCTGCAGACCATTTGCAGCCCATCTTCCCTTTACACGGCCTCCTTTGCAGCTTTGGTTCCATATTTTAAAAAAGAGCGAATGGAAAGATGGAGGTAATCAAAAGGATAGGAGGGTCCTAAGTCACTGGTAAAGAGATTCTTCTGGCTTGCCAGTCTTCCTGCCTCAGCTTTCACAGGGATCTCTGAACTCTCTCTGACACTGTCCTCAGGTATGAGCACTGTACTAGGTGAGTAACACTGGTGACCTGATCTCTGCTTCTCCTCACTGACCTCACTTTTTCATGTCAACCACTAGTGAGTATCCTGATTTGCAGCCTACTGCTGCAAATCAGGATACTCACTAGTGGTTGAGTTTTTACTCCACCTCAGCATCAAACTCAGGAGGAAAAAAAAAGAAAAATTAATTGTGACTGCATAGGTATGCAAGAAAAATAATTCTTTCTCTCTAGTAATAAATTACTGGTAAGTTTCTCTCTCTGTAGATGTCAAATATTAACACAAAAGTACACACTCCGTGGAAGACTACATTTGGAGTTTTATAAGATACGTGAACCAGGAACCAAAAAAATTATGACTCTAACTGTGTTAAAAATACTGACTAAGGGTTTAGGAAAAAACCAGCACGTACTTTGCAGAGAAGTGAATATCACACAAAACCAAATCTAACCTTCATCCTTTTGTTTAAATCCATGACCTCAAAAAAGTTGTTACAATTTTTTGAGAGGGGCTCATCTGTTTTAAGAAGCATGATGGGAGACATGCCAGAAAAGATGAGGTATGCATTTGCACAATAACCATGGATCTGATCCCGAATTGCGCTCACATTCATTGATTAAGGACAAATTCACTGCTGCAGAAGAGGATCAGGCAATGCTGAGGGGCCTGGCAAAGCTCTGAGTAGGTCCTTGGCTCCTTGACAGGGCTGTTTCCCAAGGGGTACTCCTTTACTTGGCGGCTGCCACAATGTAACTCACCTGACAAACCAACTTCTCCTGTGCCCACTTTCCCATCTTTGTGAAGCACAGGGAGCAAAAGGGAGAAAGCAGTAAAAGGGAGAAAACAGGTGACGTGATGGAGTAGAAGGCTGTGGGCTTAAGATAATAGTCTGAAGAAAAAGAAAAGCTTTCCACAGAAAAACTGCAGGCAGCAGTCCACAGAAATGACAGTGATAGCCTTTAGCCCTGAGAAAGCATTTGTGAAGGGGAGGATTAGATCTTGCAGGAGCCAGATGCTCCTTGGGAAGCCTGTGTAGAAAAGCATCAGGTGAAAAGCAGATTTGCAGTATGATTACACTAAAGAAAGAAGACAATCCTCTTTCATTCAAGCTAGTTATTCCTCATCCAAGCTAGTTATTCCTCATTCACGTCCCAAAGAAAGCAGAGGGAACAGGGAACTTCTGCTATGGCCATCCCATCAGTTTAGGGCATCTTAGACCCTTACTGGTAAAACAATTCCAGTGTTTATTCTTGTCTTTTCTGACTAGAAATTCCTTATCTGTGAAGAGAGAGACACATGGCATCATTCCACACACGTCCATCTGTTGATACCAGAGGCAGAAGCAGCTGATTGAAACTAACATAAATCCAGCAACGTCCTAATAGTATTTAAAAGACTAAGAAATCTCCTGTGGTTTAAATATTCTTACATATTACAATGAAATAACATTGTTAAACAAAATGACACGGATGCATTTGCAATAAGCAAAAGGGACATGTCTTTTGATAAATTTGCAAGACAACAGTATTATAGGATATGTAACATTTTTGGCAAAATAGGAGGCACTGTTCTGTTGGTATCCCAGTTTATGAAGAATTTCACTTGGCTGCACACTCCAAGGGCACTTCCCCAACTTTCTCCCGCTCCTCCCCTCCTTGAACAAAGTAATATATTCCCATTTTAAGGCAGTGGAAAATTAGTTCTAATCAGTTGTTTAGGGGAGTCATCAGGATTAAACAGATTTAAATAAAGCCAGGCAAAACATGCTAATATTGCCCTAATTTAGAAGTGAATCAATCAATAAATAAAGAAGTCAGCTAGAATTATAGCTGAAGTTACCACTTTCCGAAAAGGAGTAAAATCTATACAGGAGACATGTCCTGGATTCTCTGCAACGTGCTGACTAACATCTTGCACAGCTGTAACAGAAAAGCCAAATCATCTATCTGCAGTTTGTAAAAGCTTTTGTATGTCACGTAAAATTCTGCATCTAAAAGTAAATGCTCAGGTCAGCTATCATGATCTCACTAGCTGGACATGAACAAAAAACTGGAAGGAAAACTAACTTGTGAGACACTGAACATACATGTGATGTGCCTTAACCTCACCTTTAACTCCAAGGCACACTTCTGAGCAGGACTCTCACAGTCATAGCATGCCTGTCTCCATCCCTGGTCTTTAGACAACATTCTGCTGAGGTAGATTTTCTCTACATTTACCCCAAACACATCAGACCTGGATTTCTTTGTATTACCCCTCTATCTTGATATAAACTTATAGATGTTTCTTCTCAGTTGTCTTAAATTCTCTGCTCGAGAAATTAAGTTTTAGCTACCCCAGAAAATGGTCAATTTTCAAAAAAACAAAGGAAGTACATGTTTAAAAAGTTATGCTCTAATTCCTGTGAGTGCCTGTATGGTTAGGGGTATCTCTCAACAGAAAATTCTTACAAAATATAGAAAATCACTGCATACAACTACCTCAGCATAAATTGAGGAAATCTGTAATTGTTTCTTAACCCTGTTTAAGGATCCTAACATGCAATTACACACAAGAACAATCATTAAAAATTCGCTTCAGGAAATAATGTTCCCAGTAAGTTGGTAGCCTCATGCACTCACAACCTGATTTACATAAATAATATTTACCACAGAAATACAGCTTTTGCTTGACTGCATAACTAGTAAATCCAGATAAAATATCAAAACTTACTGAATAAAGAACAACCCAGTATTTTTCTCCTTATGCATCTAGTTTTTTAAACTATACATCTGCTTGTAACAAATACCTGTTGAGTCATGTTCTGCTTGGCATTTTGTGATATTAGATCTTAGGTTTCCTATAAGTATTTCTAGGGTATATTTGTGCAAAGATGATGATCTCTGGATTAAATAGCTCTCACATATTTGCTCATAATTTAAGAGGCATGGCTTGTTGACCCACGTGGTCTTTTCCACAACAAGGTTTATGTTACAATTAAACTTCAGGCTTTTATGACATGAATTTATTTATTTCTCTGGATAGAGAAAATGGTCAATATGAAGATTAAGCAGATACATTACTTATATAGACACAGACTATTCCATCTGCATACCTATGTGGCAGAGGGGGAAATACAATCTTAAACCGTGATAATTTCCTGGAAAGTAAGTCTACTTTTTCCTCTTTTTCTACTGTTTACTTACTCACTTTATTCACTGCTAATCTCAAATGCTACTCTGATAGAATGAATTCATGAAATTCAAACCCATATGATTTTACTGATCTTATTTTTACTAAAACCAGAATTTTTTTTCCAGCATCTACAGGGCTGCTTGTATAACATGGATTAGATTCTTTGGAGTAAATATTTCTCACAGGATCATTTCACTTGGGGTGAAAGGTGACAAAAGCATTGGTGCACGAAGGAGAAGGGGGGAAAGTTGAAAAGTCCACAGAAATTGCAGACATTTTGGAACAAGCCATTTAATAAGTTACTGAGGAATCTGTATTTTCTCACATACTTTGGGAAAGAAGAAGTTTGTTTTTACAATAAAAACGCACAATGTGAGAAAATTTCCTAAACTATGGTCACATTTTCTCTGGGTTTAAAGTTTCAGACTTATCAACAATGGTGCCACGTATTCTGTACAATCTGCATAACTGTAGGCTTGGTTTTGGTTGTTTTTTTGGTTTGGGGTTTTCTGGTTTGTTTGTTTTTTAAGGAGACCCATTCTAGCTTGATGCCTTGCAACCTACTTAAAATTTTAAATCCTAATGCCCCAATGATGCAGCACAATGCTATGCAGAACTATCACAGAAGTGTCTGAGGCTAGGAATAGCACAAGTGCAAAAGGGGTTTAATCCAGAAATTTCAGCTAATGCAGCTGCTCAGACACTGCACTGTATGTTTTAAAACACTGAGAAGGTTTTAGAAAGCTTATAGTTGCTTGGAATATTTAACAACTTACAACAACACTTACATCGTCAACCAATTTGCCTACCAATCCTAAAACATTTAAAGGGCTTTAAACCTACCAATATGCAGACTCTTCCTGCTCAGAATCAGCTACACACAATCTGCCACCCACATCACTAAACACAATGACAAGATTAGGCTTCCATGTCTTTGCAGCCTATTCTTCACAATATGCAAATCTCCAGGAACTGCATTTCTGATGCCGATGCAACAGCACAAAAGCTATTGTCGTAAGAAATGGTTTAACCTGTCAGCAACACTGTCACCACAATTACTACCACTAATAAAGATATGATCATTATCTGCCACTTAAGGATCATTAGATACATTATGACTATTGTATTCTATTACATAGTTCTTTTACATGGACACTAATTGAGAACACTTGATTTAAATAAAATCAAGCACTATAAATTTTCATTGACAAATCTGTTCTTAACCTTTAGACAGCACAGGGTGCTGCTTGCTGATGTAGGGAAAACCAGCTATGAAAAAGGCTAACCCTGCAAAATATTTATCAGAAATACAAACCACTGTTACACTGTATACAAAGAGGAGAGCTTGGAAGAAGTACACAAGGATGCTCTGTCTGAACATGTAAATGACTTACATTAAGCTAGGTTAAAACTCCTCAGTACCATTCACATGCTTGTGGTCCATGCAACAATTTACAGTGTGTTTGGGAATGGACAGCTGTACATTCAGAAAGATTCAAGGTTTATATCTGTAAAAGGCACAGAGTGCATGACAGAAATTTATTCAGTGTAATTATTTTTATATAATTTTATTGAGACTGCTGAAACAATGAAAAATATAGCAAATGCCTAAATACGAGTTGTATATTCATCACAGATGCAGCTCTTCTGCATGTGTCATAGAGTCCTCACCTCTGTAAGCTTAATTTCTCAAAATATTTCATCTCAGAATGACCATGAGCTGTCAGAGTGACCATGAAAACAAATCAAAACTAAACAAGGATATGCTCTCCTCACCTTGCCAAATTGGAGGCCCAGAACATATCAAACAAGGTATCCCTCACAAAGAGAAAAATATTAACATTATAGGAATTTGTGGAAAACACAATCAACATCAGTCACCTCCTTTGAAGACAAAGGAAAACAAATTGGCAGAGGTACAGAGAAGAGGGATGAAGAAGGTTAAGCTGGATGGCTGGTATCAAGAGACTAGGAGAAGCAGGATTTATCAGACCAGGGATCACTGCGTTTGCCTGTGATGACCAGGTGAAGAACATAGCACACCATGGCTTGCCTTGCCATCCTGGGCACAAGGGCTGCAGCTTCCTGCTGGAACACTGCAAAGGGCTGTTGCAGGCAATGTTGTATCCAGAACTGTGGGTCAAGACCACAGGTTTTGCCTTACAGAAATCAAAAGGCATGTTGCTGCTTTCCAGAGAAGTATGAGAGAGCTTTCCCATGACTAGAGAAAACGATTTAATATATTCCAAACTGAACTGTTTCACTAATTTATTAATTCTGGCTTGAGATGCTGCAAGCCATGTGTAAATGAGACATAAAAAGAAATTAGTTTCAAGCTGCCAAAAGAGCCTGGATCTGGTAAGAGTATGACGAGAAAACATCACCCAATTCCAGCTCAGAGAGTAGTGCAACTGTCTCACGGGACAGAGGGCACCTGGGCATCCCTTTCATAATGCTTCCAATTTATCATGGTGAGCTGCTGTTCCTGCTGTGGAAGTCCAATCCAGCAGAGGGAAAGGAGACAGAAGATGGCAGGCGTCCACACACCTTTTGTAGCCTGTTCCTTCTATTGTGTCAGCAAACAATAGCCTCCTGCTAATCTGTGAATGTCCTCAGGCTCCCTTCATGCCTTTACCATACTGCTTCCCCTGCCCCAGTTACCTTCTCTGCTATTTACAGCTCTCTGAACCATCAGATTATTTCTCTGTATGCCCTGCAAGAAGGTAAGTTGAAAAAAGAAAAAGATGTCACTGAGTCAAGTGCCTACATTTTCCAGTTTAACTTGGATACTTTCCATATGCTATCTCTGAAATTTTTTGTGATTTGTAGCATGAGCCAATGGCTGTCTTCTGTTAACTGCACAGAGCACGCAGCCAAAGATTAACAAAAAACTGGTGCTGTGGCAAAATATTTCCAGTACGCCAAAATCTGTGTTTCTTAGTAATTTCAATTTCCTAGGGAATCCTGACTAAGTGTTAGTATACAATGGACAATTTATGGCATGTTATTGCCATGAACTTGTTGAATGGGTATGGAGCCATGAGCAACCTGGTCCAGGGGAAGATGTCCCTCCCACCAGCATGGGGGTTGGAACTAGATGGTCTTTAAGGTCCCTTCCAACCTACACCATTCTATGATTCTTTTCTGTGCCTTTCTGGAAAATACTGAATGGACAGGCTGCACTTCAAAAATTAAAAATATCAACAGACAAAACATAACTATTAAGGGTTTTTGTTTTTGTTTTTTTTTTTTAGCTATACCATCAGATTTTAAGAACTAAATCTTAGCAGATGATTGCTCTGTTATTGAAAACATGATGGTAACTTACAAAGTCATGTTTTATACTGAAAAATACTCTAGAAGTATTTGGATTACTTATAAACTAAACAAACGAATGCCATATTATCCATATACAATACAAAAATAATGTGGGCTTTTTTTACACCTTCTTCTATTCAAAGTGTGATGGTGTTTTTTTTTTTAATTTAAATTTTTTATTTACCTGGTACATGAAAATTCTGACTCAAGATTTAAATATTTTTGTACATATTCCAAGTTTATGCTAGGAATCTGTTCACTTGAACATTGTGGGGTTAACAGATCAATGATAAGCAGAGAAACTTCTGTTATGGGCCACACAGAAAATCTGCTATAATCATGCACAGTGAAGACATGATGTTACATCCACTAAGAGTTAAACCTCTGCACATTATGCAAAACTCTATCATCAGTAACAATTTTAAGCAACTGCAGCACAAAGGACTGCATCTTATAGTAACTCAAATGTGGGGTGCAATGCCACAACTAAAATCATTCTAGCACAGATGTTTAAGATCTAATTAAAAAAAATATATTATTATCTGATCAATCCCTCCCTTGAAATGCCTTTTTCTCTTCCCAAACTATAAATGGATTCAAGGTGAGTTCATCTAGAGATCTAACAATCAGTGCCCAGAAATCACTGTGAAATGGAAGTAAAGGTTACTAGCAGGAAATACAGCTCAGCAACTGCATTGCATGGCAGCAAGCCAGAATTAGTGAATTCTCATTGATGTGTAAATAACTTGGAAAGTAAAGGTGCAGAGCTGGTGACCAGTCAAACTTGCTGGTCACCAGCAAGTGACAGAGCTTTTGCATGCAGTTTAACAACTCTGCTGATGATTCATCATTTTTAGTGGTATTAATGAATCCACTTTTTTTCTTAAGAATTAATGCTAATACATTTTAATGCTTTTCTTCACTTAAAAGGAATAGTTCTTTCAGTTCAGTGCTGTTCAGTTCAGTCCATAAGGCATCCAATGACCTCAGGCAATGAGAAAATCCTTATGGGCAAGCAATTAATTTCTTCAACATCTCATGAAAACAACTCCAACTTCTGTGATGCTTCTCGAAGATGGAGGAAGAAAAATGCTTCAACTGTAAACTAATCTGTATCTATTCACTACAGGGATTGTGACAATACATTATCCTTGGCATTATTTTATTTCTTTTTAATTCCTCCCCCTCTAAATTCTACCACAACTGCAAGCTAGGACAATTTGAATAAAATGTCTTATGTGTACTGATGCTAGTACATATGAAAATTAGCATTTACCTATCAACCCACTGAGGCAAGCCTGAATTTCCCTTATAATAAAAACGAAAGCAAGCAGCATATCAGAGCTTCCCTCTTTTCCATGTAAAACTATGTAATTAAAAGCTTAAGGTAATAGGTATATTATTGATTTGTATGTACACACACAAACATTTTCTGTCTCTTGGTATGAAGTTACCTCTCCATTTAAAGTTAATGATATAATCAATCCATCAACTTTTTCATGGGCTCCTCACCATCCCCACTCTGTCCAAATGGGGACAGAGTGTTCACCTTTACTGGCTGAGTTTCTGTGGAGTCTGATGAAACTGCCTTAAGATCCAAGGCCTATAAAGACTGCCTTACTTCAGAATCTTTTTTCTCCAAAGGACCAAACCTTTCATCAAAATGCAAGATAGGGAATATTTGAAATCTGTACATATTTCTATAAAGTGAACGAGATCATGCATATGCCTAAATTTAACTGTTTTAGATAAACACCTGCTTGAAACTTTAAAAGGATCACTGTAGAGTGCTGCAATGAAGTTATAAAGGAGATTATGAAATGTAGCCATAATTCTGCAGGTACACCCCTATTTGTGTTGCATTTTTCTTACTTTTATTTTTGAGCTCTTCTTCACTGTTGATGCCAACTTCCACAACTTGTATTAAAGAGATGTCCATATCAACCCATTTATGAAGCAGGCATACATGTCCTCAAAAATCCTGAGAGGCAGAATACAGACAGACCTTCAAATCAAGAGTAGGCAAACTTATGATTACACACCACTTTCCAACATGAAAGTTCACAGAATCTGCTAATATGCTCACGTTGTTGGAATCCACCTGGAAATGCCATGGATTTTGTCATACAGTTTCAGCGTGCAAGGTGGACCCTGCTCTTTGATACTCCCGTTCTGGGGGAAAGAGGGTGGCAGGAGAAGAAAGATCTGTATTTTCCACAAAAAAAAAAAAAGCCAGAAGACTTAGGTTCAAGCTACTTAAAGCCAACCTATGCTGAGCAAGACTGGTTACACTGCAAAATGACAGCCCAGTGATTAGATGAACTCCATGAAGAAGCTGTTCCCTCACTGGGCTGCATGCCAGTTTTAATCTTTAGCTCCTGACAGGTCAGACAGCCCAAATAAGAACTATTCCAGGTGTTTTGAGAGGCATGGCGGAGCTGGGCACATAGAACAATTTTCCTTTGAGCTTGAAAAATCTGCAGCAAACAGGATTCAGTGCCATAGCTCACAAAACCTACAGACACCAGTGGGGGTTCATATAACTTTCCATAGCAGCCCAGAGAAAGTGCTGATAGGAACACAGCTTGTTTCATTTCAGACAACAGCTAGGCAAGGTCAGGCAGCTGGAGCAAAATGAATAAATACATCCTGGTCTCCAATTACTCTGTCATACCACTGACATTTTTATCAAGATAGCTATCTTTAGAATAGGAAGTAAGTGCATTAGGCAATACCACCTTCCTTTTCTTTCTGTGCCCTGATCTCCTTTATTTGCTTTCCAAGTCTAATTGTCAGGACTAGCCTATCATTTTATGAATGATTACATTCTCTAATTCTTATGGATGCCTATTTGATAAATTTCTTTCTTCTCCCTTGCCCCCTCCCAAACCACCTCTCTGCTCTGTACTCTCTAGTTTGGGGCCTCTTCAGTACCTGCCATCCACTGCAACAATCAATGCCAGCAGCATCAGTTTTGCAGGAAATTATAAAGATGATTTCAAAAAGTTGTGTGAGAACCCATAAACATCATAAAATAATTATATAAACTTTAAAACCCCCTCCCTCTGACTTTTCATGCTTATAAGAGCTGTTGGCAGCAGTCTCTTTTCCTTTTTGATACAGATGATATAAATTTCAGAATATTACACTGAATAGGTAATTACATAAAGATAGGAGCTAGCCCTTTGAAACTTTCCTTCCTGGCTTATAGGGCATAAAAATCTCTCTCGAAAGGAGCAGTAAGACTCCTGTTTTCTGAAAAACTCCTGCTTACAGATCAGTATATAAAATTCTTAAGTTCCACCCCATTTCTCAGTGCCTTTTTTATCAGCAGATTAGATTTTGAGTGATCTTGAACAACAAAAAACCAGACACATCTTACCCTCAAATATACTTTTCAAGAAAAACTTGATTAAAGCTGGTGAGGGAAGAACTTGGGACACTGTGATCAGAAACAAAGGTATAAACTGTGCAGGCCTGATGTTAATAGAACCTATTGTAAGGTATCTGCTGTTCCTGAAAAATCAGATGTGAAAACATGGAAAACTAAGCATGTTCATTTTTTTTCCCCACAAACAAATATATATTAATTTTAAAAAACTGTGTCCATTGTTCAGTACCTTATCTATATCTTAGAAGCAATGATAATCAGCACGTTTCCGTTGAAGTACCGAATGAGTGACCTTCAACCTAAGGCTGAAGGTCCCGTGATCAACCTTAGAGACATATTTACATTGTTATTTTTAAAATGCACTTTATGTCATATATTTCATTACAAATTTTTAGATTCCAAGTGTGCAATAGGGAAATAAATTAAACATAATAAACATGACTTATGGAGATGACCTCAGAGTTAGAGCATAGGAGGGACTTGGCTGTGGAACAAACAACTTCTGGAGATGTTCCAGGACTACAAACTCTCTTTTTTTTTCATTTAGATGATCTAACAGACCCCGTGATGATCCAGCACAACAAACAAATTGTCTGAGGACATGCCAAGTAGTAAAAGCAGTAAAAAAAAAAAAAAGATTTTTGCCTCTTAGCTCTAGGAATTCACTCTCGCTAAAAGGGGGTTCTTCTGCAAAAAAAAAAAATAAAATTCTGTACTGTAATACACAGCACTGAGTTTCACACTTATAAGAAGATCCTTTTGTTCTAAGAAACCAAAAAAGTTTGCTGCAGGACATTAAGAAGTTTAACATAGGGACTACCTGTCATCAACACAGGGTATTGGTTAGCAGGCTTCCAAGCAGTCCCTTTTCAGACAGTTTGAAAACAAAATCAAAGTAAAACCAACTCCTAAATAGGATTATCTAAAGGACTCATCACTGTGTAAAAATAGCTCATGTGTTTGATGCTCAGTCATGAAAACACTTTACAGAAACCCAGAAAAAAAGGGGTGTACATACAGACACACATAAACACTTTTCTGATGGTAATCACACACAGGTAGAATTTAAAACAACAAAAGATATTCAGCGCAGACATAAACTAAAAGGTGAAAGGAACCCACAAGAGATGTAACTTATGAAAGAAACAGCAGCAGTTTAATAGTGAGAAAGCAGTGCTATAGGGGCCTTAGCTGGCTGCTCGTCTCCAGGCGTGCCCCAGTGTACAACTCATGTGTTTGGAGTACATTTTCCCCGATTCGCTTTCTCGGCTGAAAGCTAATGAAGTCTCAACAAACAGACTTAAGTTCAAACATCATTAATTCTGCTATTAAGGTATATCACTAAGAGGTTCTCCCACTTATATAGTTATGAAGTGCCTGGCAACAAGGACATTTATAAATAATTTCTCTAAAGAAGTAAAGACTGACCTGAATTTTATTGCAGATCACTAGCTGCGTCATTCTTTACAGTTTCAAGGCCCAGAACAGTGGCAAGAAGATGACAGATTCCCCCAAATTCGTGCACAAAAGGCTGCTGCCAAAATGGCACCAACTAATTTGCTACAGATTCATAACACAAAATGTCTCAAACACTCTTTTAAAGTATTACTTATGATAAAAATTAACAAGGGCCTTCAGACCAGAGCAACATCAGGCTCGGACGCTGTCTTAAAAGCAAAGGTTTCAGTGAAGCCATACTAATAAGAGTATGTTTGCTGAACTGCAGGCAAAGCACATCAAGAGGGTGTCTCCTCTCCTCTAGTTCAAGACATCAGATGGCACCAGCCTTGAAGCCCTCCCTTCTCTTCCCCCAAATGAGAGCAAGGAGTGAACTGGAAAGGACGTGTTCCAATCACCCCTTCTGTGCTGTTCTCTCCCTTCTTCCTTCACAGTGACTCCACTACCACACATTTTATGGGTCCATAAGTACTCCTCCTCCATATGTTTGGCATGCTTTGATTAGAGGACAGCAAGCTGTTACACATTTCTTTCACAGGACCAAAAGCATCTAGTATGAGATGCAAGAGTCTACATTTTGGCTGAAGAGGACACGTGCTTGGTTGATTGATGGGGAAGGATTATACTGTCCAAGACTCCTCCACAGACACCTCAGGACATGTGGTCTGCTCCAGCTGGAAGATGAGCATCACCATTCACAGCAGTGTGGTTTCTGAGGAACGCATGAAAGGGGCTTCAAGCTGTAGATCACATTAAAAAAAATCTGGATCTCAAGTTGCATGCAATGTTTTTGTTTTCTGATTCAATTTTCCCCTGATTGAAAGTAATTTCTTCAGTTATAATAGTAAAGCTGAATACCATGGCAAGAGCAAGCAGCAAATAATGTTCTGAAGTGCCATTAATGTTGTCCATTGTCCTACCATCAATGCAGCCACCTCTCACAAATCTGCACAGTATGTCTGTCATCAGTGTTCCTACCAACATGCTGCACCTCTCAGGGTTTATCCTTTATCTCCAGTGTCACCTGAGTGTCCAGTGTTGACAATGATTTGGCTAACTCCAAGCTGCCAGGTAGGTACAGACTTCCCTTTAAGAACATAAATATGGTTCATGTAATTGTTTTGAATTTAGTCAGGTCTTTTGCAAAGTGTTCTTCCATGGCTAAAAAAGCCCAAATGTCCCTAATGAACAAAGATGGCAATTTTCTCAACCAATGTTCAGCTAAGAAACAGGCTATGATCCAATGTTCCTGGTGACTTACTTTCAAACAAAAGCACATTAAAAAGCATGAGAATGCAGAAGGGGAAAAAATGATAGTGATGAGGGAGTTTTTCAGAGGTGAATTAAGGCATGAAGAATCTCATTCAGAACTGAGGAGGACAAACTAGTGTAAACATGGACTCACTAATACACAGATCACAGAATCATGGAATCATTAAGGTTGGAAAAGACCCCTAAGATCTTCAGGCCCAATCTTTGACTAACCACCTCCTTGTCAACTAGACCACTGCACTAAGTGCCACATCCAGTTGTTTCTTGAACACTTCCAGGGTTGGTGACTCCACAGCAACCTCATCATCCTTTCTGTGAAAAAAATTCTTCCTGATTTCCAGTCTGGACCTCTCCTAGCACAGCTTGAGATTGTGACCTCTTGCCCTGTTCCTGATGAAGTGCATTTTTCTTTCCCATCTCTTTTTAAGACATAGCTAGCCCACCTAAAAATTTATTTCGAATCTCTATTTGCAGTACTTAGTAAATTATGCAATTCTGACTAAGATCTAAGAAAAGATGAGAGGTAAATTAGGTCATAAGAAGACAACCAACATTGCAATCAATCAAGGTTTCATAATTAAAAAAAAAAGAAACCATTCATCAGCCACCA
>WBNO01009692.1:0-30465 GCA_013400575.1 Peucedramus taeniatus
TTATATATATATATAAACTATATATTCACAGTTTAGCCCCCTACTTGAACTCTTAATTAACTAACATTTTCAGCCTCTAGACTCAAAGGAGGCTTGTGCTGTGTCACCCCTTTTAATTCTTTTCTACATATTTGTACTGTGAATTTGAATAAAGGAAGAATATCACTTCAGCCCTCAAAGTGAGGTTTATTTTGCATAGAAAACAAGGGATGAGGGGTCCTTACCATGTACTGAGGTGTCTCCCCAAAGAGGTTGTTAGCATGGCTGAGGCCTGGAGCTGGAGCTAGTTCTGGGGTACTGAGACCTCAGCACTAAAGGCAAGTTAAGCTAAGGGTGTCTTCATAAAACCAATGCAAAATGGTAATGGGAAGTAGGGGGAAGACAAACATGGTTAGAAGGTAGGTTTAAAATAATTTTCAGAAATTGTGGTTTTCCCCAAAAGTCAGCCCACATTGCTCAGAAAACTTCAAATGCTTAGGGCTATAATGTTCTCTCAGTAGCCATGTTACACAAAATAATTTCTGTTTCAACAAAACTTTTTTTTCCTGTGGCTTATGTGGTCTCGTTTCTGTAATATGATTACCTTATAGAATGATGCATTACAAAAGCTATTTGCAGGAGGAAAAGCATCCCATCCCCTTGGGAATAGAAAGCACAGAATGATGGTAGTGTCTGAGCCACCTCATGGGGTTATCGTTTCCATTTCCCTTTTCAGTTTGAAGGGGCATAAACATTCAAGAGATAAAGAGAATCTTTATCTCTTGAAACTCAAAATGTTCTGTAAAATCTTCCACTTGTGTTGCTTTTTTGACCTATTTGGTTAACCAAATTTCAGCATACTGTGGGTTGTTTCTACCTCGAGGAGGGGTTGATGATGGACTCAGATATCTTTGATGCACTTCTTGTTTTGCAAATAAAACCTTATTTCCTCACCACAGAGTGCTTTGCATAGGAAACTGTTTTTACTCACAGCTCCAAATCCTCTTAATGTGAGTTTTATTTGATAGTTTATGAGATTTATTCTTGAACTATAGATTAATTGTGGCTGTGCATTCCAGTTTTAGTTTAATTATATGCTGCATATCTGCTATATAACTTCTTAACAAGTTTCAGTTTGATGGTTGCTGTATTTGAACAGTTTGCAGAAAAGCAGAGCTACAAACTGGTCACTACTGGTCATTATTTTGACCCAGCTGGCTCACAGAAAACTGTTTCAAAACAGGAAAGCATCTTTTGCAAGGCTGTGGATCGAGACTGCTATAGAGTGCTGTGTTGTGGAACAACAGGAACAAAAGCACAAGCAATCATCTAGCAGTATTTTGTTTAGCAAAGATCAGAAAAGTAGAATGCCTGCAGCACTGAAACTGTTGCTGGAGTCACCAGGAATTGGCTGCAAAATGAAGAAAAGGCAGAACAAATGGTCTTGCTTTACCCAGTATGATTTGGTATCCCAAGAGCTATAGATGTTTCCTGCAAGGGACAGAGAGGGTATTGATTGCAGGAACTGATGGCTTCAGGTAGCAGTGTTGACCTGACTTACTATTTTCTTTTTTTATAGAACTGACACTGGCAGGGAGATAGAGAAGGGATACTTATTATATCTGTTTGTCTAAGAAAATCTGTGCAGTGTCCTGTAGATATAAATTCCTCCTAAGGCTGATGATCTTTCCACCCTGGCATTGTCGCTACCTTGTTACCTGCAGAGCTTTTGTGATTCCTTCTGGATAGTTTGAGCTCCACTTATTCTATGCCTTGTTGCTTATGGGACAGTTTCTACATAATGTGTGGCATATAACCATAGAATTGAAAGTCATTATTGTCCTGCAAATGTCTGCCAAGGGCTCTGCTAAGCTCTCTGCTCCAACTCTCTCTTCTGCTGAAGGACACAGAACTGTGGGACAGCAGAAAGTAGGCTTCCCACACATGAGGAAAATACAACAGCTACAGAAAGGGTCAAGACTGAGTTCCAGAGTGCTCTCTTCAGTAGAGATTCCAGGTGGTCAGCTGGCAGGGATCAGAGCCATTCTACCTCCAGGACATTCAGCAGGCATGGATTTGAGAGCATGGGGTGTTAGCAGAACATGGGATGATGCTGCAGGTATATCCTGATGGAACTGGAGTCAGAATAGATGAGAGCTCTTATGGACTCCTTAAGGACCAAGCTCTCCTCACCATATGGGATTGTATTTTCCTGTGTGGTTCATACACTGCAGAACCAGGACTGTGAAAGAGGATGGAAGAGCTCCAAGGATGAATAATCAGAGAACTTTAAGCACATTCTGTCCAGCAGGAAATATCCAATCTGCATCCTGCACAAGGTCTGGGGAAGAGAGAGACTAAAACCACAAGTTTTTAGCTAGAAGAATAGAAAAACATGTTCAAAGGTCAACTGTAAAAGGGGGAAAAAAGCTGAAAATAGCATTTAAGCAGTTCACCAACTTCTTCAGTGGGTGCTTCTGTGAGCAAAACCCACATGTACAGGCTGTAGGGAATCAATGGCAAACCAGAGCAGCAAGGGCTTCTTTTTGCTGAATGATGTTTTCAGAAGGAAAACCATGACTATTTGGATAAAATTAGAACAGATCAGATGAAGCACTAAGTGCATTTAAGATAGGAAAGCAGAGAAATTATATGGAATGTTGCAAAATTAAAAGTGAAGTGCCCTCTGCTAATTTTCAATGGTGTTTCAGCAGAGTTTTGTGAGTTCTTCAGTTCACGTGGATTCACAGAAGATACAAGCCCTGTAAATCTGGAAGTGACTGCATGCTTTGTACTTCCACTCCTTGAGATTACTCTTTGAGATAACTGAGTGTCAGAATGCTGCCTGCTCGCCCAGGCTATCTCCCTCTCTCCCCTGTGTAATCAAAGGGAGTCTAGTCATCACTTTGAGTTATTTTTAACTCAAATGTAGCAAGAAAACGCCTAAATAAGTTGAAACATGGTGTCACAAGAAATGGAATAAATGGGTGCTGTGGTTTAACCCCAGACAGCAACTGAGTGCCAACCAACCAATTGCTCACTCCTCCACTCTGCCCCCAGTGGGATGGGGAGGAGGATCGGAAAAAAAAAAAACAACTTGTGGTTTGATATAGCAACAGTTTAATAAGTTAAAAAAATAATGATGATGATGATGAAGATAGCAGAGCTGAAAAGGAGAGATATACTACTACTACTACTACTACTAATATAATAATACTAATATAAATCTATTGCTTTTAATGATGATGATAAAAACAGTAGTACTGAAAAGGAGAGAGGAATAAACCTCAAGATGCACAAGTGATGCAGAATATGATTGTTCACTGCTTGCTGACCAATGTCCAGCCCATTCCTAAGCAACCGTCAGCCCCTCCAAGCCAACACCCCCCAGTTTATGTACTGGTAATGATGTTCTGTGGAAGGGAAATCCCTTTGGCCAATTTGGGGCAGATGCCCTGGCCATGGGCACCCCCCGGTTTTTGGTGCACCTGCTCGCTGGTGGAGCAGGAGACACTGAAAATCCTTGAGCTCAGCAACAACTGAGACATCAGGGACTTATCAACACTGTTCTAACACTGAATCAAACCACAGCACTGTACCAGCTAGTAAGAAGATTAACTCTATCCCAGCCAAAACCAGGACAATGGAGCAGATTTTTTTTTTTTAAGTGCTTAAAATGTAACTAAGGGTTCATGGGTTGAGATAAGGACTGGGAGAGATAGCTCATCAAATATCATCACAGGCAAAATAGGCTCAACTTAGAGATATGAAGTGAATGTTTTACTAACAAAATCAGAGCAGGATAATGAGAAGTGAAATAAGCCCTTAAAAACACCTTTCCCCCTGCTCCCTCCTTCCAGCTCTACATCCTACCCTAGCAGCTCAAGGAGACAGGGAATGGACGTCATGGCCAGTTCCTCACCCAAACCCAAGGCTTCTCCTGCTGTTCAGGGAGAAGAGTCATTCTGCTGCTGCACCGTGGGGTCCTTTCCACAGGAGACAGTTCTCCATGAACTTCTCAGATGAGATTCCATCTCGTGAGCAACAGTTCTCTGCAAACTGCTGCAATGTGAGTCCATCCCATGGGCAGCAGTCCTCCCAAAACTGCTGCGGTGTGGTCACTCTTCCATGGGGTGGAAGTCCTCCAAGGACAAGGTTCTCCAACATGGGAGCAAGGGCCCCCTCTGTCCCCTGGGACTCCCACAGGATCACAGCCTCCTGCAGGCATCCCCCTGCTCCACATGGGCACCTCCCCCATGGGCTGCAGGGGCACAGCTGCTTCACCATGGTCATCACCACGGCCTGCAGAGGAATCTCAGCTCTGGAGGCACCTGGAGCACCTCCTCCCCCTCCTTATCCACTGACCGTGGTGTCTGCAGGGTTTTTCTCCTCACATGTTCTCACTCCTCTCTTCTCTAGTCCCAATTAAAACTGCATCACAATGTTTGCTTTGTTTTTTTCTTAAATATGTTATCACAAAGGCATTGCCACCATTTCTAAGTGGCCCAGCCTTGGCCAGCAGCATGTCCATCTTTGCTAGGGACTGTCTCTGCTGGACATGGTGGAAGCTCCCAGCAGCTTCTCACAGAAGCCACATGTGTTCCACCCCCCCCCCCCCCCCCACAAAAAAAAAAAAAAAACAAAAAAAAAAAAAAACCAAAAAAAACAGGCCATGTAAACCCAATACATTCCTCCCCTAGTCAGTCCAGGTATGGTCAGTTCTGTCAGGATTGGGCTATTATGGCATAGCAGAGATTTTTGCTCAGCTTTGTAAGGTGTGTATACATATTGGTGCTAGGAGGTGCAAATATTCTCCCCAGTTAGAGACAGAATTTCTCAGGAAGCCCCTGTTTCCCTCACAGGGCTGAAGCAGGTTATAGGGAAGAGTGAGTTGATGCACAGTGGGAAGAAGCATCAGCCTGGGAGTGCCACTCACTTGCAACTTGGGGACACCTCCAGGGTCCCTGCATCAGGGCAGAGATGCACAGTGTGAGAAGACAAGGAGCACTAAGTCACTTTTCCAATTCTGAAGCTGTAAGAGAACTAAAAAATTACCTGCAAAGGATGTAAATATTGTGAGAATTAGGGAAATATTTAGGCACACTGGCAATTTTTTGGCAGCTAGAGAATTGCTCTCAAGTTGAATGCTATTGTTCTGATCTAAAAATATGCAGAACTTGACAACAGAGGAAGATGGTTTGGCAGCATCTTCTCCTCTTCCCAGCCACACACAGAAGAAGATAAAACAGGAATCTTCAGCACATCCCCTCATTGTTATGTATTTTCCAATTGCCTGGAAATGAGGGAGAGAAGTGGGAAGAGGTAAAGCCAACACTATCTCCAGAAACATCAAAACAACTTTAGCTCTTCATAATGGGATACATTCACACAGTGAAAATGACAGTTTCCAACTTCTAATGGGTTTATAAGTATTTCTAAGTTATGCATGGGTTTATAACCTGTAATGCATGAAAGAGAGAAGAAAAGGATTGGGTGGGGAAGGAGAAAGATATATAAGGGTTGGGATGATGGCAATCATTTCAGGCACAAGTTTTACAGTTTAGCCAAAACTAGTTAAATATTGGCAATGTCACAGCATGATTTGAGTAATGCCTATTATGGCCTGGACAAAATACCTCCCTGTTGAACAGCTGCATTTTATATTATACAAAAATGATCTCATTTCATTGCCAAAAACTACTGTCTAAAGTGATTTTATGTAATTCTGGAAAGAAATTCTAGATTGAAATGACTGCCTAGTTTCTGTTTTAATTATGGAACTTTGACCTTATGCTCATTGGTAGACAAAGGAAGAACTTTTGAATCCTTTTGATCAGACCTTTGCTGTCCTCCTGAGTTCAGACTAAATGATGCCATACTTCACCACATTTTCTTGTAAAATTAAGGTAAGAAACCATTTGCATTTGAAGATGGCTCAGCTGTTTATTCAATACTGACCTACTCAAAATGAACAATGAATCTGATCTGTAAGACTTCACAAAGCATTTCACCTAATGAAAACAGTCCATTATTTTTAGTAAAGACATTGTGAAGTGAGCACTTATACCAAAATATTAGCTTGCTTAGCACAGTGTATGAGTGTATGGCCCAACAAGCTGTCTTCAACAAAAAGTACAACCAAGCATCAAAGAATCACAGCTCTGTTGTTAAAATGGGTAAATGCTGATTATATTTAAGACAGTGGTTTATAAAGGCATATATCCTGCTTACTAAATCAGGAAAATTTCCATCACTAATTGGGTCAGCTAACCACAAAGGCACATGCCTCACTTCCTCTTCAAGCATGTCCTTTGGTGGCTTCTCAGAAAGTTGCAGCTTTATGGCAATACTTTGAAACACTTCAGAAACATCATCAATGTTCCTTTTGCAGTTATCACTTTCCTTCTCTTTTGTTTTTTTTTTCCACTTTACCCTCCTTTTATTTTTATAACTGTATAATTTTATCTATAATATATATAAATATTATATCTATATTTATCTATAATCTAATATAAAATTAAATTTTTCATCTTTAATATGTTAAGCTATTTTTATGAAATTTTGAATGCTTTGGGTTTTTTTTCCTTATAATGATACCTTTTCCTGTAACTTCTTTATACATTTTTTTGGTTCTGTCAATTCTTTCTTATTTCTCTGTGTTTTATATTGCTTCTCTGATAAAGCTATGCACACATGGCAATTTCTCCACTTATATCCTCAATTATTTACAAGTTCAAAATACTTCTTTTCTCCTCTTGTTTTCTACCTCAGGTTTGCCTTCCCATTCTTCTCTGATTTGTTTAATCTTGATTTCATCCATATGAGAAATTAGGAACTTTGAACCTGAAAAACCACAAAATATCAATGTTGCTAGCTCAAGTATGAAATGTATTTGAGAAATAGGGTGAGATGATGTCAGATGTTGAATGTCAAATTGCTCCTTTTATACAAAATGGAAAATTGCCCAATATGGTTTTCAAGAGAGTCTTGAGGTTTAGTAACCTACAGGTCTGAAGATTTCAGTCTTACTGAACAGGCTCCATTGCTTTGTGACTCTTAGTGCTGAGAGACAGAACAAGTCTGCAGAGCAATAGGACTCACCAGTCTAAGAAGAAAAGTGGACATCTCCTTGTATTTACTACATGACAATCAAGCTGAAAACCACTACTAAGAGAATTAAACGTGGTCTCTCCTCAGATGTTGGTGCTAATCCCACAGCTGGAAAATGGGCAGCAGGAATTAATCTGAGTGAACAGGAGCCTACAGCTGGGCCAGAAGGAAAGGAGTGAAAGAAAGAAGTACATGATGAATCTCAAAGAAGAGGTTGAGGGGTGTGCCTGCACAGTGGAACTGGGGCAGACTGAATATGGAGTCTAAGACTGAGAAGAGAACTAACTCCTGTTAAAGCTGGACTTGGAGCAAGTGGTTCATATTCTGGTGAGCAGCTTGAAGGGGAAAAAAAAGTGGGTAGGAAAGAGAACCTGATAAAGAGAATAAATTTTTGAAACAGGTGAAGATTGTCTAGCCAGAGAGGCTGGTATTAGCCACTTTTGTAGGTAGACAGAAACACCATGGGGAGAATTTGACAGGAGACAGGTACACAGGGACTGGAGAAAAAATAAATGTGTGTAGGAACTAGAGAAGAGGAAACTGTGGACTGGTGAGAATACAGGGAGGGTGTGATGAAGGTATTGTTTGAAGGAGGAGGTGAGTGGATATACTGGGAATGATAGTCACTGGGGAGGAAGGAGCTCATGGACAGCTGTACTGTGGGAACATCCAGAAACAGGGAGACTGGAGACACCTGCTTTGGAGTAGGAGAGAATGAGACTGCACATGAAAGAAGACTATGATTGGGGTTAGAAATCAAAGAAAACAGAGACTATGAAAAGAAACTCCATCTCCCAAGACTGAGAAAGTAGACAAAAAAAAGGTCAGATAAATGTCATGTAGATAGATGTAACATAATACATAATCTAGCCCATATCTACACAATTCTGAATGTAGAACTGGCACTTACAATTCAACAAAGAAATTGTGGAATAATGTGCTGAATGTATCTTTTGCTCTTTGGAGCTGCTGGCAACACTGACCAAAAGAAAAAAAAAAAAAAAAAGAAGAAGAAGAAGAGCACACCATAAACCTGCCTGTAAAACTTACCTATCTCATATATCTTAATATCAAGAAGCTTATTATCAACTAAACAATAAAAATTATGTAAGGCCAAGCAAGGATGAGATACATGAAATTCACAGAGTACAAGTGGCTCCCCTCTCTTCAGAATGGGGGATGCTGAAGAAATATGACTTCAGGAATGAAGACCAGCATCTGTCCATGGGTCCCAGCTGCTGCTCTGCACATGGGTCACATTCACATCACATATATGGGCCCAGAGTTGAGCACAGCTGTTAACTAACTTGTATATATCATAGACAATCAGGAAATTAGCATCCTGTTTAACTCAGATTGACAAATACTATCAAATATCTGAAAATGTTGAACTGAAAAAAAATGGATAATGTTAAAGCACTTTAACAAAAATGAAATTTGCAACACGTGCAAGGGCTGATGATACTTTTATTGTTTATGACCATGTCAGTTCTTACTTTATTGGGTGTTACAGGGAGAGGCAGGAAGCCTGGCAAACCACAGAGGACCAAGCACAATGTGCTGGCACCTTTGTTCCAGTTGCAGTCTAAACTGCCTTAGTGCTGCACTGATTGCTACTGTGTCCTATATTTGATGTGACAGACATGACTGCCTTTGTGTAACCCTCTGAAAGCTTCCCTAAACAGTATCTCCTTCACAGCTGTCCAGCAATGCCACCATACAACTCTGCCTTGCTTACAGTGTTTCTTTTCCCTTCTCTGCTGAGGCTTTCCTAATGATTGGATCTCTGAGGTTAACAGCTGGGATGGATAGCAAAGGTCACAGGGAGGTCCAGGGAGGAATGTACCAGGCACAGAATATTCTGTAAGGCCAGGAGACTGCCTCTGACAGGGGAACAGCCTGCTAATCATGCTCCTTCCCTTCCTCACTGGATGCATTTGAATGTCAATAAACAACCTCACCTGGCTGGCACAAAAGTATGTCAGATTTATAATGTTTATAGCAAACTGAAACATGTCCTTGAAAAGCTGCTCTTAAACAGAGCAAAAAAAAAAAAAAGCTTTGAGAAGCTTCTGCTAAGTAAAAGAACAAGGGAAAACACAAGTTTTGTAACTTGTTGAATATGTGCACTTAACTTTCTGAAAATGGAGATAAAGTCTGTTCTACAATAAGAGCTTCTTTCCTGTAGCTCTGCTCTTTCCCTTGCAGTTCCTTCTGTCCTTTGCCTTGTTTGCTCCTCCACCCAAGTATACCATCATCCTACAACTGTTCCCTGCAATGCTTCTCAGCAACACAGCACAACAATGCACAGACAAAGGCTGGGGAAATAAAGAGAGCACTTATAGTTGAATCATGTGAACAAAAATTACTGTTTCCAGTTTGCCTGCATGTAATGTGAAATTACATCTTTGGTGTGTCCTTGTTTAAGAACAAAACCCCAACAACGTGCTGTGGTCTGAAGAGTCTTTCCCCACTTCAGGCTGAAGCTCAGGAAACTGAAATCAGGAGGATGTGCAGTTCACTCATCACCTGCTGGCATAAGGGAGGCCATAAGGAGGCTGGGAGCATTCAGAGCTCAGAACTGCTGCTCCTGTTTGCTTCAAGGATGGAAGAGATGCTTCCTTGCATGGTATCACCTTCCCAGTTCTGCAAAGAGTGGCCACTCCTTTACCTGGAGAGGCCACTCTGGATGTGTGTATGGAACTGGTCATTACAGTAGGTAAAACTTTTAAATACATTTAAAAAAAGCTTTGAAAAAGCACAGCTGCTTTGTCCATTTGAATTCACTTTGAAACTTCATGCTTAGTACTCATGAGAGGCTTATATTACCAGTCTAATAGCTTATACCACCATCAACTCAAACTACAAGTGTGACTCCAGTTAAATGCTAGACCCTGGTCCAGGTTTTTGTCTCTTTTTACATCATACTCTGGTCAAGCTAACAGCCTCTCAGACAGTTTCATACCAGTTTTAGGGAGTGCCCCAAAGGAGGAATCTTTGATGTGACCAGCATGTTCTCTTAAACCAATTATATTGCTCAATCTCACAGGCATCAACCTTTGCCATTTCAGTGGGCTTACTTTGAGCGGGACAAACATCAAGGCTGCTGTGAGCAGTGGTGAATGAAGTGGGTCTGAATTCATGACATTGAATTAATTCAATTCAGTATTGCAAAAAGCAAAATCAGCAAAAGTTGATTTAATAAAATCAGCAAAAGTAGATTTCATAAAACCAGTAAAAGATAGCAATTATATGGCATGAAAGAAAGCAGCTAGTTGACTGGAGATTATGAGGTTGCTGTCACAAGATTTCCTTGCAAAAGGATAGATAAGAAGCCCCCCAAAAATCCACATCAGTGATGATCTCATTTTGATTGCTTTCAATCCTGTAAATAAGGTCAGGACTCCTCAAACAATATTTGCTCCCACTTGATACTTCATGTAGACAAATAATAAAAAATCCAGAGAGTTCAGTTGAAATGAACAAAAATGGAAAGAGTGACATTTCTCCCTCTCCAGCTACAGTGGTTAACCTCTGAGTCAAAGCTGTGGCTGCTATTCATGCTGTTCCACCCCCTCGCCACAGCAGCATGATGAACATTGAATGATGGATTTGAATAAGGATTCCAGTTCAAATGTTTGTCACAAACATGTTCTCTAAACTCTTGATTGCTCTTTTGCAGGAAATAATGAAGAAACCTTTCTCTACTTGCAAGCAAGCCTTACTATACTTCGTAATAATATTTCACTTCAATTTTTTTAATCTTGCTTTTAGATGTGGTCTCAGAAATCTGACTCACCCTCCTTTCTTCCTACTAATACAAACTCTCTTCTTGCCATTCACTCAGCATGATAACCTCAAATTTCTGTGAAGGCTGTCTCTGGCTGTCCGTGTAGGTCCTGCTCAACTTTTTGTCTTCTTTGTATAAGTCTGGCTGATCCGATAAGCTTTGAAGGTCTAAGACAAAGGTTGAGACAGTAATGCTTCCTATAAAATTAAAATTTTCAAAATATAAGGAGGTTTATCTCAGAACAGGGGATTTGGAACCCACTGCATTGTCTCCCTTGGGAGACTATAGCAAGAGTTCTCATTTATTGTTATTACCAAGGTTGTCCTCCCATATAAATCTCTTGGTAATATCCTTTAATTTTACATGTATTCCACACACTTTAGGGCAAAAGTGTACATCACAGATGTTTGTACCCTGCTTTGCACAATGGGACAAGACATAAATGGGATGCAATACTATACAAAGGATGATTATAAGTAATACGTATAATGGTTAAGCTCAGTTAAAAAGGCAAGACACACTAGAATCAGAAAGGTGTAGGACTCCAGCACTTCAATTTCTGTTGCTTAGAGTATTAATTTAAGCTCTACACTTTGCAGCAGAAAGGTCTCAGTGCTTCAGAGGAAGGTGTTTTTTTGGTAGGATGCTGGGAGGCAGGAAGATTTCAACCTTCCTATACTATCACCCTCTATTTTGCCTTGACATCTCAAGAAAGAAAGGCTTCAGCTGCTGTGGAGACAAGTCAAATTATTTAAATGATTTTCACCTACTTTCACTATGAAATATTTGAATGCAGGCTGCATATAGAAGGTACATTCACTTTTGTTTCTAAAACTTTTACAGTATTGGAACCTGGTGCTTTACTTGGGGCATGAAGAAACTTGATCCATCAGGAAGAATATAGTTGAAGAAGCTGAAGAAAATAGTTGAATATAAAATATGTTCTTAAGTTTAATCTTAACCCTCTAAGTTCACCAGCATTAAACATTACACTGGTTAGTTGTTTTAGTTTTGTCTAGACCCAGCTCAGGCTGGTACTGTTAACTCCTGATAAGACATGGCCTAGACTCCTTAGTCTTTGAGAAGACAAAACCTCCACAGTTCTTCTGGCTTGCAGAGAAAGGCTGATTTCAGCCAGGCCCACCTGTTGGTGATGCCTGAACCAAAGCAGTTTTTGCTCAGTGAGAGTGGGGGATCCCTCACACTCCACACCTTGCACCTTTTGCCTTTATGAGCTCCTCTCTCTCCTCCACTTCACTGCACAGCAGAATGGAAGTTCTGACCATTGAGGCACCTGAGTGCAGCCCCCACCAAGACAATCCAGCAAAGACACCAACAAAGAAAGGTATCTCCTTAGTGAGAGCTCCAAGACATCCCTGATAAACTCAGACCCTGACAAACTCAGTCCAAACTTCCTTGATGGGGAGCAGTCAGCAGAACAAAGAATCCCTGATGGGTGCAGGACAAAGAAACCGACCCTCCATGAAAACAGGAGTCAGTAACAGCTGTTGTAGGAACTGATGTCCTACACACAGATACTTATGCCATAAAGGTATGAAAAGTAACTTGCTGTCTACCCAAAATGAACTCTGCAAGACTTATTCAGCATGTGATTTCCCAGACTGGGGATGCACATGGATGATCTTCAAAGTAAAATATCTTCTCCATTGTCAATTAGCCCACTCTTTGGAGTGGTTTGGTGGCCTTCATACTGGTAGCACCTTGACTATATTTACAGGCATGCACATAGGTAAAAGGTTATGAGTATATACTTGTTTCATTCACTGGAATTCTGCAATAGCTTCTAATATAACTATATTTGCTTTACTCTTGTAATATATGTACTTGTTTTCATAGTAATTTTGCAGTGACTTCTAGCATATATTTATATTTGTTTTTATTACTATTAGGAAAAGTTTTGTTGTAATTTGTAACAAAGAAATTCACAGAACCCCTGACTTCTGTGTCCTTGTGTACTGCCAAATCCTGAGAATGCCACAGCCACCATCTTTACACACCCATGAGTCAGGTAATCCCCACAGGCAGGAATTGCTGCAATGCCCATCTCTGTAGGTACTCACACCAACTCTAGAGAAAAGACAGAGGACAAAAACAGCACATGGAAATTCAGAGAAGAAAACCATTCAAATTCAAAGAATTTCAAAATGAACTTCATGTATTTTGGAATATAGCAGCTTACTGTGCCATCTGCAGCTGTATTTACTGTGAGTGGAGACCTTACTTGGATTACCAAAATCCAGACAAAATATTACCCATGCCAAATAGCTCAATAAACAAAGCAACAGTATTTTTACCATAACTTTCATATCACAAGCCAGTTGCTAACACAATTAAACAAGAATCATGGGAAAAAAATGTGACTAGCTGGACAAAAGCATACACACAAGGTTCTTTACTCCCATAGCAAGATAGTCCCTGAGTGACTGCCAACAGGAAAAATGAAGAAATTTTAATGAAAGTGAGCATAAAAGCTCCTGAGGCTCTTGAAAATAACAGTATTGGAGTTTGTTTGACTGTTCTTTCATTTTTTCTTTTTCTTGCCCCGCTTCAAAAGCCAATTTATAGCTGTGGTCCAGTTCTGTTTTATAGCAATGAAAACACGCATAGTGAATGTCCACAAGGGAGAAAACATAATATTAGTGAGAGCTGGGATTGCTTAACACCACTGTCAGCATTTGCCAACTTATTTTTAAAGGTTGCACTCACAGAAAACCAGCTCATGAACTGCTTCTGTATTCCACATTACTGTTTGCTTTCCTCTGGCTGAGAAGAATTGCCAGCTCTTCGGGCAATGGAAAGTTTCCTAGAACAAAAAAAAGCTCTCACAAGTTCTTCTGGAAGCAACAAGAAATTACTATCTCAAAACAATGCAACACACAAGGGAAATTGTTTTACTTCTGTAACGTGACCTAACAAAAGGAATTATCATAAAACAAATGATTAAAATAAATCCATAGAATTTATTAGAGATCCTGTAGACTGTTCAGGAAGGTCTGACGACTGGGTTTATCTTCCCCAGCATACTGATTCAGAGTACAGATACATTTCTATGGCTGAGATAATTTTGAGGCAGATGGAGAGGAGCAGTTCAGAGGCTGCTCCCCACAATTCTTGCTAACCACAGATGTCTGATGAGATGAACTCTAAGTGCTTGAGTCAGGTTTTGTGAAAGTCTGAGGGACCTGGGAGCTGAAAGGTCTGAAGAGCTTGCCCTGAAAGGATGGTTATGAGGAGGAATGTGACATGTGCAGCTGGGGAATTGGGAGAAGGAAGACCTTAGGATAAGAGTGTGGCAGGGGGCACTCTTGACAGAAGGAAAGCTGGAGACTGTTTTATTTCCTGCTGAGGGCTGTAGGACAAGAATAGGATTTAGGAGAAGCTGTTGTGCTGAAAGGAGTTGGTCTCCTTTGGGTAAGATGAGAGAATTGAAAATTACTCTTAAGAAATTTGAGCTAATGTTAGTGTTTGAAATAAGTACACATTAGTAAAAGGAAAGAAGCAAAACCATCTGGTAGTGTTATGTGTTGTGAATGCTGCTGATCACTAAAAGCCTACTGAGAAACCTGTTGTTTCTGATCATTGTCTTATAATGAACTACAGGGATGCCACAGGTAAGGTTTTTTGGTTTAAATGCAGGAATGGAAATTAAAATCTGCCTCATAGGCTTTAAATATTTCAATTTTTAAAGGCTGATCAGTCTTAATTAGGCCTAATATAGTGGCACTGAGAAAAAGCTATGTCATGACACAACCACAGCAGTTTTCTGTTTAAAGTGATTTGATTTTGCCCATCTTCTTCCACATGTACTGCAAACCAATTTCTATTTTTTATTTCTGATCAGACTCTTTCTATTTTCCTTCCTGTTTTTCCGTGGCTCCTATTTTTGCAACCTAGGTTTATGGTAGGTTTGGTACAGAGCAGTTGCAAAGACAAATTGCTGTGCCAAGAAATGCATTTTAGACTTTATAACATATAGTCAGAGAATCATAGAATGGTTTGGGTTGGAAGGGACCTTAAAGATCATGTAGTAAAGAATAGTGGATAGGTGTTATTAATAGAGAAATAAAAAAAACATGAAGCATAACTTATTATTGAGTGAATGAGCATGTTGTAGTTCCAGCTGTGTTCAGCCCTCCAAATTACTTAGGCTTTTCCTAACACTTCCTTGCAATTAGTTTAACATCAGAGCCCTATTTAGCTTGTGCACAAAGCTTCTGATGACTAATCAATTAAAAATGACCAACAATGGCCATGCTATTTATTTGTTACAACACTTCAGCAAAAACAAGGCATCTGCAAGAGCACAGTGGCAATGCCAGCACAAGACCGTGAAATGTATCCAGCAGACAAAAAAACAAACTTCTATAAAAATAGTAATCCAACTATTATGCCTAGTCTCTGGAAACATTTGAGGCAGCATTTAGCACAATGATTCATGTTCAGCCTTAGAAAGACAGCAGATTACTCTCCAGAGGCAAAGGGTTTATGCTCCAGTCATGGAAAATCAATTGCTACAGATAATGAATTATTTTATCACAAGTATTATCTTCCAAACAGCTGCTACTTTGATTTTCCTCTTTTAGCTGAAAGGAATGTGAAAGCTCAGGCAAAAGCAGCTCTGAATTTGGTTTCCTTTGTCTCATACAGTTCTGAGCTTTTACAGTGGTAGAAGAAAGCAGAAGTACAGTAATTTCTACATGCTTCTAAGGCAACTAACTCTTCCTAGAGTGAAATCACCAACACACCCTAGTGTCTGCTGAGATAAGAGTTTTATTTTTCAAAGCACTGCATCTACTGCTTTTAAAGATTCTTTCTGTTTCAGGTACCATATTTCAGGGTCTGCTGTAATTGTGAATATCCTTTTTGTGCTCTTCTAACAATTTAATGATGAACAATCTTGTATGGCTTTCCTTGGGCCATTTTGTTACTCCAGTTTACTTGTTGCTTTTGTTCATGTAATGACAGGACAAGAGGGAATGGATTCAAACTGAAAGAAAGTAGGTTTAGATTAGATATTAGAAAAAATTCTTTACTGTTGCCTAGGGAAGCTGAGGATGTCCCATCTCTGAAGCATTCAAGGCCAGGCTGGGTGGAGCTATGGAGAACCTGGTCTAGTGGAAAGTGTCCCTGCCCATGGCATTGATGTTGGAACGACATGATCTTTAAGATCCCCTTCAATCCAAATCATTTTATGAGTCTATGAATTTTAGTGGTATTCTAGCAAGACACTGGGTAATCTGATGAGAGACAGGCAGCCATTGTACAGTTTGTCCAGAGTTTATTGTGTGCTGTACCTTTCTGGCTGGGTGAGAAGGCTAAACCTTGAAGTCCTTTGCTCACAGTTCTGGGTTTCTTTTCTGCATGTCAGCTCTTACTGTAAAATATTTAAGAATAATTTCTGAGCACACATTGTACAAACTAACAAGCAAATTATGAAAGCAGAAGTTAGAGAGCTGCTCCATGATAACAGCAGACAGATTTGGTTGTTAACAGATGAGGACATTTTAAACTCACTGTGTGTGTGTGTGTATATATATATATATACACTTATATGTGAGGGATAAACCACAGCATTCATCCTACAGACCTCACTGTAAATTAATTACAGCCTTTTAAGTTGCACTTCTGCTGACTCCAAGAACTCTAACCCACAAAACAGGATAAGATCTTGAGGTGGATGTGTGTTGGGCAGAGATACAAAGTTGTGAAACTTGATTTTCATTTCAATGACTCAACTACTGGCTAGTGAAGGCATTACTTGCTTTGGCTCTGATGAGTTTTGTTAGTGCCAAAAAACTGCCTCCACCTCAAGGAAGTTTTAAGGAGAATCTTGAAGCCATTCCAGAATCTGCCTTGAGAACAGCTTTGGTTCAAACCAGAACTATTCAGGTAATGTCAGTGATATGAGGATGGCTGATTTACTGAATCAGTAATGTGGTAAAACTTTGGGCCTATTTAGTCACAGTGGCAGTGAACAAAGTTATGGAGTTTCTGTGTGCTGAAGGCAAAAAGGAAAATTTCCCCACAATTGTTCTCAGGAGTCATGGAAAAGAGTCACAGAAAGGATAGAAGAGAAGCATTCTACAAAGAAATCCATGTTGAGCTTGGGTGGTGCAGGAGGAGAAGAGTGCTCCTAGCATGGATTCCTGGTTAAGTGTGGCAGTGACAGTCACATAACTTCCAAGACCTCCTCTGCAACTGATTAAGCAGCAGTTGCACTTGCAAAGATGTGAAGAAGTGATTATGATGTGGAACTGGTGGAAGATTTTCTAGCTTTTTTTAAAAAGAAAAATTAAACCTTGATTTTTTATTTTAAACCAGATTCTAATTGCAAAAGCTGTCTCTTGAGAGAACTCAAAAGTATGTTCATGCTTTTCACTTACTTAAAATGTCAATTTGAGATCTATTGCTCTATCCAGTATAAATTTTCTCTAAGTGCAGGTGGATGCACCTGATCAAATATGAACTCTCTCTCTCTTTCATGTGGAAATGCCAAACAGCATGACTGAACAAATCTCAATACATGAGAATCTGTTTTAGGTTAGTGCTATGTGTCCAAAAATAGGTCTGATGTGCCTTTGCAGGAGTAATGTTAAAAGCACTGTTATGAGTGTCTCTCCTAATGCTTCTGTTTCTACCTTGTCCTCTCTAAGAAGAGAGAGCTTTGTACTAGAGGGCATTAATGGATGGGATTTAGTAGGATATGCAGCCAGTTTTGATTTGGACTTTAAACTTTGATAACAAGCAAATCAACCACCCCCAGATTTAAGATTTTCCAGAATGAGGATCTTGGTGGCCATGACTTCTGTTGTTGTGCTAAAGTAGGTGTGTTCAGACTGTAGGAAACTTGGAAGTGGTTTGTGTTTCCAATGATTTGTAGCTTTTGGTGATGCAGCAAGTTGTAGTGAGATTTAACTAAGTATAAATAGTCTTTCTGACATAAATTTGTGTTTCTTGCTTGCTTTCCACATTAATCTATATTAAACTGCAAGTCAAAAGAGCCCCATGGAGAACTTTGGTGGAATTGCTAAACAGTCTTTGAATTACCTCCTGTGACACAGTCACTGAGTACATCAGTGACTGATGTGTTGGGAGAGGAGCTGCACCTTTCAGGGCCAACTGGAACATCTTACTGTGTTCTTCTGAAGTCCACCCTGGCCAGTTTCTCCTGAATATTGAATGACACAAACGTCTGTCTGGCCTCTTGGTGCTGACTGATTTCTCAGCAATTAAGTCTTTATAGAAGTGCAGGCATTAGTCCAGAGGTCTGAGACCTCAGAGGCCTGTAGCTGCATGCAATGACAAGTTTTTTTCCCAATTATATGTGAACATGTACACATATAACAGTACACTCAGCTGATGGAGCAATTGAGGTAACAGGTTGGGTTGTAAAACTACTCAGGAAAACAGCTCTACAGTGGAAGAAGAGCAGAAATTTGCAAAATTATTGCTTTCTGACTGGAATCTTACTAATGTTTCACGATCGATTCATTCACATCATTCTTAAAAAAGTTCAGGAAAGATCCTCTGCTCTGTGAAAAATGCATACTTTGCTCCTGAATCACAATTTGGCAGTACTGATTGTTACGTGTGTTCTTTCAGAAGTGTACTTTCAGTTCATAGTGATTAGTTTCTCTAAAAGGAGTGCCAGAGAGTGCTTTGGGGAGTTACTTTAAAAGTGTGGTCATGACACATATCAGAATATGGATATAGTGATGTGTGCCATATTCTACAAATAACCATTTTATCTAGTATTTTTAAAATATCCTAGACACCCACTATATAAGTTGTTACACTTCCTTGAGACTGATGGGTTTCTGCCATGCTCCCTATTCTCTTGCTACATGGTGGAGAGCTTTCCTGATCCTTGCTGGCCACTGGGAGACTCTTCTTTTTCTGATTCCCTTGGGTCACCAACTTTCAAACTTTGTGCAGTTTAATTTAAAGCATTGCTGTTATCCTTTAGTTAGATATTGTGAAGAAACATATTGGGCAGATAAACACTTAGAAAAATCTTTGTTTTTAAATTTCTATGGCCTATGAAGTTTGCCCAATAGAGTCAGTCACCTTAACATCAAACCTGACTCAAAACCAGTGAAGGCAAAAGCAGGTTAAACAGTATTTTGTGCAGCTAAAATAGAGTTTGCAAAGACTTACAAACACACAGTAACAGGAATAGAAGTTTACTCCTTTAGCTCAAAAAGGGCTTTCTCCCCATTTATATTATCAGATAAGCTGGTAAACATTTTACAGCTTTACTTGGTGAGAGCTCCATTGCTCAAGGCAACCCTTCATCCTGATACTGAAAACATGGAAGAAGCCCCTATGAGAATCCTTTCTTTCCTCAAATTAGTGTTGAAACCATGAAGGAAGAAAACTACCCTTCTACTATAAAAATCCAAGCTTCCCACTTGGAAAAGAGTAATGGTTCTGTGAGTCTGAATCACAGCTCATATCTACCATTTAAGAAGTTAAAACATGCCTTCCCACATTTTCCAAACCCATAATCAAGGTGACAGTCCTTTCACACTCATTTGAAAATTGTTCAAACCTCAAGTTGAAGCTTCTTGTTGCATTACATTTTTATTATTCCTATTAAAATGTATGTTTACTTCATCTAGAAGATAAATAAACTTAATGAATGTGGATCTTGAACAAAAGCAGAAACAGGGATAAGCAATCACTGAATACCCTACAGTCATGTCTTTCAGGAGCGAATAAAAGTAAGCTTATGGGAACCAAAATGAAGGAGATGAAGACAAGCACAAGGGAAAAAGGTTCTGAAAACTATGGACAAGGAAACAATTCCAGGGAAATGTCACCCTGGGACATTCAATTTCTGTTTGAGTAAGTTTAGCTTTACCACCAGGCTAAACGCTGAGGACTGTATAGAGTTTCTACACAAATCTGAAGGAAGAAACTATTGTTAGAACCAAAAAAGTGATATCCTGGCACAGTGGAAGGGATAGCTGATCAAGCCAGAAAAAAAGTAAACACCTAGAATCAAAGAATGGTTTGTCTTGGAAGGAATCTTAAAGATCATCTATTTCCAAGTCCAGCTTACATGGTGAAGAGCAAATAGAGCTCTGCTCTAAAAAGAGAGGGTGAGCAACTTCAGGTGGTGGAACACAGGAATGGCGGCAGCAGACACATTGCCTGTTCCAGTGGAAACCAGACAGAGGTGACAGAGCCTGGACTCACTTCATGAGCGGGATGATGGATTGCCAGGGACTGGTTTCTCTTGTGTGACAGTTTCCCAGAGCAGGCATGGTTAAACCTGGCATGCTCTGGATGCACTGGGGTACAATCTGTTTCTTTGAATGCATGAAATGTCTCTGCTTCCACCAGGCTGCCAAATGGGCATCAGTTCTGCTCTGCAGCAAAGCCGGGAGCTAAGCTGGCCACAGGGCTCTCATGCTTTCCTTCCAAGGTCAGCCCAGCCAAGGCTTGCTATGAGCCCCGAGGGGAGCCTGAGCGAAAACTGCGCTGAAGCCAGCTTGCCAGCCCAGGGGATCACAGCCTGAAGGGGAGCTAAACCCGGGAGTGACGGCCAAAGGATGTCGGCTGGCGCCCGAGAAAACGGGCTTAGCCAAGCTGCGGGGAGATGCCTCGCTGGAGGTCATACGGGAGGCCACCGTGAGGACCAGCTCGCCCTGTGCCAGGTGCGGCATGGCCTCGGGACTCGGCGGGACTCGGCACGGCTGCCCAGCTCCCCGCTGCCATTCACCGCGCCTGACCCTCTCCGCCGAGCCTTGGCCGGGCCTGGCCGGGCCGGGGGCGGTCCGGGGACAGTTCGGAGGCGGTCCGGGGACAATTCGGGGGCGGTCCGGGGACAATTCGGAGGCGGTCCGGGGACAATTCGGGGGCGGTCCGGGGACAGTTCGGAGGCGGTCCGGGGACAATTCGGGGGCGTTCCGGGGGCGGTCCGGGGGCGGTGGCCCTGGCTCCCGGCGAGGCGGGGAGCGCTGCCCGCCCGCCCCGCTAGTGCAGCGGGCAGGGGTTGCCGGCGGAGAGCGCAGGGAGGTGAGGAAGGGCGGTGGGCGCTGTGGAGACAGTGCCTCGCCCAGGCCCTGGGCTGGGCTGGGCTCGGCTCCGCTCGGCTTCCAGTGCCGCCTGCGTGGCGGGGAGGAGAGAGGACGGGCTGGGCTGAGGGTGCAGGCTGGAGCCAGCTGGGCTTTTCCTTCCCCGCGTGTCTCCTGCCGCGCCGGGGCCCGTTTGCCTTCCTTGGCTGTGTGGGGAGCGGGGATGGGGGGGTCCCCTGGGCGGGCGCCCCAGGGCGGTCGGGGTGCCCTGGCCAGGTGAGGTGCAGTGCTGACGGCTTCCAGAAAACCAACACCGAACCCCTGGTTTGTTACTATCAGCTGTGTTTTGAGGCCGTGTCTGTTTCTGCGGGGTGTATTGGTGCGGTCTCCCAGTCTTTGTGGCTGGTGGTTTCTCAGCTTTTATGGCCCCAAATAGCTTCCGTGGAAGTAATTTTTGATTTTGTTTGTGTCTGCTTCCTCTTGTCTATCGCATTGTACAAGCTCAGGTAGGAAGTGCGATGGACAATTGAAGGCTGTAGGAGTGCTAACGCTGCCACATTTTTTAAAGTACTTGTAACAGGAAGCGGGATAATGCTTGCCGTAAATCTTCTCGACCTGGTAAAACACTACAAAAACTATTTCTGTATTTATTTATTGCATAACGATTATCAGACAGGGGCTCTTTATTAACTGCTTGTGCGACAAGAACAAGATTTTGGGTGACAGAGATGCCTGTACCGAACCCAGGAAGGAGCTGCTGCTCTGACAGTCCCAGACCTGCGCTGGTCACAGCCTCGGCAGCAGCCTCGGGAGCCGCAGCTTGGGAGGAGAGATCCTGTAAAAGTTACCGAGCTGAGTCAAGGCTCTGGTGTGCTTCCAGCACCAGCTCTTAGGTTTATATAATTTTCTTCAGGGACTCGAGCAAGCTGCTGTATATATTTTGTTTTTCTTCTTCAGAAATGCAGCACTGTGCACTTATATGACTTGGGCCATTTTTACATGTTTAGATCTTTAAAAAAACAGGCTAAAAGGTCTTGCACAAAAGTTATTTTAGAATGCAGAATCCTTAATTCAGATTTTTAAATTCACATATTTTATGAGAAACGAGACACCTATTACTTCTTTTTTGGTATTACTGATTTCTTCTCTCCTCCTGAGATTAAGATATTATTTTTTTAATACTTTACATCACTATTTTTGATAAATATAATTTTGTCTGCATGAGCTATTCAGGTTCTTTTAAATGCCTTCTAACAGTACATTGAGAATGATACTGGAAATTTAATTTGGATTTCAATAAAAAATGTGTTATGTTAAAATTCTTATTACTTCATATTGACAGGTATCAGGAGTTAAAATGACATAAAAAAGTATTCAAAGCATGGACTGTGAAATGAGCTCCTTCCACTTGATACTGAAAGAAGGTACTGTTTTCAATTTATTTGAATATTGATAAGGCTGCTCTTTTCTCTGGGGTTTGGATACACTCATTGTCTCCAGTTTGATGTGGAACAGAATGAATAGGTAGCACTTTGCTGTTGTAGAGTCAACCAGTGGTGGCCAGTTATGTACAGCTACAGATACTGTTTTTGTTTCCTCCCTGCTGTTCTTTGGTAAAAGCTGAGGCAGTTACCTGAACTTGAAGAAGTTCAGAAGAACTTGAAGAAGTTCACTTTCTTCAAGTTCAGATTTAGAACAGTTAATACTGTCTCAAAGTTCAACTGGATTTTAGCTTGCAAAGACCTAACTGTTGCAGGCTTTTTTGTTTATACTCTGACAGCATTTTGATGTAGTTTCACCAAAAATACCCTATATAATGGGTTTGTCTTAAAGATACAACTTTTCTGTAGTTCTGCATTTTGCAAGATTGTCTGGAAAGGAGGCATAAGGACTAAAGTTTGTGGTCATTGTGTCAATGTCAAAATACTCTTATTATAAAGCTAATTATTATTTTGCCCTAAATTTAAGTATTTGTTTCCTTTTAGTCGTTGAACCCATCTTAAAAAGTTGCTTGGCAGATGTGTAACATTGTGTTGTTTTTGACAAAAACTTCTTTTCCCGAAGATATTTGCTAGAATTCTTGGTCAGTCTCTACTGCAAGTTTTGTTGCTCTTTTAAGTCATCACTCTAATGTACAGGGGAATGCTCTGGCTTTTTCAATTAGGATGTCTGTAGAAAATTTAGTTTTGTATGTGTATGCTGCTATCCAAGTGATATGTTTTGTAAAATGTTTTTTTTTCCCTTTCTCTGCTTTTTACAGGTAAACTGAAACTCCAAAAATGATGACCTGCTCATTGGCAAGCTACAGGCAAAGCACATACGAGGCAACTAAATAAGGACTGTGGTATGAGGGTTTTGTCAGATAAACTGTCCAAAAGAACTACTTACCTGGAGGCTGTTATATTAAATTATTGAGCTCTGTACTGTGTGACCCTTGCTAATACCCCAGCACTTCTGCATATGAAATGCTTCAAAAGAAGGAACTGCTGTGGCTTATTTGAAACTGAAGTGAATTACATTGGATATAAAAGTAAGTCACGGCTTACTTTTTTTGTGGAATACCTTGTCTTCTTCCTGCCATTTGTAGCTGGGTAGAAGGCAAATATTAACTAGGACCTGTGCAATAAATGTTTTGCAATGGACTGCTACATGTGAAACCAGCTTGCTTTAGAGTGAGAGGGAGCAGCATGCAAAACAGTCAGAAGCTGAGGAAAGGCAAGGCCACTAAATGCAGATCTTAGCCTACAATGACTGCCAGAAGGGGAAGGATTTAATTGTTTGCCACCTGGTTGACTGTAGAAAGCTTGAGGAGATCTCTGATGGCACCTTACCAAAAAAATGCTGGTGCATCTGAGAAGGAAGCAGGACTTGGTTAAGGTTTAGAGTTTCATAGAAGCCACTTGTGGGCCATGAGGCCAGTGGGTGTGTGTTCAGTCATGTCTTTGTTGGAGAAAACTGAAAAAAACCTGAGGTGTGAATTGAAACTACAATTCTTGGACTTTTTTTTTTTTTTGTGTCTGACCGCAGCAATTCATATTATCTGTGGTTTCCACAGACATTTGACTTCAGATGCCAATTTTAAGTGCAGATGACAATGGAGTTACAGTATGCTTGTTCTTCTGCAAAGAACTGCAAGTTACTGCTCTTAAAAGCTGCCTCAGCTGTATAAGAACAGCTCAAAGAAAGAAACCTTATACATCACTGAGATTGTGACTCTTGTAAGCATTTGGAAAGAAGAGTAGCTTAATCAAGCTTGGCTTTTAAATTAAGCAGTATAGCTTAAATCACTATGCTTGCATTTTTTATTCTTTTTTTTTTGGGTTTTTTTTTTTTTTTTTTTTTTTTTTTTTTTTTTTTTTTTTTTTTTTTTTGTGTGAANAAAGAATATTACACAAGAGTTATTCCATTAGGATAGTTCTAGTTTCTAGTTCCAGGAAAAGTTCTAGTAGAAAGCTGAAAACTGAGCAGCTGTTTGTGAAGGCCAAGAGTTGCTGTAGTTGAAATCTTCGATGAAAGGGGTTAAATTACCAAATCCATGGTTTTCCTCCTGAAGATGACTAATGCTTCTGATTTTTTTTTCTTAAGGAGTAATGCAGGGTGCAGAGGGCAGTGCAGCTTGAACAGTCTTACCACACCAATGGAAAAAACTTCTGCTTTGCAGCAAAATATGACATCTTTATTTTTGCTCATTGGTCATCTCATTGTACTGATACCTCTCTTCAGTGCTGGTAGGTTAAATACTTTCCTGAAATTACCATTTTAAAAAAGAAAATCTGCATGAGATGAGTTGTGTGTATTCAGTAGGAAGGTGTTACTGAGAACAAGTAGTGAGTTTGGGGTTTGTTTTTGCTTTAGCATATAGATGATAGCTGAATACCTCTGCTGGATTCAAATTGCACTAGGGATGTCATGGACAAATGGAGATTTTTTTTTTTTTTTAATCTAGGCACATAGATTTAGGGCTCTGAGGCTTTGATTAGCCTCTCCATGTTTCTTATGAAGCAATCCCAAAGTGACTGGCTTCCTTGACTTAAGGTTAGCTATAGAGTGCCTTCTTCATGAGACATTCTGTATGTCTAGTCCTGAAAGCAGTAAGGCTGAGTTTTCTTTACAATTAAATTAGTAATTTTTTTAATGATAGGTCTGATATTTCAGTAAAGTTTAGAACTACATAAGTTAATTATGCTTATCTTGCTACTCTTGGCATAAGCAGTCTAATAACTAATGTGTCTGAATTAGATTGAGCTATATGGAGACCTACTTGGAAGTCTTTAAATGGGAAGGCAGTGGTATTAGTGAAGATTTTATTTATTTTGAAATTGAATATGTTAACTTTGTATTTTTGCAGCCATTCAGTAAGATTTGTAAAATCAGTTCAACTAGATGTTTTGCAGTTTCATAAAAATTCAGTGTTGGACATAAAATCACAGAATGCTTTGTATTGAAGGGGTCCTTAAAGATAATCACTCACCACTCCAACCCCCCTGCCATGAGCAGGGACACCTTTCACTAGATCAGGTTGCTCAAAATCCCATTCAGCCTGGCCTTGAATATTTCCAGGGATGGGGCATCCACAGCTTCTCTGGACAAATGTGTGCAAAAGCTTGAAAGTTTTACAGTCTGCTTTATAGCCAAATGGTCAGCTCTGTTTGTGCTACAGTAGTATTCTCCAACAAGCTTTTGTTTGCATATTTGGGCTCTTGATAACTTTTTGCAATATCTCTCCTTTTTTCTCTGATTTTTTTTTGGCTGATGTTGAAAGAAGTACTTCCTAAGCTGCATGATTGTGTCCTGTCAACTTGTTACACAGGCATAATTATAAAAACTATATTTACATTGGCCTTTTCTCTGATGTTCTGAATAATGGGCCTTCTGGTTAAAGGTGCAAATGTAGGAAGGATATAATACATTATAGTCAAGACTTCTTAATCTAAATACTTTTTCTCTCCAAATTTTTTTTCCTGATTTTTTTTTTTTGGCCCCACAGTCGTAGTGGCAGAATACTGTCAGGAGCTCTGCACTGCTGCTGTTTGCACTGTGCTGTACATAGATAGTATTTACTTTAAGAATCTGGCAATTCTGCAAAACTAGCATGGTTAAATAACAAGGACACGACAGGTAAGTTGGGAAGCTTGGAGTTGCCTGATGAATCCCATGGATCTTCTTACACCCTGGTTTGCAATGAGGCTGTTTGACTTGCATGTGCTTGCTGCTGGCTACCTTAACAGAGGGAAGTTGTGCTTTAAGCTTGTAAAATATGTGATCATGTTCTCAACCAGAAGGTGGTAACAAACAAAAAATAATAGCCTTGTGATGTTTTAATGGTAAATTGTTACAGAAAGTTTTTCTAATGCTGTATAACTTGGAATGGGTATTAATAATTCTTAAACATAAAAGTATAAAAATTAAAAGCATTGATCATTTTTTTCTTTTTTTTCCTCTTTTTTTTAACAGAAGGGTGTGTTATTTGTGATTACTTTGTGCTTGTTGGAGAACCTATAGCTATTACTTGTCCAATAATTACATTGCCAGTGCTTCACTCTGATTACAATTTGACATGGTATAAAAATGGTAGTGCTACACCAGTGACCACAGAGAGAGATGCCAGGATCCACCAGCGAGAGGGCTTGCTTTGGTTTATTCCTGCCATCCTGGAAGATTCTGGACTTTATGAATGCCATGTAAGGTAAGGAAAGAAAAAAGTAGATTGCTAGTACTTGCAAGTGTGATAATTAATTTGTGAAACTTGAGTGTACAAAACTTCTGTTTTAGGTAAAATGGTTAGATCGGTTGAAAGCGCTGTTTTCACCATGCTTTTTGTTTCTGCATGATGCCTGTATTTCTCTGCTGTTCCACACATTCAGTAGTGCAAAAGTGGTTCATACAGAAGACTCTCTTTATCTTGAAGCATGATGATACCAAAAATGGTCTTTGGGGGTGGCTCTTTGCTTTGTTTGTCTTGGATAAAGTGTAAGGTCACAGGAAAATGCCTTAACTTCTTTGGCTTTTCCTGTGTTCAAATTGCTGTTTGATATGGACAGATCAGAAGAACACTGGTTTCTTTGAAGGACAAGGCTAAATGTAAGAAAGTTCTAAGAGGAGCAAACAGTGCATTTTATCACCACACAGACTTCCTGGAGAGCTTAGCCACTTTTTGGAAGTCTTACTAGAAATCCACAAGTTAAAAGACTGAAAACACTTTTTATGATTTATTTTAAAATATTACCATTGCTGGTCAAAAATGAGAATACATTAAAAGAGAAAAGCAGTGTGCTAGATAGCTTTAGAGACTGAAAATAATGTGTCCCTAGTACTGCTCAAATGATCTGAGTGCACAGAGAACTAAAAAAGGAATAGATTATTTGAAAAGTATCTATATCTAGCTTTTTCAGTACTTTAAAGCTGTGGCTAGATGAGTAGCCAAGACCTAGCTAAGCACTGGACTTCACTACTTAGGTCGTCAAATCTTTTTTACAATGGTTGAAATTCACTGTGCGCTGAACAGGAAATTATTTTGGGAAGACATATATAAAATGTTCCTTTCCTCATGGCATTGCCACAACACACAATAGCCAATACAGACTTTTCAGGTGACCCTAAATTTGATTTAGTAGTGTGCAATTATGTGTACTGGTGTGCACAGAATTGTGCTGGAGAGGTTTGGGTTGTGAATGTAGTAACAATGATCAGCAGAACCTTCCAGTGTCGCAGGCACATTCCTTCACTAGAGTTTACCATGAAACCAAAACTGGAAGTCAGAAGACATGTAATCCTTTCAAAGCTACCCAGCTGCATAATTTTAATTTAGCCTTTCCTGCTATGGTATTAGTTACTTGAGGTATGAGATGTGTTCCTGTGGACACCTCACATCCTTGGCTTACCTAATATCAGCAGAACAAAGAACTTGATGAGGTTCAGTTGTATTAACTGTAAGCAACTTTTTGTGAATCAGACACTCACCCTCTCGTGTGTCCAGAGCAAATTTCATTTCTGCTCACAACATAAACTCAGAGCTTATTCCCATCTCTTCACCTGGAACGGGGGCTGAGAGGCTGAGGATGGTGTTTACAAACTAAGGGAATATAGCAGGGGTATTGTAGAGGCAAGGCTGGTGGAGATGCTGAAGTCTCTCTCCCTGACTTGCTGGAAATAATGAACTGTTAAATACCTGACTTGTCTGCTGTTCTGATTACAGGAGCCTTAACCACTCTAACAAAAAACCTATAAACTTAACAGTTTTTAAGAACAATAATGGTTTGTGTTTTAATGGAAAAATGAAGTTTGAACAAAAAGTGATGAGCACGAATACTGGAAAGATTATATGCCCTGATCTAGAACAATTTAAAAATGAAGACAATAATCAGCCTGAAGTACATTGGTATAAGGTACTGAGCATGTGCATTTCATATATTCAAGATAAAAAATATATAATTTAAAATGTCTTAAGAAGTAACTGTGAAAAGCAGCTTTTGGAAGGGAAGGTTTATTTTCTCTATAGTTTGAGTATGGCATGAGTGTGAATAAGATTTGTGAAATTCTGGTTTATGCTTTGGTTATTTTAGGTAGATAATAAGTTTCAGATCTTGTATGTTTCTGTAAATAGAAGGCTTTGCATAATTATTTCAGTTTCTCAGAATATTAGGCATTGTTGACCACGCTGTGGTATTCTTATGCTGCTTGCTTTGGTTCTATGAAAATGCTCTGTAGACTGTGTAAGCTTGAAAACATGTATTTTATCTGTGTTAAGGTAAAAATCTAAATAGTTCAACTCCTAATTCTTATGCTGGTATTAAAACAGCTACATGGGCCTATACATGTTAAATAACCTTGGTGCAGCACCTATACATCTTTTGAGGTGAAGAGATTCTCCACTGTTTGTAGGTCAAGGAAGAGAAGGAAGCTTTTTTCCCAGGATTTGCATTGCCACAGAAATGGGGATACACCCAAACAGCACGAGGCACTGCTACAGCAGCTCTTTCATCACAGAGAAGTAGGGGTGGAGGCATGTGTTCTCATAAACTCTGCTGCATGTGTAATAATTTCTACTACACCTGAGATAGAAAACCGTCAAGCTGTTAATGTAGGCTGTGAACTAAAGTACAGCATTTGAAAACTTTAAGGGTTGGCTGCAGGCATTTGTTTTTAAAAAGTGCAAATGGAGCAATGTCATCAGACTTTGTTAGACTGTAGTGATGCTTGAAGAAGAATCCACTTCATGGCTTTCAAAGAAGTCAGTGTTTGCCAAATATTTTAATCATCAGTAGATTACAGTAACTGATTTGTCAGATTTTTTTAGTTCCCTTTCAGTCACTGGTACCTTTGGTGTGTTTAGGAGTGTAAACCTGGATTTCTTGAAGACAAGCGACTTCTTTTGGCAGAGGGTGAAAATGCTGTCTTGATTCATAATGTAACTCTGCAAGACAGAGGAAACTACACGTGCCGTATGGTATACACATACATGGGAAAACAATTTAATGTTTCAAGAACCATAAGTCTAGAGGTTAAAGGTGAGTGCATGAGGTTATTATCTTTTTGGCTCTGCTGTAAACATTTGTATGCAGGCATAAGATATTTGGTGTGTTTCTTTTCAGATCTGTGAAATTAGAGTTGTAAGTCTTCTTTAATTTATTCCTAAACATAAAATCGAAAGGCAATGTAACATGTTATTACCCTTGAGCACTGCTTTTGAGGAAGAATTGTCATGGGGAAATGAGTAATGCAGGGTTAGGAATGAGAATTAGAAGAAAGCAGTGGTTCCTGGGGTGGAGGTATTGCTTTTGCCAAAACAAATAGTGCATCATTAAAGTAAATAAACTTAAAAATAGAAGATTTTTTCCCTGAGACTATCACAGTAAATGACCTGCTTGAAGCCCTCTTGGTGAACTTGCTTGTCCGTTGATGGGAAAGGGGATGTGATAAGCTGTATAAATAATAAAAAGTTAATAAATCTTCCTCTGGAAAGGATTGGCTTACTGTTGGCACTTGGTTGTGCTTTTCTGCTGTCTCACTCTGCCCAGTAGTGTTATTTATTGCACTTACCATTGTGATTATATCTTTGTGGGCAATGTTGCTGGTGACCTGACTAGTAACATGGTAATAGTCCTGTCAGTATAGTTTTCTGGAGAGACCAGTTCCATCTTTTTAGGTTAAACCAAAATTCTGACTTCATTTAGGTGATATAAGGACAGTGGGTTGTTGGCAACCAATCATACAGAATGATACAATTCCAGCCCAGTTTAANTTGTTTAAACTTCTAGTTAATAAAATACTAACCTTATCTAGGAGGTCATTGATACAATCCTTCTTCTCTTCCTTATCTGTCTGAAAAAGTTAACTGTGTTTTTTGGCTTTGTCTTTGTTTTTTTGGTTTTGCTACTTTCATGTCTGCTGGCAGTAAATTTAAAATTTTTTAAAGAGCGTTTTAAAGGTTTTTTTTTTTTTTTTTGTTGACTTGGAAGCTAAAATATAATAACTTGGAGAGAGTAGAGCAAATATCATATGAGACATTTCTGTTGTAAATTTGAAACTCGTAGTAAGTATGGC